>OY821517.1:35468409-35875909 GCA_963682025.1 Cordilura impudica
ACTATTGCTAGCGCTAGTGGAGGTGCAGCTGAAACTCTTAATGTAGATTATGAAGAGACACGCGAATTTTTGACTTTGCAACGAAACACAGCAACACCTTTTCCCGAGAATTCTAGATGGATATTGACCATTACCTATAATGGTGAATTACGAACTGATAATGGTGGTTTCTATTTGTCTAGCTTTACCGACGATCAAGGCAATGAACGGTAAGTGCAAACAAGTTACAAATTTAGGGCTTCCGGATTTCGCTAGAATTTTATAGAAATCTGATCTATATTTTTTTAGATCCAAGTAATTCGTTAGAAAACTTTTGAATGTATGAAGAATATATGTATGGTAAATTAAGGTTGTGTTCATTTCAAGGGCTGAAAGCTGATGGGATTCTATATATATGGAACATTTAAATAGAGTCTATACATATCACGTATTATATCATTTTTAACTTTGTATCTATCCTATACAAAGAATTTAATGTATTCAAGAGAGTTTTTTGAATTTGTCTCTTAAGAATCGCTTACGCAATATGAAATTTAGTATTTGTTAATTTAGAATCAGTCTCTTAGCTGCTCTTGCAAAAATGCGAATTATCTAAATTACGTATTTCAAAATTACAGTTATTTGGCTACCACTCAGTTTGAAAGTACAGATGCCCGTCATGCCTTCCCTTGTTATGATGAACCCGCTAAACGTGCCAACTTCACCATAACCATTAACCATGATCCTTCGTACAATGCCATCTCTAATATGCCCGTCAACACAGAACGATCTAGGTAAGTTTAAAAAAAAACATAAATTAACAGCAGACTAAATAAAATTCTCGTATTTAATTTTTTTTTTTTAACAGCTCCGGCAAAACTGTTTTCTTGACCACTGTCAACATGCCTTCATATCTCGTAGCCTTCATTGTCTCCGACTTTGAGCACACCGAAGGTGTTTTGAATAATTTACCACAACGCATCTATTCCCGTCCCGGTACCGGTAACGAACAGGAATGGGCTTTAATTTCTGGTATGTTAATAACTGAACGTTTAGCTGAATATTATGGCGTTGATTTTATGCTGCCCAAGCTGGATCAGGCTGCTATTCCAGATTTTGCGGCCGGTGCTATGGAAAACTGGGGTTTGGCCACTTATCGTGAAGAATATTTGTTGTACAATAAAGAGAACTCGACCATTACTACTCAGACTAATATTGCCAATATTATTGCTCATGAATATTGCCATCAATGGTTTGGTAACTACGTCGCTATTCACTGGTGGACTTATTTGTGGCTTAAGGAAGGTTTTGCTACAATCTTCTCCTACAAGGCTACCGATGCTGTAAGTTTTATGCCAAGCGACTACATATAATTTTTAATTTTCTAACACCCGATGACGGAAATTTGACACAGTTTTGAATAGTTATAACGCCTCATAGTTTTTATTGGAATTAACTTTTTACGCAAAATATTCAAATTCTCTTTTTTAGGCTTATCCTGAATGGGGTATTTTCCAACAATTCCACACTGATGATTATCAAGGTGCATTGGCCGCAGATGCTTCAAATTCTCCCAGACCTATGACTCATTACGTTCAAAAGCCTAGTGAAATCTCTCGATTGTATGATACTGTATCTTATGCTAAGGCTGGTTCCGTTTTACACATGTGGAATAATGCTTTGACCGATAAAGTTTTCCAGCGTGGACTGCATAACTATTTAACTGTCAAGTAAGTATGCAACATACCCACACTCATACTTAGGATTAGTAAGTTGAATTTTAGTTTATCAATAGTTTCAATTAAGATTAAGTGTAATATAGGTAAAACTAAAAGACATCATTGACTATTTCATGTAATTTAGATGAAGCTTATTTATTTCAGTATAGGTTAATTCCATAGTGACAGACATGACATTCAGAGATTTTTCTAATACATTATTATACAGTAAAAATTTTTCATTGTTCATTTTCATTGAACAACATATTTTCCACTAGAAAAAGAAATTAAGTATTATTGTTATTAACAATTGGGGGCAAATAGCATTCGAGACATACAGGACAACAAACAGATATTATTTTAGAGGATGTTTGTAAGACACAGAAAAGCTCTGAAGTTATTTGTATATACAATAAGAAACAGTTGTTTAAAGTTAATATTAGAGCTAGTTGATTAATAAAGCATATAAAAACTATGAATTCTAAAAAAAAACTATAGCAAAATGACACTGCTTTTAGTTTCAAAATTTCTTAACTGAACTTTTCCTTTTTTACTGGAAAAATAGGGGAAATAAAAATACATATAACAAACTATTGTCATATTTTCATGCCATTTGAACCCTTTTCTTTGAAATTGTACCAATAAAAATTATTTAAATTAAAATTTTAAAATTGTGGCTAAGGTTGTCCTATGCATGGAATTACCGTATAATAAATATATTCATACAAACTAGCAGATTCCAGCGCTCGAAATTCGAGTGCAATTTCTAGGCAGCATTAGTTTTCAACTTAGCCAATTCACAAACCAACACTTTTATGGTTTATTATTATTGCGAATGAAGATAACAAACTCATTAATAAATTTAATAAAACACACGTAGCATATGTATAATTTTATGTATGTGTTAGTAGCGATTTTAAATGCAATTTACTCAAAATAAAGGAAAAAATTTAAAAATCTGTAAATCTGCAAAGCGGCCAAAAAGAAATACCTTTCAATTAATATACATTTGGTCAAAATCGGGATAAAACGGTAAAACAAAACATCGGTCACAAGAAATCGCCTAGCCTATTTAAAATTATAGATATACATATATTAGCAGTGATATCGAAAAAAATCTTAACACACGTTTCTATACCCTCGACACTACTCTGCAGAGGGTATGTATAAGTTTGTCATTCCGTTTGTAACGAAAAATACATTTACGATAAATGTATTCCTGATCCTTATAACAACTCGATTCGGTATAGGGATGTCCGTCTGTCTTGTGATATCACGCTCATTCACAAAATAAACCATTTACCTGGATATAGTTATGCTAATATTATTTGTCATTATTTCGAGCAGGTTGATATCGAAATTGGGGTAAATCGGGCATCATTGTGCCGAGTTATATCCAAAAAGATGGATATGCCTCTAAAAAAAAATATAAAAATTCACTGTATTTGTTTTACTAATTTAGAATTATGTTTATCAAATTATCAAATTGTTGTTTTTTAAAATATTTCGTTTACATTTGTTATAAATAGTGCAATAAGTCCAAATATTAATTTAAGCGTAAAACCGATGGGGAGGGTAACAAAGATTCGGCATAGCCGAATTTGACACATTTACTTCTTCCGTGATTTGATTTTTTTTTGATCAAGTTATCTTTAAAAAATATGTCAGTTATTATGCTTAATGAAAACCCTATTCATTTGTTGTTAGTTCGATTAAAATGACTAGATGTAACCCAGTTGGCTTCGCTACTCTCCCCCGCATCGTAATGAAAGCGCTCACGCAAAGTCCCAAGGCTTGCACTATTACAGTACTCCAGATATATGACATTTAATATTTACTTTGTATGGGGGGTGCCATGCCCCTTTGTTCGATCCAGCCCATTTCCGGTATAGCTACTAACATTAACAACAGGTGATGTTAATATATCTGTGGTTTTCTGGAATAACCGCGTATGTCCATTTTTGTCAGTTTTGAGTTAACGATGCCAAAAATAATAATTTTTAACGCTCTTTACATGTGTTAAATTTTTTTTTATATATTGACCATTTCTGAGTTTTTTCTTTAAATAACGACGTAACTCAAATGTTTATTAAATTAATTTGCAGCACTATCGACGTATGTCAACCTACGTTTGATCGCTGACAAATTATTTTCTCAGAAAACGACACATAGCGACATACGTTGTTATTAATGAAAAAAAAATGCAAAATTATTTTGGATTGTTTTTCAGTTTGTAACCACTTAAAAAAACTTGTGATTATTTCTGATATTTTTTGTCACTTTTGATACGTTGTTATATTCTCATCATAAGTCCCGTTAACTTTTTGTTGACGAACAAAGAAATCCATTTTTCAAGCAACAACAACTTATGTCTACATGGGTGGTTGCATTGGTAGTTTTCTTTTTCAAAGAAAACGACGTTTGTCGACATAAGTTGTTTTATCTGCACACACTTTAAGTGTTATTTACATATTGTTTTTTTTGCCCTTCTCTAGGATCTAATCCTCGGAAGATTTTTGAATCAAAATTTTATATAAATTATTTATTGCCATAATTTCAAATATAACGTTTTTGACTCTCCTGAAAATTTTGATTTTATGACATACGCGGTTATTCTAGAAAACCACAGATATATGATATTAAAAATTTACTTGGTATAGGAGGTGCCACGCCCACTAAAAATATTTAAAAAAAAAATTATAGCCTATAGCACTTCCCATATCCGCAGCAAGACTTTGTATAAATTTCAGTAAGTTCAGATGAGTAGTTACGGAGATTACCTCCTACAAACAAGCAACCACACATTACCTCTTTATCATATTAGTATAGATTTTTAACAAAATCCAACTTCGTCCTACAAAAAGTTGAGCAAAGAATCAAAGATCCGTCGTCAAACTGTTTCGAATGGTTTTAGAAAGTAAACCTGGTTCAGAAATAAAAAGCATATCGAAAAGAACTCCCGACTCATCAGGTAGAAAAGCAGCTAAGCAAGTTGCAGACAGGAACGATGCAAAAATTTAGAGGCCAAAAAGAGAGCTCGGAAATTTAAATAAATAGCTGCTAGTTCAAAAATTTTATGATGCTAATGCTCGAGAAAATGTAGAAGACATATAGCAATATGAAGGCAAATGAAGCAAGTCATTTGTTACAACGGGCTCTATAAATATCGAAATTTATATTAAGGAGTATTTGTAAAGAAGACTCCTTCCTTTCATAAGTCAACACAATGTGCCCACTTATATTTGGCTGGATTTGGCATCCTGTCACTACGGAAGAAAGATCTTGAGTGGCACAACGTGGTTTCTGTACCAAGGGAGGCAAATCACTCAAACTGTACGCGGCTTAGACTACTGGAGAGACAATGGGCTCTTGTGAAAAGGGAGTGACCTAAAATATGGAAGATTTTAAACGGAGAAGGACTACCTGTTCGAAAAAGGCGACGAAAACACTAGAAAACCCCTATTGGAAGGATGTCGGGAAAAGGTCCATAAGTTCATAAGTAGGAATTAGGACTCTGTGGTCACAAGCGATAATCGCCTAAGTCGACTTAAGAGCGATTTAAGTTATGTATTCTATCATATTCTACTAACAACGCTTTATATATACATGAAATCTCCATTTCTCTAACACTGCTTTTTAAAAAGTTATTAATGAAAACATACTGACCTAAGTCGTAATGAAGCCCGATTACATTTATATAAACAGTTATTTATCTCGAAAGCATGATTTTCGACTTAGGCAATATGTCTGAAAAATAACGTCAAATCTAATAAACTATTAAAAAAATTCACTTCAGAGCATCATCTCAAATATATGTAAAAAGTGCAACATGTAGAATGTACAAACCATACATCACATATGGCAACTCTTACGAAATTGAGATTAGTGGAAATTAGAATGCTTAAATATTTAAAAAAAAAGTCAAAAATAACGATTGTATGTTTGAACAGAGTTGTATCTTCTGAGACTAATATGAAGTAAAAAGCAGTACGGTATGAAAACTGGTTCTTGACCACAGTGCTCGTAGGCCTGATTTTAGGTGAGTGTGTTAAAGCACTGACCAAAAAGTGCAAGTACGAATGTATATGAGATAGACGCAGGTTCAAACCTCACTACCATCTTAAGTAGAAAAATTTCATATGGCCATTCAATTATAACATAACTATTATCACACCTTCAATAAAATCACTGATGAAGGCTGAAATGCCAGAAACCGGTCCGATTAAGAATACAGTGTAGTTATGCATTTTTAGAAATATACACCCCTGGTCTTGAAACCACTATCACAAAAAAAACTCGTAAATGAAAAAATTCTTAAATCTACGAGTTTTTTGCTGTTCTCTAATTTCAATAAGAATATTTTTTCTCGTTTTAATTCACATGGAAAAGGCTTTGTGAAATCAAAACAAATGCCCTTTTTTTCTACTAAGCAGGTCTTAAGAGATAAAAAAAACAAATTGATATTTAAACTCGAACATGTTTTTTATTGAACCTTGTCATTATTTTAAAAAATTAGACATTAATTTTATGAAAAAAAAACGATTTTAAAAAACGTCTACATTTTGCGCTGATTTAATAAAACACACTTTTTGCGATGATGCTATTCTATAACTATAATAAAACCTTCTTATTTACACAATCTATTTTCCATTATAATTTTTTCAATTATAACATAGATTATGCACTAATTATTGCAAATAAAGGAATTAAAAAAAATTTTTTTCATCAAATCACATATTTTTATGTTCGAAACAGTAGTGATGCCAGTCAAATCCAATTTATTTGAATATCGAAATTTTTTTTGGTGATGCCTAACTTTTTAAAAATAGAAAAGTCATTTTTAATTGAATGAAATTGAAGAACAGAAACAATTAAATGAACAAATAAATTGTTGTTTTAAAAGAAAATATTTTTATTTATACTTTTTCTATAAACTTAAGAAAAAACATGCACATGTGAAACTGAATAAAGAACCATACGGCACCTCGGTTTCTAGATAACATATGTTCTTAACTCAAACATATGGTTCCTAACTCAAACATATGTTTCCATTAAATAAATAAAAAAAAATGGTTTCAAGAAACCCAAAATTTCAATTTCATGTGATTTTAAATTCACTCTTATTCAAATAACAACGTTTCAAGAATAGGGCTGATATGCTTTCTTCTTCTGTACCACGCACCATTGAAATAAAAAGTATCGTTTTTGTAAGCTCTAATATAATTTAAATTAAATAAAAGAACATCAAAACTCTAAGTTCAATGGTTGCTTTATTATTACATTTTATGTCTTTTAAGAATTTTTCGATATCACTCCTATATATATTTATATATACATACATATTTATGTAATTAATAAAATTAAGTAAAGATTAATTGCTACATTTGATATCGCAAACCTCAGAATTTTGAAATAATATTTTCAGTTGCCTAATTTTTAAATGAAATTAAACCATTCATTCCACTTTTTAAAATATTAGAATTTTAAATCCGATTTGATTTTAATATGCTTAAAAAGAACCGAATTAAAAATATTTTTCTCGCATTAAAAATAATATATTAATTCTGGCGATTCCAAGATATCGGATGAAATTGACATGCTATATGAGGATTTAAAAGATGACGCTTATTTATGCTCCCATTGAGCAAAAATAAAATTATGTTTCTTAACGGAAACTAAGTTCTTTTCAAATTAGGTAATGAAACCCTAGACGCACTAACTTTTTAAAAAGGTTTTTAATTAAATAAACTATTTTTTACTTATAATGCATTATTTCAACTACAACGATTAAAAATAATTTTATTGTTTAAGTTTTCTTGTTAAAGGTTTATTTTGTTGAAAAAATTTATATTGAAAATTAATGTAAAAAATATCGAAATAACGGAAAATTTCAAGATCCTGTGATCCTAACAAAGACCCGAATTCAGGTATTTGCAAACTTTAATCCTCAGGCAAAGATTTTAGTAACTTCAATATTTGTAGCGATTTTATTGTATAAAAGCTATAATTTAGCAAGTAAATCTCAATAAAATGAATACCAAAAAGCATTTAATAAATGTAAGCAATTTATAAGAGATATTTGCAATTCACCAGATTTTTTTTTACAATTCAGCAAAACAAAATAAATCGTTATATTTTTAATTATATAATAATAATTTTCGAATACTTTCTGTTTGTCTTATAAGCATTCGAAATATATTTTAATGCATTTATTTAAGTACAATTCCATTTGAATTTCAATGACATTAATATATTACTTAGTATTGTGCAATCCAATTAAGTAGTTCAAAATTTCTAATTCCTATTCGATTTTTCTTGTATTTTCTTCATTAACTAAATCCATTATATCCTTTATTAACAGTCAGTTCAGCGCTGCCGAAGAAAATCAATTATTCGAAGGTATTCAAACTGCTGCCAAAGAAGAAAACTTTCAAATTCCTGCTCAAATCGCTACTATGATGGGCACATGGACACGTCAAGGTGGTTATCCTTTGTTGACCGTCACTCGTAACTATGCCGATGGCAGTTTCACGGTCAGACAAGAAGCTTTCTATAACGATGAAACCTATAGTAGCAATAAATCTTGGTATATACCCATTAACTATGCCGTCGCATCAAATCCTGATTTCCGTGAAACTGAGGCCAGCCATTATTTGCTGAATACAAAGGAAATCACGGTAGATGATGCTAAAATTTCTAGTGATGATTGGTTGATACTCAACAAACAGTCGACTGGCTATTATCGCATTAACTATGATGAAACAAATTGGAACCACATTTCTGAAGGTCTTATTAACAGACCCTATAAGATCCATCCTCGCAATCGTGCTCAATTGATGGATGATGCTTACCGTTTCAGTGCATCTAATCGTTTGGATCATGCTATCCTCTTGAATATGATGTCTTATCTGAAAAATGAAGACCAATATGCTCCATGGTCTACAGCTTATTCCATTATTACCGCCTACAATCGTTACTTAGGTGGCGACGCCGATTATGAACATTTCAAGTACTTTGTATCCGAAGTTGTTGGTCCTATCTATGAAAAATTTGGCGCTAATGATGTTTCCGGCGAACAACATTATCAAAAATATACCCGCAATATTGTTATCAATTTGGCTTGTTTGGCTGGCATAAAAAGTTGCTTGGAAGAAACCAACAACAAATTGAAGGCATTGGTCAACGACAATACACCCCTTGAACCTAATTTACAAACACAAGTCTACTGTAATGGTCTTCGACAATCCGGCGATACTGAATTCAACTTTGTCTATGACAAACTCATGGATTCCACAGACCAGGCCTTGCGTCGCACACTTATCTCTTCTTTGGGATGTTCTCAAAATGAAAATCAACTAAAAAAATTCATTGAAAGCTCCATTGACACAACCAACAAGTTGCGTACCCAAGAACGTTACACTCTTCTCCGTCCCGCCTATTCTCGTGGCGAAATTGGTCTCTTGACAAGCATTGAATTTTTGAATAACAATTGGGAAGCTTATGCCAATTTAAATTCTGGTTTTGGCGGTAGCAATCCTTTGGATGATGATATTCGTTCTATTGCCGCATATGTCGTCAACGAGAATCAAGAAGAGAAATTACTGGCCCTCGTTACTAAAGTAAAGGATAGTGATCATGTAACTGCTACCCTCGAAGAAGCTGTTAAAACCACCATTAACCAAAACTTTGACTGGCTTAAAACTAATCGTGATCCTCTTATGCTCTGGTTTACCAAATACCAAGCAGGAAAAGACAATGGTGGTGATGATGGCAGTGGTAGTCTTACAGCGTCGGCAGTAACAATAGCAACAGCAATTGTTCTTGTTGTTTCACGTCTTCTATAAATCATTATATATATATGTATAAAGTAGTACAATTCATAAGTATCTTGTAAATATTACTGGTTGATCAAACATCATACCAAATTAAACATTGTCAGTATTTTTCATGGATTTCAGTAAAATCATTTCTAATAAACCGAAATCAATAAAAAAAAAAAACGTAATCTTTACCAATACTTACCTCATGGAAAATCAATTTTTATTAAATCTAATCACATGATCACGTGACTGCCGAATTAGGGCTGTAAAAATAAACATATAAATAATACTTTTATGATATTGATAATAATAAAGGCAAAATCGAAAATAATTATAAATAAAAATTAGGAACAATTTAATCTCGACTTTTATAACACAGTAGATAGCGCTGAAAAGTGAATTGCTTAAGTGTATAACCCATTAACAAGCGTAGTTGACAATATAAGTTATGTTAAAAATAATAAAACATAATTAAAGTTTTGATACTTTCTTAACCTATGGACATATAATTAAAACTAAAATCTTTTCGGATGTCCACGGCGCACATTGGGTAGAAAAGGGTCAAAAGTGAGGATTAATTCAAAAATTGAAATGAGTATTTTGTAATAAATTTTTGTACCGGGTAACAGAGTATAAAATAGGTCATCACTGACTGTTAAAATTATTGTTCTAAGTTGTTTACTTTTCTTGCTATACTCTCTCAAAGTTCAACAATTTTTTTTAATTTTGCTCGAGATATTTCAAGTTTATTTTTTTTTTCCTTTTTTTTCAAATTCTAATATTTTTCAAATGGATACATCAACTTCAGGTATTTGACTATATTATTAAATAAAAAATTTTTAGATAAATGTTTTAGAAATATTTTTAATAATTTTTTGAAAATTGTCCTAAAAAGAGGGTATTTTTTAAAACGAGGTTGAGTTTCAACGTAATTCTAGATGAGATCGGGTAAAATTATTTACATTGTAGTAAAATATGGGATTTCTACTTGTGTATTCCAAAAAAACATTTTGCCAATACTTGCCAACGAATGTAATATTCAAGTTTTTATTAAAAGTCCCCAGTATAAAATTTAAAAAAAAGGCTTGAAAACACAACAGAAAAAATCTTTTTTTAGTTTTTGTTTTGTGTTTATGTCGTAGCTGTGATTGTTATTGTTGCTGTTGTAAATGTGTAACCTACTATTACAATAAACTCTAATGATGATGGCAACACTGCCAGACGGTTTTTTCAAAATGCAGATGTTTCTGCTCAAATCACAAAAGTTGATGCAGAATTGATAGAAAGAATGCATGTGATACTTATTGCTGTATCTTGCGGGCACGAGATTCACGTAGAAAAATTTAGAAAATATACTCAGAATACAGCCAGACATTTTGTTAAGCTCTATCCGTGGTATTATATGCCTCCAACTTTACATAAATTCCTTATTCACGGGCCAGAAATAGTAAGATACGCCTTGTTGCCAATAGGTCAACTATCTGAGGAAGCTCAAGATTTTAAAAATTACAGAGAACACTATTCTCGTAAATGCAGTCGGGAGAAGTCAAATGAAGATATATTCAATAGGTTACTTCTTAGTTCGGATCCTTTAATTACCACTAAAAGCTAAAATTATGCCAAAAAAGTATATAATATACCACAGATGGCACTAGATTTATTAATTTTGCCCAAGATTTCTGATGAAGAAGAGATTAATGAAGATATTGATGATGATAATTATGAAGATGCTGATTATATTTATGAAGGTGATGATAATACGGAGGATCCTTGAATTTAATTGTATATATATATTTAAGTCTCTCTTAAATAAGAACAATATAAAATAAAAAATAAACAATAACAATAAATGCATACAAAATTTTCAATTATAAATGTAGCAATATATTCAATATTAATTGAAATAATTTTTTTTTTAATTTTTTTTTAAATTTTCTGAAATGGTTGTTTGTTTTGTGCTTATAATTAATTATTCATCAATAAAAACATAATATTATTTTATAATATGAATTTTTTGAGTTAAATTTGTGGAATTGTGGAATTTGGAAAATAAAATCGGATTTTAAAATTCAATTTTTATAATATAAATACATATTACATATTTATTTCTTTTTTATTTTTAAAAAAAATTTTATTTTTTCTAAAAGCACATTAACTAAGTTCTAACTTGCAATTTCATTTACTAATTTATCGCTTTTTATTCCAAAGTTACAGCGAAAATTGTAAGAAAAGATCATTTTTTCCAAAACGCAAAAAAGCTCCTAACGGGTTAAAACAAATTTTTTTCCACTTTTTTTTTTTAAATGGTGGTTTTTTATGCATTAATGAATATCCATTAAAAAAAATTAACAATATTTTGAAATTACGTCTTCCCTGAATTAATCCTCACTTTTCATGCTTTTCAACCCACTGTGCGGCGGGAGTAATTTTTTAATCGAGAATCTTAATTACTTGCTTCGATTGGCTTGCCTTTTGGCAGAAAATTTTGTTATTATCCAATTTCCTATGTGGAACATAGGGCCAAACAAATTTTTTCCAATCACTTCTTAATGCTAACAATTTTATTTCATTCCACGTTATACCTTTCAGACCTCTTAAACCATCAATATAAAAATTCCATTTAACAAACTCTAGTCTCTTTTTTTTAATTCTCTTTTGTGAAAAGAGATCACAAGAGAACTCACAGTTACTGAATATCGGCAAAAAAAATCAGAAAAAAGAATTAATTTATATTTTAAGCACCTTAAACCAGATCTCACAATCGATACAGGTAGGTCTGAAGGCGATAAATGCGCCTTCTTTAGTTATTGAACTTGTCGCCTCTATGTTTGAGCGGGTCTGCCTCTCCATCGGCTATCTTGTGGGTTCCATGAAGGGCTTCTTTGGCAATATTTCCTACTTTTAATTTCATTTTCCATAGGATTTTGATTGCAACTCTCGTATAGATGTTGGTTCGATATTATGTTTGGTCAATGGATCCGCAAGATTCTCCTAAGACACCTGTTTACGAATGTCTGGATTCTGCCAATGGCTCTTTTTTTTAATTATTGACCAACACTCAGGGGATGCCCCCTACAGAAGCAATGCATTGTGTTGATCTCAGGAAAATAGGTTATGGGATGGAGGAAAGAGGGAGTAGTGCTTATGGATAATTGACTTAAATTTCATTAGATTATAACTCTCAGGAAAGACCTGTGCGGGGAGTTTATTCCACACACGGCTAGTTCGATTGACAAATGAATTCTCTCTGTAAAGCGTTGTGAGTTCAAATAATAGACTACAAACAGATGTGATCCTCTAGAGGATCTGTTAGTGCGAACCGAAACTCGGCCCCTTGGAATAAGTTCGCTAATCTCAGAAGAACATTTCCCATGGAAGTATCTATAGAACAATGCTACACAACCCACATTCCGGTGATTTTCCAATGAGTGAATAGTGTTGGATACCCTACTGTCATTGATGAGTGCCAATGCCCTCCTCTGCACACGGTCGAGTAGCTCCAAAATATACGTTGAAGCTCCTGCCCATATATGGGAGTTGTATTCCATTTTCGGTCGGATGTGGTATAGATTTGAAGGAGATCAGAAGGAGTGAAGTAATTTTTACACCGTTTTAGAAAAACAAGACATTTGAATGCTTCTTTCGACATTTGAAAAACATGCTCATTCCAACGAACATCAAATTGAATTCTCATGCCTAGAACAACAAGAGTATCCGATTCCTCAATAACTATACCACCCATATATATAGATGACATTATTGAATCCATGGCCCTATGGATCAACATACAACATTGAGTCTTCAGCTCATTAAAATCAACCGTAATCACTTTACCCCATTCGGAGATTCTTAAGAGATCTTGATTGAGTGTGTCATTTATTAACAGCCTTTTCCCCCCAACCTCCAAGATTCTTGACCTACAATTAAAGGAAAATGAATGACAAATGTTGCTGTCATCTGCGAAAGAGTATATAGAATTAAAAATTTGACCAAGAAGGTCGTTCAGAAAGATAAGGAAAAGAGAAGGAGAAAGGATGGAACCTTGGGGAGACCCTAACAATAACAACACGTATTGTTCGGTATCTGAGAAAACTCGATATAAAATGGGAGAAGTCATTACAGACCCCAAATGCAATAAGCTTTGATGTCAATGTACCGTGCCACACACGATCGAATGTTTTGGAAATATCTAGAGCAACCACATTACCGCAAATTGATCGACTCCAGCGCTCAGAAAATGGATCTTACAGGTCTCCCGTGAAACGATTTCTACGGAAAGCATACTGTCGATCATTAAGAAGTGAGTTGGCCTCTATGTAGTTCACAAGATGGAAATTGATCATGCTCTCCATCACCTTTGAGAGTGCAGAGAAGATTGCAATTGGACGGTAATTTTCAGGGTTATTAGCCGCACCCTTTTTAGGGATTAATTAGATATTAGTAACCTTCCAGCAAGAGGGAAAGACTCCTGCACGGTACGAAAGGCTGAAAAGGTTGGCCAATGGACTGGCTAGCGTCGAAAAGCACTGTTTCAGCACCAGTGCTGGTATACCATCCGAACCCGGAGACTTATTAATGTTGAGATCCGAAAGAACATTTTTAACTGCTCATGCTCGGAAGAATATTTTAGGCATAGTACAAAATACTCTTTCGAGTTCGGGCAGTGGTTGATATCTATCCGGCAGAAATGAATTTTTTGTAAAAAGTTCAACTAAAAGGTTAGCCTTATCAACCGGATCAGTGAATATTTGGTCATTCATTATAAGAGTTGGGATAGCAGAACTAGCATTATTCTTTACTATTTTAACAAATGACCAACAGCTCTTGCTGCCCCGAGGAGCAGAAAGAACTTTAGCATGAAGATGCTGATCGTTCAGTGACGGAATTTTTATTTTCACGCCAATGTCTGAATGCTTCCTCTCTGGATCTGACTGCATCTCTAAAGTCTCGTTAAAGCAAGATTTTTGAATATGTTCAGCCGAATTTAATAATCTCATACCAAGCACCATTGTTTTTTCCACAGGTATCGCTGTAGCGTCAAAAGTATTATCCAGGAAATAAAGTTTCTAGTTGAAATGCTTGAAGAAATCGTTGAGCTCGGTCCAACGAGCCTTTTCGTAAATAAAAACTGAGCGTTTCATAGCTGGTTTGAAACACTATCAAGTACAGAGTACGAAAAAGATGCGTAAATGGTGCAGTGAGCCGAATTACCGAGAGGTGCAAGTATTTTCACTTCAGACTTGCCAGGGTGTGAAGTTAGAAAGAGGTCGAGAGTATATTGTCTTTACCCTTCAATGCACGGAATGTGCGTTGGATGTTGCAGATGTATTCCATGCTTCGCTCCCATAGAGCAATACAGATTCCACATTCGAGTTAAATATACGTAATTTTGTGCTACGTTTAATCTGTGATGATTTCCAGACGTTGTTCAAGGCTCCAAATGCTTGTCTTGCTTTTTTGATCCGGTTATTAATATCTGTTTCGGAGTCCCCGGTTGTGTTAATGTACTATCCAGATAATTAATTTCCACCACCTTTAACAGTAGTGTTGTATTTCCGGCGTTTATGCGCGTTGTTGCGTTTATGAAAAAAATATATATTTTGAACAAACCGTAAATGTTTAGTCTGAAACTTGTAAATATTTAATTTGCTAAAAATCAGTTGATTTTTGAAATGATATTTGTTACAAATAAACATAAAAATAATAACACCAGATTAGGTAAAGCAACAAATCTTTTTTTCGTTTTTTTGTTTTATATTTTTTTTTTCGTTAAACAGTTTAAAAATAATCAGATCTAGGTACAGATAAAAATAAAGTGTTCGTCATAATGATAAGGTCACTTACTTTTTTTTTTTTTTAAGTTTAAGCAATAGTTCAAAGAGAAATGCATTTAAACTCTCCCAAAATACTTGTTGCTCAAATGTTGTTTTTAAAAACATTATTTGCTAGAATTTGTTTGCCGTGGATTCTAATTATAAAGCCAGATATCAAACGGGTGCATTTTAAAATGCGTCAAAATGATAAGGTTAACAATAATTAATAATTAATCTGGAATCATTGACGCAAGGTTTTTTTTTTGAATTTCTTGTTATCCAATATTAAATTTAATACCAAATGGGACGAGGAAAAACGTTTTCGGAAGGTAAAAAAGGTCAGATTGACTAGAAAAACTGCTCTAAAATTGGGTCGTTCTATTTGTGTGGTGCAAAATTATTTGACTGATCGCCAAAAAAACAATAGACAAAATAAAAGTTCTGGTCGAACAAAAGTTTTTTCTGTGCGTAAATTTCTAATTAATTGTTATGTTCAATTCCTAGAAACTAAATAATTAATGGAAAAAAGTAGTTGCAAAAAAGTAAACGTAATAAAAGCAGACGTTGAACTTATTTTCTTGTTGACTTTAGCGATATTTTTTAACAACTGTATTAATCTATATTGGTTTACCAATATATTAAAAAGCTGTAAATCACAATATTTTTATAAATAAAATGGTGATAAATAATTTTTAGTTTATAGGAAAACACATTTTAAGTAAGGCAAAATAAAGTCATTTGAAATTCATATGGCAGCCAATAGGCCATATCGCGATCGAAATTTATAAATGAAGACTACATAAGGAGTGAGATCGAAGAAAACTTAACATATCGCACCTTAAATACAAAAGTGACACAACTCAAAATTTTCAAATATTCAGGAGAGGCAAAAAACTGTATATGTCAAAATTATTGTATTATTAAAAAAAATTTAGTTTCATTATGAAAAATGTTCATTTTGAGGAAAGTTTTGCTATAATTTTTTTTTTTAAATATATATTGTGTTTGTCGAAATAAAATATAATTTTGAGTTATGACACTCTGACTGATATTTTTTCATTTGACTATTGATATTATCTGAAGTTCTTATGAGAAATAAATTTTTGCAGTAGTTCGAAATGTGTAGTGTGAATTAATTTATGCAAAAAGCCAATTTTAGAAAATTTTGAGTTGTGGCACTTTTGTATTTAAGGTGCGATATATAAAAAAAATGTAATAATGGGGAAACCATTGACCCTAGAGTTTTTGTTTGTTTTTTTTTATTTAATTGAAATTTTATATCAGAGTTTACAAAAAAAAAGGGATTCATTAGGGATTCAATAGTGGTTTCTATAATTTTTTTATTTAACATCTACCACATTTTGGGATGCCTTTTTGGTGTCTTTAACTCCCTTTTTCCAAGAACCCAATATCTCTGGACTGACCTAAGCTCCGGACAGTTTGCAGGACTTGCCTCCCTTGGTACAAAAAAATCGTTACAGTTCTTGTATATATATATATTAGGGCGGGTCGATTTGTAGGGAGGCAAAAAAATTGCTCAAGTGACAAGGAAAATCATACTCTAGGGATCAAAATAACAAACTTTGCCCAAGGAACCATACCTATAAAACGAATTCTGTCTGTGTGCCATGGGTCAAAGTGAGACAGACAGACAGATAGGTCAAAAGTCGGGACATCAGAATTCGTTATAGAGGTATGGTTCCTCGGGCAAAGTTTCCTTGTCACTTGGGCGATTTTTAAATCAACCCACCCTAATATATATATATATATATATTTCTATATAAATTTGTTCTTTTTACTCCTGCAAGGAGCATAGGGACGTAAGTTACAGTTCTTGTATCACTCAAAAGCTTTCTTGTTGGGCACATTGTGTTGCTTACCAAAGGAAGTAGTCTTCTTTGTAAAGACTTCTTAAGGGGGTAAGGTTTTAAAACTTTCTTTTTTCATTTTCAAAGCTAACGGAGCAAAACTAACGAAGATACAGCGTTTGTAGCGATCGGCCCCATACGGTTTATCGTATATGTTACACTTTAAATCGATTTTCTCTCAAAATCTACTTGACCGATCCTTTAGAAATTTCGTACACTACTATTTCTACATATAAATCACCAGGTAATCAGGAAGAGTTTTTTAAACTATCCCCCCCCCCCCATTTTTAACAACAAATTCACAGAAATTTTAAAGCAAAAATCGTGCTTTACGCTTCCAAATGCTGCGAAAATAAAAAAATGAAAAAAAAACTTCCTGATTACCTCGGTAAACATATTACCTTTTAAATGCATTTCGATTTTCTTTTATTTCACATGATCCGGTAACGAGTTATGATGTTCACCGCAAAACGATTTTTTTTCGAGGTGCCTCCGGAGATTTGCTGACACGGATTTATTTATTAAAATTTTTAATTGGAAATTTTTTCAAATATACTTCAAATTCTATACTATAACGTGCATATGAAATAAGTAATCCAACAATATTCATATCATCAAAAAAAAAAAAAATTATGAAATTACGCCTTTTTTCGCCTTTAAAAGCTTACCCCCTCCCTTAATATAAATTTCGATACTTATAGTGCCCGTTGTAACAAATGGATCCTAAACATATCTTCGACATTTCCTTGACCAATAACACACTAAAAAGTTGACCCGGAAGCTGTTAAAAATCTGACAGTACATACGTTTCGTCGTCCATTATACAGCAGGTGTATTTTTTTATGAAATATTATTTAAATTTTCGTGCTCTATTTTTGGCCTGTAATGCTTTACAGCGTTCCTGCCTGGAACCTTTTGGACCTTGTGTATTTTCAAACTTTTATTGGCTTTAACTTTTCGCATCAAATAGTCCGAGCACTGAGCTAAGCGGGCTGCTGTTATACCGGATGTGTTGGGAGCTCTTTTCAATATGCTTTCTATTCTCTTGGCCTTAAAACATCATTTGGACCTTACCTACTCACCGAACCATATTTCCTAACATTGGAAATAGTTCGAAGGCAAAACTTTGATATCTTATTGAAAATATGTTATAATTTTAGCACGTACCTTTAATTCGTGACTCATTTTAATCAGACTAACAACGAATGAATATGGGATTGTCATTACGCATATCGACTGGCATATATTTCGTAGACTAATTTCAATAATGTTGTTAAGCGGAAAAATGTGTGTTAAGATTTTTTCGATATCACTCCTTAATTTAGAAAAATAACCTATTTCATTTGTTCTATTTAAAAGAACAGAGTAGAAATTTTGACGTCAGATTCAATTCCAACATTTTATTTAGTTTTAATTTAAATTGTAAATATTCCCCTTAACTATATGTAGATATCAATGTGAATCCCATGAAATTTGGATTTGCACACACATAGAACGGATTTGTTGTGGCAATCGAATTTGTTGCTAATCGAATTCTGACAGCCCCATGTACTATCGCTTTATTACTGAATTATATTTTCCAAATTGCTGCCAATTTAATTCTAAAATAAATTCGATTGTATTAATCACTAAATGTAACCTATTTTAATAGTTCAGTAACCCCAGTAAATAGAGAAACATGCATTTTGTGATGATTTTTTTATTATTTTATTTTTGATGTGTAAACATCTATATGCTCAGAGGGTAAAAATCTATTTTACAATACCATTACAAAAACAGCGTAAGAAGTAAAAAGTAAGACAAAAACGGTGTGAAGTATGAGTGTATTGGTGCAAAGATTATGATATAATATTATTATTATGTATGTAAAAAATTCAAAAAACTCACTACAACGATTAATAATAAGAAACACTTAGGAACAAAAATGTTGGGATCCAAATAGGACCACCGCTTTACTCTAGACATCATATAAGACCAAAAAGTCTTATTATATCTGATTTAAGCACATTTGCAGTGCATATGAAGGTAAAATGGCAGTATAAAGTCCACATTAATTCCATTTACAATATCTGAAGATTATGGCCTGACAGTTCGATGTTAATTAATAACATCAGTATAATGTTCAATTTAATTTCACATTTTATTTTGATATCCGCCAATTAACCAAAGTCTGGCCTCTGAAGCTTTCGCAGGTTTGGAAAATGATTTAAGTTTGATGATAATATTTTGTATTTTGCCTGTTTTAACAAAAATTAAGAGAATGTATTCCATTTAAAATTTAAAGTAACTTTGCTTAAAATAATTTTTACAAAAACCATAAACACAACAAAAACATAATGACCTCGTAGTGTGTAAAGCCGTGTGTCCACTACTAAGTATTCTTGCGGAAGTTGCTTCCAGAAGTGGCTTCTAAAAATATTTGTCGTGTAAACACGTATTAGAAGTCGACTTGCAGAAGTCACGGCTTGTAGAAGTTACTTGCAGCAATTATGTGGAAACACATGTTTGTTGCTTGCTTGAAGTAACTTGAACGACTTGCTGTGAACTGCGTTTTAAAGACTTGCAAAAGAAGTCGGGTATACGTCGGATAAACGGTTTGTGGTATTCTCTTCCGTTTTCAGTTTTGTTTTATTTTTTTTTTAGTTCTTTTTAAATTTATAAAAATGGACGAAAATAAATTCATCTGGAGTAGTGAAAAAAACATATTTGGTAATTGAAAACCAAGAAAGTTATCTTGAATTATGGGACTCGTCCTCAAAAGACTATAAGAATAAAACTAAAAAACAAAGGCAATATCCAATGATATCGACGCGCCCCAAGATGAGGTCAAAAGTAAATTACACAACCTCCAAACGCAGTTTGGTCAAGAAGTCAACAGGGTATCTAAACAGATACAAAAGCGAATGAAAGCAGGTATAGCCAATATCATTTTAGTATCCCGTTTTTAAATACTTGTTTGAATTAAAGATGAAATGTGTTAAAAATCATCATTAGACATTCTCAGGAAATTTTTCAGCTGCATGGAATTTTCAGTCTGTAATTCTTCAAGTAATGAATTTTGGAATCTTAAAACTACGCGCCGCAGCACCCAATTTCTCACTCAAACAGATTTACAGATATTTAAATTTTTTCCCTTATTTTGAGTAAATTGCATTTAAAGTTGCTACTAACACATACATAAAATTATACAATGGTATGTGTGTGTTTATTAAATTTGTTAATGTGTTTGTAATAAAAATGAGTTTGTTATACCCTATACCACTATGTGGTTTGGGTATAATGACTTTGTGCTGCTGTTTGTAACAACCAAAAATATTTGACCAACACCCATCTTTAATTATACCGATCGAATCAGAATCACTATCTGATTCGATTTAACGATGTCCGTCCGTCCTTCTGTGTGTCCATGTAAAGCTTGTAATCAAACTGCAGGTCGCAAAAATGAATATATTTTGATGAAATTTGGTACTTAATCTTTTATCGGGATGAACGCTATTGAAATTGGTGAGAACCGGTCCATGTTCCGACCTAGCCCCCATACAAATGACCCCTATGAAATCAACATATATTGCCATAAGATCCAAATTATCATACAAATCTTAGTCAAATTGGGTTTGTATGTATATATTACATCCATTAATCAGTAGTCTAAAAATGATCCCTATTGGACAACTCTTAGTTATAGGCCCCATATAGAGCTGCTTCCCGATCTTCACATAAATTTATCATAAAACAAAAATATTGCACTGATTCTTCTAAAATTTTGTTTGTATATATTTTTGCAAAATACAAGAGACTTTACCAAACATGGTCAGGATCGGTCCATTTTTGGGCCTAGTCCCCATATAGATATAGCATCCGATATGAACTTTTTCATATCTGCAGCCGAAAAAATTAATAAAAATCCCACTCAAATTTGGTTTATGCTTATTTTCTATATCCAGTTAGTTGGGAGATAGGGTCTCTAAGCGCATGTTATAGGGTATCGTATAGTCGGTCTAGACCGACTATAATTTTCTTACTTGTTTTTTGTATTGATTTGCGTATTGGCTATAATTGATTAGCATACCTTTAGGGTCTTTATTTAATGAAAAAATAAAATTTCCTAGAATTTGCACTCGAATTTCGAGGGCTGGAATGTGCTAGTATTCTTCAATGTGCTATATATCACAATTTAACAATTTAAAACTAAAAAAATATATTTTTTGTTTATTTTATTTTTTATATATTTATATTTTTGTTCTAGTTAGTACCAAAATTCGGTTGGATGTAACATTTCTTTATACACAGCTGTTCAAAATAATAGACTGTAATTTAGAGAAAATATTTGTGTTGGAATCTATAAAGATTTAATGATACCGGTATTTTAGTTATTGTTTTCTTGAATAATTGTGGTTTTTGTTTGAAATTTATTAATGGGCATTTGTAAGTTATAGGTAAAAATACAAATTAGTTGCATATTGCACTTGTTCCAAATAATAGCCCTCTTATAATAAATTTGTAAAAAATTGAATTTCTTTTGTATTTTTTTCATAAATTTTGTTCTAAATTACTAACAGAGAGGTAAGTTAAAGATAATACATTGGAAATAACATACACTTTAACTTTTTTTTATTTGTTAAAGATGGGCAGAAATATACATTGCACTGCCGAGGAACGTCGAATTGCTAGGCAGTTACGAAGTGAAGGAAGAACAATAAATTCCATTGCCACATCACTTGAAAAATCCGAAAAATGTATAAGAAATGCATTAAAATGGGAGTCATCCCCTGAAACTCGGGGTAGACCAAGAAAAAGCACCACAACCACTGATTCTCCTATTCTAATATTAGCTAGAAAGAATCCCTTTATGACATCAAAGGCTATTTCTGCAGAAATAAATAACGCACTCAGTTCAGTAACAGTATGTCGGAGATTGTTAGAAATGAAATTTGCCCGGAAGAGTCGCCCGAAAGGTTCCATTGCTAAGCAAGAAGAACACGAAAGCTCGCATCCAATTTGCTACCAAATTCAATAACAGAAGCATGGATGATTTAAATGACATGTTATGGAGCGATTAATTTATTTGGTTCCGACAGTCCACGTAATGTCCGGAGACCAAAGGATAAAGAGTTGAATGAGCATAACACAAAAAACTGTTAAACATGGAGGAGGAATATTATGGTTTGGGGAGCATTTTGGTGGTATGGTGTTGGACATTTATACAAGATCACAGATACTATGAATAAAGAAATGTATTTTGATACTTTGAAAGACGTGATGCTCTCCTATGAAGAAAATCATATGCTACCACATTGGCGCTTCCAATAGGATAATGATCCGAAACATTCGTCGCAATTAGTCAAATCTTGATTGAATGAACACGATGTTTCTATTTTGAAATGGCCTTCTCGGTCTCCAGATCTCCACCCGATTGAGAATTTGTGGATGGAGCTGAAAAGAAGCTTAAAGAAAATGTTTTGACAAAAAAAAAAACAACTTTGGGAAGCAGTAAAAAGTAGTTGGGAAAGTATTCCTATTTAAAACCGCCAAAAATTAATAGAGTCCATGACCAAGAGAATGCAAGCTATTCTAGATAGCAAAGGTGGACATTCCGGCTATTAAAATCATTTTATATTAGCACCTAAAAAAATTAAATAAATTTTATTGTATTTTTGTATTATATTTCAAAAATAATAAAGTTTTTCTTATAATATTTAAAAAAGTCTATTATTTTGAATTGTATAAAAATTATATTTTTATTTTTGGATGAATAATAACAACATTTTTAATAAATTTAAAGGAAATTTAATATCTTTATTTTTGTTGAAAAATTAATAAAGAATTAAAAGGGCTATTAATTTGAATAGCAGTGTATATCTTGATATTAACATCTTAAGTGGAAACGACGATTGTCGCCCGCAAACATTTTCTGTGCCAAATTTGACATTAACGGGCTATGCTCCCCACAGATTTAAATACTTTAAAAGTAGTAGTAGCAAATTTATTATACTTAACAAACAACCATTATTTTTATAAATATATTAACACTGATAACGCCCACACAGAGTTGCATTAAAATTAAATAGTCTCCACACTCATGTTTCTTAAAATCTTTTAAATTAAATCGCGAGTGCATAATGTTTCATTTTTTAGATGTACGCGTTAAAGAACATGTTCTGTTTTTTAGCAGTACACGTGCAAGAAAATGAACTTAAAATAAGGCTACACTCAAATCTGTGTGGTTTATGTGTGTTCGAACAGAAAATGATAGAAAAATATTCATGTAGATAACGAAATATTAAAACGAAACACAGTCACGATTGCGTTGGGCACCGTACAAAATTTAGAAACACACATAATTGAAATGAAAATAAAAATATTTATTTGTTGGTCTGAGCTATGTTTGTTTACATGTACAGTCCGTTTCACTTGAATAGCACACACAAAATTGAAGCTATGAGAATTTACCGTTACATTTTTCTGTTCATTTCATGTTCGTTTGCTTTAAATTCTAATGCATTTTCTATTTCACTTGAATAGCACGTCTGCGTTTGAGTCATGCAGATCATCGGCAAGATAAAGTAAACCATTATTTTGAATATTTAAAATACATTTTAATAATATTCATTAAAAAGGGGTCGTGGAACAGCCTTAACGAACGAGGAACAAATTAAACCAAAAACTTATCAAGAATGTGACCTCCTTGTGTCTGAAATAGCAAAAAATATTGGAAGAAGTAGAAAAGTCGTATATAATTTTATTCAGAACTGTTCAAATTATGGAAAAAAATATGACAGGTTATGTAAATAGTATACTTTCCGATGCAGATAAGCGATCTATACTGCGCGAGGCTTCTAATTCGCATTACTCTGTTGATAAAATAAGAGTAAAAGCTGGAGTTATCGCAATTAAAACTACTGTGTGGCGGGTGATTTCTAAAGCTAAACATCTGAAGCACCCAAAGTCAAAGAAACAACCACCACTTACCCCTCTACGTAAAGAATCTCGGCTTAGTTTCTGTAGATGGAGACAGAGTGTCAGCGCGTTGTATTCTCTGATGAGAAAATATTTAGTTTCGAAGGCCCTGATGGGTATAACTATTACTTCCATAATTTAAAAAGGAGACCCATCTATTGGAGCGTCTACACAGCAGAGATGAAGATGAACGCGCAATCGTAAAAAGGAGTTTTGGACAAGGCTTTTCCCGCACTAGAAAGTCATTTTGTGAGATTTTTCCATGGACTTTCCAACAGGACAATGCCCCAATTCATACAGCCCGTGTTGTCAAATCATGAATCGAGTCAAAAAATTTCAATCTCTTAAACTGGCCTCCATACTCGCCAGACCTTAACATTATCGAAAATGTTTGGGGGTGGTTGGCCAGAAAAGTTTATGAGTCAGGAAGACAGTTTTCTACCAAAGCTGAGCTAATTCAGGATATTCGGGAAGCATGGGCTTTAATTTCCCTTGACTATATTAAAAAGCTTTATGATTCCTTACCAAATAGGATTTATGAAGTTATTCTAAACAAAGCAGGTTCTACCCATTATTAAACTAGATTTATAAATTAATAATTTATATAATTAAGCCAAAACATGTTGTTTAAAATTAACCAAATAATATTTAATAAAAAAAAATCTAATAATAAAAACAATCTGTGATACTAGTTGTTAGGTTAAACTGTGATTTTTTAAAATTGTAATTATTTATTAAATTTATTAAAATTTTGTGTTGTGATGTCCAGTTTTTTATACAAATTTAATACTTGACAATGTAATAAAATAAAATCAAATAAATAAAGTTCACACTCCAGAAGAAGTTGAAATACCGTCAACGAAACGTCGAGTGAAAAGGATGTAATAATTTGAATTTTGTTTTATTATCATCTTAATATTTAATTGACCATAATTAGCCCGAAAAAATAAAAAAAATCTCACAAATAATATTGGTCACAAAATAAATCATAATATTTAATATAGTTTAAAACAAAGTGCGCTATTCAAATGAAACAAAATGTGCGCGCAATTTTTAGGTTATTTACTTTGTAAGCACTGTAACTTGGAAAACACTCAATTTTAGTTTTGTTTATTGCTAATATAAACTAAATACTTTAGCTATAAATTCAAGCCAAGAACTATTATTTACTTTCATTTGTTTAAAAGCTATCGTGAAATAAAATGCATCTAGCCAAGTGTGCTATTCAAGTGAAACAGAGTGTATGTTCGAGTTTTGTATACAGTGTGTATTTTTTCTGAACTCTGGTTAAGACTGAATTTCAATTGATTTTTCTGATATTTTCTAAAAAGCACTTGAATATTTCTGAGATGCGTTTGATAATTATTTATATAAAATTGATGTTTTCTAAAATACATTTGATTTTTTCTGAAACACAATTGGTAGTTTCTGAAAATCGATCAATGTTTTCTGAAAATCAATTAGTGTTTTCTGAAATACAATTGATACTTTTTGAAAATAAATTTTTTTAAATTTGAGTTCTCGTTATTTCTCGTTTAAACCTAAAAAATTTGAAGCAAGTTAACCAGAAAAATAAGAATACTAAAAGTCGTCTTATAAAAAAACTAGGGAAATTTTTTTTTTTAAGTGTCGTAATATTTGTAAAAATTGGGAAAGTTGTATAACAAGTTTTAAATAGGGTTTTTCATACAATATAATTTGACTTTTATATTTTCTTAATAATTCTAAGTTTTGTTGAAAAGTTTTTTGAGTTTTTTTGTTCAAAGCTTTGATTGTCTGAAAATCTATTTATACTAGATATTATGGCCATACGGTAGCATATGAACTCCCTCCCACGAATCAACATTTAACTCATGTGAATGTTTAGCACATAACGAAAATAACGGAACAACCGGTTTACGGTTTTTAAAATAATGGCTTCGACTTTTAAACAAAAAAAATTTTAAGAATTAATGTCCAATATATCTATATATATAAAAATGTAGAGCATTGTGTTTGGCATTGATGTTCTCTGTAATGCCTGAACCGATTTCAATTCTGTAAACTTCTCATGAAAGGTGACGTCAATACCAAGGTTTTTATGTATCCTTCCGGGAGGGGCAAAAAGAGGAAAAGTCTCCCCCTTTACGGATCTTCTAAACTACTTATCCGATTTCAAAATTTCTTTCACCAGTTGAATGCTTCGTTATCACTGAGTGCTATAGGCTATCCTTCCGGGAGGGGCAAAAAGAGGAAAAGTCTCCCCCTTTACGGATCTTCTAAACTACTTATCCGATTTCAAAATTTCTTTCACCAGTTGAATGCTACGTTATCACTGAGTGCTATAGGCTATCCTACCGGGAGGGACAAAAAGGGTAAAAGTCTCCTGGGTTTCCTTCGTATTACTGGAATAAATTGATACACAATGTATTTGGAAAATTGTTAGAAATTGTAGACTGACTACCACTTTTTCCAATATCTATTAATTCAAATGAGAGATTTTATTCGTTTGAAATTAAATAAATCAAAATTTAATTTCGTGTTTTTAAAAATTGAGTTTGCTGAGAGATGTCACTTAACTAATGACCCACAAAGCATCAACGGTGTTGCTGAATTTGTCACATTAATATTTTTACAATATTCTTAATCTGCTTAGATATTACCCTAAAATATTAACTCGCGCTGTACCAACGGTATTGCCATTGTTCCAGGAGTATGCGCACATGTCAACATTTTGGAATTTCAGACTTTAAGGCAGAAAAAATTAAGAAAAATGGAAAAAATATTGAATTGGAGTAAAACCAGGGGAAAAACATGCCTTTCCGAATACATAACATCAAAGTCCAGTAAAGGGGCATTTTTAATATAATATACTGTACAAACGAATAAATGTAACTTAAATGTCCGCTAACGAAGTAGTGGGTATTAGCTAGTATTTTATAAACCGTCAAAATAAACAAAATATGATTTGTGTGTGTTTGCTTTTTTTAATTATTTTTTATCTTAATCTACACTACTTACAAATAGTCGATAATAATTAGCTGTCATTTAAAATCTCATTTTCGAAAAATAACAAGTGTTCGATCAATATTTTGTGTGAAATCATAAAAAACTATTAGTTGTATTTTTAATCGACAACCAAATATAGATTAGCATTAGGAAATATGTGATTAAATCATTTTTATAAGAGAACGATTTATTAATACATACAAATACAAAAAAAAACTTGAAAAATTAGGTTTTTTTTTTGTATTTAAAATTAAAAGAATAACTTAAAACTTATAATCAAATTATATACACGAGATAAGATGAATGAGTAATAAAAAAAAAGTAATAGTGAATAAATCTGGCTATAAAATCAATCAATTAATCTACATACATTCATACTTTTTTATATATGTATGTATGTATAAAAGTAAATAGTTTGTATCTAAAATATTAAATAAAAAATAAGTCATAGCATTGATATGTAGTAATTATTTACACAAAGAAAGCAAAGTGGATCTGGCCAACCGAATTAAACCCCAGCCAATCAAAATCAAAAAATAAAAATCAAAAATAACTGCAATTTGGTTTGGTTGATTTGCAAGCCGATTGTTGCAACGCAAAGAAACTAGTTTGTTGCAATTAAACTTCTACAGTGGCAAACGAATTTCTATAGGGCTGTTACGGTAACTTTTAAGCAATTCGGTTGGCGCAATTTTTCCTGTGTAAGAGAATTGTAAGTGCATAAAAATTCTTTTAAAAACGAAAAAGCGAGTCTTAATTTGAAGTTAATCTACAAATTTGTATACTTTTTTTTCATTCATACACACAGATTCATTGTGTCTACTGAATTTATTACCAACCGAATTGTGATAAAGCTAATAACAGAATTTCGTGTTAATTACGAATAAAATAGAAAATATGTAGCTCCTCTCAAATTTCTGTTGATATAATCGGTTGGTGAATTTTTTCTCTGTGTGTATTAGGGTGGGTCGATTTAGCAATCGATATTGTGCCATCGATTTTTCGATAGCTTTTTTCATGAGAAAAAAAAGTACCACTACGACATATCAAAAAAATCTTTTTCGAGGCGCCGAAATTTAAATTTTGTCACTTTTCCTCAACTTTTATTTTGAAGGTCATGTTTAGTAGGTAATAAAAAAATAATCGGCTGATCCATTGCGGTATCATTTTTTTGAAAAAATAATTTTTTTTTTTGGGGTTTTTAGACGAGTTTTTGTCGAAAAAATGTTTTTTTTTTTCGATTTTTTACTCTTTTTTGTTATTTTTAAGGCTCCAAACCAATTTTTATGTATATTCTCCCGTAATTAAATTAAATCAGCCGTTTTTTTAATTAACTACTAAACAATCCTTAAAAATAAAAGTTGAGACAAGTTCAAAAAATTGAAATTTGGGCGCATCGAAGATGATTTTTTCCCCATGCCAAAAGCTAACGAAAAATCGATGGCACAATATCGACAAATTTTTGTACTTACAAATCGCCCCACCCTAGTGTGTATATTTATATCATATACCACTTTAAAAACTATGTGCTGATGTTTGTATCTACCAAAAATATTTGACAAATTATACCGATCAACTCAGGATCACCATGTAAACTTTGTAATCAAACAACAGGTCGGAAATGTGAATATATTTTGATGAAATTTGGTATATAAGCTTCTATTAATCGTAGCAGGAATGCTGTTGAAACTAGTGAAAATCGGTGCATGTTTAGACCTAGTCCCCATGCAAATGACCCCTATGAAATCGACTTAAATTGCCATAACATCGAAAATATCATATAGATCTCGGTCAAATTGGGTTTTTGTGTATTTATTACTTCCATTATATAGTAGTCCAAAAATAAACCCTTTAGGACAATTCTTAGTCATAGCTCCCATATAAAGATGCTGACCGATCTTCGCTTGAGCCTATTAAAAAACAAAATTATTGCACAGATTTTTCTCAAATTTGGTATTTATATATTTTTGCAAAAAATAAGTGACTACCAAATATGATTACGAACGGTCCATTTTTCGACCTAGTGCCCATATTGATAGCACCCGATATGAACTTTTTCATAATCAAAGGCTAAATTTGGTTTATGTTTATTTTCTATATCCAATTAGTTGCACCTTAGAGATAGTGTCTCTAAACGCATGGTATAGGGTATCGTATAGTCGGTATAGACCGGCTATAATTTTCTTATTTGTTTTTTTTATTGTATCTTCACTAAATCATACATTTTTGTATATAAAACGATTTGTTCCGCATGTATTCGGCTTAAATAATGAAGCATTTATCATTTGGAATGAGCTTTTAAAATATTTTTTGAAAATAAGTAACAGGGAACTTTCGTATGTACCGCTTTCCATATGGACCATCCTATGGCTGATTAAAGCTTATACAGTGGCCAAATTTTAAATAGCTCGTTTACTAACGAACATTAAATTATGCAAAAAAATTTTATTTTGTTTGTATCATGTATTTCTTTTTACAGTTATTTTGATTTTTAACCGTTTTTGTTATTTTTATCAGGGACCACAAGAATTAGTTATTTTTTTTATATAGGAGTATTTAGAATGGTATATAAAAATGTGAGAAATCACAAAAAAGTTTCATCATGGGGATTTCTTATGCACATCTATAATATTAATAGGCTATGCGATTTCTTGTGACCGATGTTTTGTTCTACCATTTTATCCCGATTTTGACCAGACGTATATTATTTTAAAGATTTCTTTTTAGCCATTTTGCAGATTTACAGATTTTTAAAATTTTTCTTTTATTTTGATTAAATTGCATTTAAAGTTGCTACTAACACATACATAAAATTATACATATGATATGTGCGTTTTATTAAATTTGTTGATGTGTTTGTTAATGAGTTTGTTATCTTCATTCACAATAATAATAAACCATAAAAGTATTGGTTTGTGAATTGGTTAAGTTGAAAAATAAAGCTGACTAGAAATTGCACTCGAATTTCGAGAGCTGGAATCTGCTAGTTAAAATACACATTTAAACAAATATTTAAATTCAACTAAATTATTATAACACGTACATTTATTTAGAAAATAACTTTAATTTTCACTCAAAAAATAAAAATCAAAAAATAACTGCTCGAAAAAATAAAAATCAAAAAATAACTGCTCGAAAAAAATAAAAATCAAGAAATAGCTGTTATTTTTCCTCGAAAAAATAAAAATCAAAAATTAACTGTTATTTTTGGTCGAAAAAATAAAAATAAAAATTTAAAAAATCAATGTTTTTCATCATAGACTAGTTCATAAGGATGAATATGGTATATTTGAATTAGTTTTCCGACATTTACTTCTATATATACTTTTTTGCTTTAAAATTTCAAAATAACTGTTATTTTCTATCCCTGATTTTTATAGTTTTATATAGATAAAGAGAGGTTCTATTTCAAAAAAGTATTGGCAATTTTTTTTGTTTAAAAGGGCAAGCAAATTAATGAATGAGTCAATATAAAAAAATTATATATTTTTTGCAAGGATGGGACGAGCAATTTCGAAAATTTGTCCTTCAAATGCAAAGTAAAGAAATAGCCCAGAAAATGAAATCTTTTAGAAAGAAAGTTTATAATGGCTATCAAACCGACAATGCTATAGATCGTATGATCACGGTGGATCCCTTTTTGACTGCACTAAGAATTTGAGAACAAATTCATGAAAAATTTTACATTAATTCATCCACAAGCACAATTAAAAACAAACAAATTTGTTTAAAAACACTGAACGAAACGTTATAAATTTGCTAAAGATCATTTAAATTGGTGGATCATCAAAATTGGTGGAACAGTATTCTTTATACAGATGTCTCAAAGTTGGAAAAAGGTAAAAACACAGAATTTAATCTATACACATTGAAAACGGTTAAACATGGGGGAGGATGTGTATTAGTCTGGCGAAGCTTCTGCTGGTATGGAGTGGGACCAATTACGCGTTTAGAGGGCACTACCGATCAAATAGTATAAAAAAACATTTTAGCAGACATTATGATGCTTTACGTAGAGCAAGAAATGGAAGTTGATACAAGATAATGATCATAAACATACTGCAAAGTCAGTATTAAAATGATTCAGTGACAACAAAATCGATCTTGTACAATGGCCTGCCGAATCCGCGGATCTAAACACGATCGAGTATCAGTGGGGCGAAGCAAACATAAGAATTTACCGTACTAAAGCTAGATATTTAAATCTATTCTGGGAAGATATCCAAAAGACATGGAATTCGATACCCCTGGAAAGACGTCGGAAATTAATATATTTAATACAGCGTCGCAGAGTGGCGCCATTTGAGTTTTTCCGTTGCAAAACTCATAACTTTTCAACCGATTGAGATAATCAAATAAGTTAAAAGGCATATGATATATAATTATCCAATCTATAAAATAACGGATTGAACAAAGTGCTACACCTTCTAGATGCTTACTTATAGGTTATCAAAGTTGGAATCATGTTTATGTTAACTAAAAAACATGATTTTTAACAATTTTATATTTTTTAAGTTTCTTTTTCAAGTTTTTTATATTTTAAAATTTTTATCCATAAATTAAAAAAAAATTTTTTTATTTTCCATCAAAGTTTAAAAATAGTGAAAAAAAAATAGAGAATATATGTAAAGTGCATATGTAGTTATGTACAAAAACCGTACATCACATATGACAACTCTTACGAAAACTGAGAATAGTGGAAAATAGAAGTAACTATAACTGCAAAAAATATTCAAAAATTCAAAAATAACGATTGTTTGTTTGGACAGAGTTGTATCTTCTGAAATTAATACAAAGTAAAGCTGTATGGTATGAAAACTGAAAACTAACCACACTGCTCGTAGGCCTGACTTTAGGTGAGTGTGTTAAAGCGCTGACCAAAAAGTGCAAGTACGAGTGTATGTGAAGGTTCATGGTTCAAAACCTCACGGCCGCCCTAAGTAGAAAAAATTTTCATATAGAAACAATCTATTCAATTAAAACATAACAATTATCACAATGTTCAATAAATCGCTGATGAAGGCTGAAATGCCAGAAACCGGTCCGATTAAGAATACAGTGCAGTTATGAATTTTTGAAATATATGCTTTCTTCTTCTTTACCACGCACCATTTAAACAAAATTAAAATTGCATATTAATTACAGTAGTAATTGCAATATGTCTGAAAAATGACGATAAATCTAACAAACAAAAAAAAAAAAAAAAAAATAGACAGTTGATAAATAGCGATTTATCTGGAGAAACACAAAGCAAATAGTAAAATTTTTTTTTTAATATACTGAAGAAATACATAAATCAATAGAAATAAAAAAGATAAGCCAGTAAGCTTTTGATAATATTCATAATTTATCTCACCCAGGTGTTAAAGTTTCAGTGGATTTAGTTCGATCACGCTACGTCTGGAAATCATTGAAAAAAGATGTCTCTAAATGGGCTAGATGTTGTATTGTTTGCCAGAAATCAAAAGTTAATCGTCATAATAAAAGTTCTTTAGGAGAATTTGTATCACCAACACAACGATTCAAACAAATTAATATCGATATTGTTGGACCTTTAACAAGTTGTCAAGTTTACCGGTACCTTCTGACTTGTATCGATAGATTTACAAAATGGACTGAGGATATTCCGTTAGTTGATATAAAAGCTAAAACCGTGGCATCTGCATTTGTAACTGTATGGATTTCGCGATTCGGAGTACTAAAACAAATAATAACAGACCACGGTAGAAAGTAAATTGTTTCGATAACTTTCTAAAATATTAGGAGCTAGAGTTACCCACACAACATCATATCATCCCCAAGCTAATGGACTCATAGAGAGATGGCATCGGACTTTAAAATCGGCTTTGATGTGTCATCAAAGCAAAGATTGGGTAGGCGCTCTACCACTTGTTATGCTTGGTCTTCGAACAAGAATTTTAAGCGATCATCAAGTTTCTCCAGCAGAAATGGTATATGGAATCAATTTAATGTTACCAGGTGAATTTTTTGAAGAGAACGCGTCAAAACGTTATTAATCAGAATGGGTTAACGGTTTTCGGAATTTAATGCTAAATCTCAAGCCTTTAATGACTGGTTTTTATGGAAATAACAAATCATATGTAAACGACCAACTCAAAATTTGTGAGCAAGTATTTGTAAGATGTGATACAGTTAAGAAATCGTTACAACCTCCATATAATGGACCATATAAAGTCATTTCAAGAATGGACAAAATATTTTAAACTTTATTTATTAATTTATTTCATGACAGCTGTAAGCCCATTGGGCCAAATAGCTTCAGATAAAACTTAATAGAAGACAACAAGTTTATAAATGAATTCATTATCTACAATATTAATAGGCAAGGCGATTTCTTGTTACCGATGCTACTGTGTCAGTTTTAATCCTCTTTTGACTACACATGCCTCGTTTGAAAGGTATTTCTTTTTAGCTGTCCACCAGATTTACAGATTTTTAAATTTTTAATTTTTTTTGGAGTAAACTGCATTTAAAGTTGCTACTAACACATACATAAAATTATACAATGCTATGTGTGTGTTTATTAAATTTGTTAATGTGTTTGTAATAAAAATGAGTTTGTTTTTTGTGTTGATTTGTGAATTGGCTATAATTGATTAGCATAACTGTAGGGTCTTTATTTAATGAAAAAATAAAATTGCCTAGAATTTGCACTCGAATTTCGAGGGCTGGAATCTGCTAGTTTATATAATTCATATAAAATACATATTTACTTAAAGACTAAGTTCCCCCTAAATACTCTCTATACATACGCAACAACAACGCGATAGAGACAATTTGATCTGCAGCAATAAAAATAATTTAAAGGTATGTCCTAAATATATTTTCAAAATGTGCCACGGTTCCACAAAATTTCCTTTCTGCATACGGTATCACTGAATTCCATAACCTCGCCACCTTAACCACAAATGACCACAAAAAAGTGTTGAAATCCTTGGGTAAACTAAAGAGTTAGATCTGCCAGAATTGCCAAAAATAAATTTATCCGCCAGATATGCAGGGCAATGAAATTTAATGATTTAATTAAACAAAATAATCTGACGGGAGCTAATATAATCTTCAAAATCATACTCCAGCAACTGCTAGCGAAATCCAGATACGTGCGATCTTATTTTTTGGCAAAAAAAATGTACCTTATTAACCTATTAAAACATAATTTAAGTGTATTTAAGTTATCCCGTGAAGTGCACGCATACATATAAAAATAATGGAATGCATAATTCGACTCCAACTCATTTTTTAACCGAAAGGGGCAGATACGTACTCATGCTATACAATCCGCGCAATGTCCAAGATACTTTGGACACAACTGAGTTAATATGACGATCAAAATTCAACTTGTTATCTAAGTAGAAGCCAAGTGACTTGTACGTATTAACCAATTCAATCCTTTCTCCATTTAAAAAAACATCCAGATGACAGTCTGAGTTACTTTCAATAAATGGAAACGAAAAAATTATTTCCATAGATAGATTGAAGCCCTGTAGAAGTTTTAATGACTCCCTAAATAAAGACAATAATGAAGAGAAATTTACGAAAAGTGTTCGTTTCGCTGATGACAACGCTGGAGGGGGAGTACTGTAGCTATCAGAAAACACTTGTTAAAAAAAAATAATTTTATTAAATTTTTAAATTACTTTACTCTTTATAGTTTTTAGAAATAAGAAAATTTGTAAAATAAAAATCACTCGATATTTGACTTTTAAAATATAAAGCATATTTGTGTAAAAAATAAAGTTGTGATATAATTTTAATATATATCTCGCGACAGTGCTATTTAAAATGTAGCCACTGTATATCAATTGTCATCGAAATATTTTTAACATTTTTTTTCTCATTGAACTTAAAGTTCCATATTGATTTGAAACAATGTTTGAATTATATGCATAGTAACCAGATTTGTTGTTTCCTAAACTTCATCCGAAAAAAAGTAAAAAATCCCAAAAAAATTAATTAAAAAATTTAAAAAAAAAAAATTATTGGGATTATTGTTATGTATTGTTGATCCGTATTGGAATAATTAGTTATTTATTGTTCGATTTAAGATCATGTATATCTTTCTCTAATGAAAGAAAGATAATAATTTTTGTAATGTAAGAGAAATATTGGAAAAAAAATTGAAGACAGCGCTAGATGGAGTAGCTTCTTTCGAACAAAGCGACTTGTTCATCATCAGCATCCTTCTGCCTATTACTTATTGGGATTTTCAAATTAAAAGGACCATATAGTACATAAAAACAATTGTCCGACGAACAGCACACATATGGGGTCTTGTTAGTTTCGATAAGTAATTCGAAAACTGCACACGAGAAGGTGTTTGAATTTTATGTGTTTCACAGTGTTATAGTTAGATTAAGATTTTTCGCACAAAAACATTTGTTGAAAAAGAACAGAATTGATCAGCAGAGCAATATAGAGCCGAAGTTTATCCCTAAGAAATTTTTGAATAGTTTCAATATTCATTGAAATATATTTGTGTTATAAGAAAGAAATAAATTGGTAGTAAATTATTATAAAAAAAAACATTTTAACAATTTCCATAGCAAAACCGTTTGTATCATAAATTAATAAAAGTCATAAACTATTGATTAATCATCAAAGTACATAAATATGACTGACGAACAATGATAAGTAAATTTGCGCCACAAATTATTTATGATAAAAATAATTTATAAAAGTAAAAAAGTCCCGCAAAAACAATTTAAAATCTTAGTTGCCAAACTATAGAAATTCAATTAAAGTAATAGTTAATTACTTTACGCGATTCCTTCCTTAAACAAAATAAAGAATTACTATTTATAAAGGTATCGAAAATGTATTTTCGTTTATTCCTCTAATAAAAAAAATAAAATCTTGTTTTGCTGGGATATTTTAATACTTTTAACTTAAATATATTCATACTACGTTTGGTATTCCCCAACAAGCATTTAAGAAATAATCAGGCATGTGATTCAAATTGGCTTCGATACCAAAGAGGTTTGGTTTTATCTATTTCGAATTCCATTGTGTTTTATTACGTTTTATTGAGAATAACTCAATTTTCATTGCCTTGTTATATTATATAGTTATATGATACAGAAATAAGATGGTCTGGGAACAAAAGTGGATAATGATCGAAATTCGAAAAACTTTATGAAATCAGAATCTGAAATATCCATCACAACAGGTTTTTGCAAAATCCTAATCTAAAAATGCAAAAATAACTTTTCGTTGGAATGAGCATGTTTTTCAAGTGTCGAAAGAAGCATTCAAGTGGCTTGGTTTTCTAAAACGGTGTAAAAATTACTTCACTCCTTCTGATCTCCTTAAAATCTATACCACTTACATCCGACCGAAAATGGAATACAACTCCCATATATGGGCAGGAGCTTCAAAGTTTATTTTGGAGCTACTGGACCATGTGCAAAGAGGGCGTTGGTGCTCATCAATGACAGTAGGGTATTCAACTCTATTGATTCATTGGAACATCGTCGGAATGTGGGTTGTGTATCACTGTTCTATAGATATTACCATGAGAAATGTTCTTCTGAGATTAGCGAACTTAATCCAAGTGCCCGAGTTTCGGTTCGCTCTACCCTCTTCTCTAGTAGATCACATCCGTTTGTCGTCTATTGTCCAGTTGACCGCACAATGCATTACAGAGAGAATTCGTTTATCAGTCAGTATGTGGAATAAACTCCCCGCAGAGGTCTTTCCTGATAGTTCTAATCTAATAAAATTTAAGTCAAATATCCGCAAACACTACTCCCTCTTTCCTCCTTCCCATAACCTATTTTCCTGAAATCAACAAAATGCACTGCATTTGTAGGGGCATCCCCTGGGAGTTGGTTAATATAAAAAAAAAGATAAAAAATTCACTGGCCCTGACGAGAATCCTTCTGAAGTACTAAAACTGATAGATACGGATAATATTGACCTACTAACAAAGTTGTTTAACCACATTTATAATATCCACATGTTAATATCCGCAAGACTGGCTAAAATCCACATAAATAATCCATAATAAAGAACAACTGCGCTAAATCTTGTAATGACTACAGACTTATAAGTCTAATGAGCCACGCCCTGAAAATATTCCTAGCGGTAATTCACTCGAGAACATACTCAAAATGCGGTAAAGAAATGGGGGAATCCCAGTTTGGGTTTAAAGAAGGAAGCGATTTTCTCTCTACATATATTAGTCCAAAAATGTAGAGATATACAAAATGATGTTTTCTTATGCTTCTCGGATTACGAAAAAGCGTTTGGCAAGTGCAACACGACAAACAAATTAACATCCTTATGTCAATCGGTATAGATGATAAGGAAATCCGATGCATCAAAAGTTCGCTGTCTACTTACAAAAAAAATTCTGTCAATAACAAATATATACTTGACTATTTAAAAATAACGAAAAGATTTGAGATTTTACTAAACAGACAGCGAACTCGACGGTTCTGTTTAATAAAAAAAAAAGTGCTGTCAATAGCAAATAAATACACCTTTTTCCTTATCTGGTAAATTTTTTTAAGTAAAAAAAAAATGTATAATGTCTTCTTAGGCTTCAATAAATCATAATGTTGCCACCTCTGCCAAATATATTAATAAATAACGGGAAAAGCGTTACGAATCTGTTAAAATAATGCTAAAATAGCGGAAAAAGAGTTACGAATCTGCTAAATAATGGGTAAAAGGTCGGGAATCTGCTAAATAATGAGATAAAAAGTTGATGAATCTGTTAAAATAATGCTTAATAACGGGAAAATTCAAACTTAACGGAATAAAAATGTGGTGCCAAGTTAAAAAGGTAGGTAAAACTGCATTTATGTATGTGACTTTGCTAAAAGATAGTGTTGCCGGCCCTAAAAATAGTGTTGCCAGCCCTGAAAAACCAATGTTGCCACCCTAAAATGGTTTGATGCACCTAAAGGTACTAGAAAAGTGGTACAGAAACGCCACAAATATACTACTTATATGGTTTGAAAATAAATATTCGGAAAACCAAATATGTGGTTTTGAGCAGAAAAGATAACTACGACACAGCGAAATTAAAAATACAAAACTTTTTCATCGAAAGGGTTCATAACTTTCAATATCTTGGAGTAATGATCAATGACCAATGGGACGGATCAAAAGAAATGCGTCGAAGGATAGAAATGGCAAGAGATTCGTTTTTTAAATACAAAAAAGTTCTAACAAGCCATGATATAAACCTAGGTACGAAAATATGATTTATCAAAGCCTATGTATGGTCAGTACTGCTGTATGCAATGGAAGTATGGACCATTAAAGCTACAGATGTGGAAAAGCTGGAATCTTTCGAAATGTGGAATTATCCACGGATACCAAAAATACCATGGACCGATTTTGTATCAAATAACGAGGTGCTGAGAAGAATGCATCGAAACAGAGAGCTCATAACAACTATAAAAATGTGGAAAACAGCCGACATTGAACAATTTATGAGAAATCCAAAATCCAGATTGTTGCAAACCATCACGAAGTCGAGAATAGACGGAAAGCTTTTTAAAGGAAGAAAAAATGGCTTGGATTTCAAATATTCAGGACTGGACTGGATTCCGAGATGTAGGATATCTTCTGAGTGCGGCAAGAGATAGAGGAGTGTTTGCCGAAATCCTGGAACCTTATGAAATTTTATAAAATTTTTAGTTTTGTATTGGTGGCCAACATTCGTATGACGAAGTGGCAAATAAAGAAGAAGAAGTGAGATTCTCGCAATCATATTTTTTACAACTATTTCAGTGTGTACCTTTCTTTGTTAAACATACTAATATTCTTAACATCACTTTAAATGCAAACACAACTAATAATGGATCTAGAACTGATAACAGTACACGAAGGTTAAGTGGCCGTTTATATATTTATAGCTGTCTTTGTTAAAAGATTCAACATTTAACCGTTTTATATCCGACGAAATCGTACATTGGGTCAATCTTTTTAAAATCTACTATTCGAATGGTCTCTATTAATAGAAACGATCTACCTTAAGAGCGTTTAACTGTTTACATAACTTAGTTATATCAAAGGAGTTCCAAGTTTTTAATTTTACATATTTAGAAAATTATAACTTCCATTATTAATTCAACTACCGGGCATAGAAATGCAGAAAAAAAACTTTGCTGGCAAAATGAGATTGTAATCTGAAACAAGCGATCGTGTAGCCGAACGGAACATAATCTGCTATCAACGATTAACATAATGACGACGGAATCCAGCAACAAATATACCAAGGCACAATCAAATGGCAACGATGACACCAATAGTAGTAGACGACATTTAAAACATCCCATAAAACTTTGTGAAATTCTTTAGATAATTTCTAAACGGTTGTTTTGTTATAAATACAACCCATATGTTATCGGAGGTTTTAGTTGTGCCAAAAATTTCGGTGGGTCTCATTAACGGATTCAGTAATATCGATCAAAAAAAATAATCAACATTAATAGTGTATACAATGTTTAAAATATCGTCTGTGGGTGTAGCTACCATTTGGGTAGCCTGCTTATGCTTGGCATATGCTGCTCCTTTGACAGACGACGTTGTGGCTCCCGTGCCTTATGCTGGTGAAGAATACCGCTTACCCACCAATATTAAGCCAGTATCCTATAATATTACACTTCGGCCTTATTTGAATAATGAAGATGCCAACGCTTTTACTTTCGATGGTGAAGTTTTTATTGAAATTATTGCCGATCAAAGCACTAGTGCCATTCTTATCCATTCTAAAAATCTCAAGTACACTGTACGTCAATTATGGAGCAAAGCAACGGCAAATACCATTATTGAACTGAATGCTACAGCTGTGCCAAATAGTTTGACCGACATTATTACTTATACTTTAGTTAATCCTTTGGTAGCTAATCAACCTTATATTTTACATTTTGTGTACACTGGTACCATGGATGATGATATGCATGGTTTCTACCGCAGTTCTTATACAGATAGCAAAAATGTCACAAAGTAAGGGTATCAAAAATATTCTAGTTAATGATGATGATTCATTCTGTGATAAAATCTTTCGCACTTAGATGGCTCGGTTCTACTCAATTTCAAACAAATCATGCCCGCCGTGCTTTCCCCTCCTTTGACGAACCCAAATTCAAGGCCACTTTTAGTGTTTCCTTGGTTCGCCACAGAAGCATGAAGACTGCCAGTAATACTCGTATCATCTCATCCACCACTAATGGGTAAGTACACGAACAAAAATGCTTCTGCAAGGGTTTTAGAATACAAAATAACTCAGGTAATGATTTATTTCGTGGAAATTTTATTCGAGAAAAGTCTCAAATTTCTAATAATATTGTACTTTTATTTCCAATTTTTTTTTTTTTTTTTTTGCTTTAGTGAATATATTACTGATGTCTATACTACCACTCCTAAAATGTCTACTTATCTTTTGGCCTTCATTGTCTCCGAATTCAACGAACGTTATAATGGCAACTTTGGTGTTATTGCCCGACCTGAGTACTATGCTCAAACTGAATACAGTTACGATGTTGGTCAAGAAATTTTAAATGAATTGGACAGCTATTTGGGTATTAAGTATTACGAAATGGGTAACGATAAAATGCATATGGCTGCCATTCCCGATTTCTCAGCTGGTGCTATGGAAAATTGGGGTCTCTTAACCTACCGAGAGCGTCTTTTATTGTACCAGGAGGACTCCACAACTTTAAGTGCTAAACAATATATTGCTTCTGTCGTTGCTCATGAGCAGACCCATATGTGGTTCGGTGATTTGGTAACATGTGACTGGTGGAGTTATACTTGGTTAAATGAAGGTTTTGCATCATATTTCGAATATTTTGCCACCGCCAAGGTAGTATACTTGCAATAATAATATTTTGTGTGCGCTCTTAGATGTTTATAATATAATCACGCGTAGGTTGAAACCGATTTCGAAATGGATAAACAATTTGTTGTTGATCAAATTCAATCAGTCATGGCCATGGATTCTACTAACAGTACAAATGCCATGAGTGATGAAAATACCAATACTCCAGCCGATTTGGGCCGGATGTTCAATAGCATTTCATATTATAAAGCGGGCTCAGTCATACGCATGGTTAAACATGTGATGGGAGAGGAAAATTTCCGGAAATCATTGAATGAATATCTAACAACTCAGTAAGTCCACAATACGACAAAAAAACATTATTGATTTCAATGAGATATAGTTTTTGTAGATTTATCGATTTTTTTTTTATTGTTGCAAGCTTAAGATCACCAAAACCTAGTTTTTATAAAAATATACCTTTAGCTCACAACCAATCATAGGGTGCAACTTGTTAGTGTTATCATTCTTTTCTTTTGAAGTGATTTCACCATTTGACAGACGAAATAGAAATTTTTGCAAGCTGTATTAGCTCCTCTGATTGTATTCAATAATTTGTTGTTAGCAAATAACCAAATCTATTAATACAAGTTTCAATTAAAGACCATCTAAATACTACACCTTCTAAAATTTACGACCTGTGAAATATCTTATCGAGCAATTCAAAAATTTTACGACTTGCAAAGAATTAAAGTCGAAATCATATAGGCACAAAAACCAAGAAAAAAAATTTAATTTTTGATTATTATTCCGTTCATATAAGGCAGTAATTCATTACGTGGTAATTGACGGCTACATTAAAATTTAATTACTTTATTCATAGCAAGTGTTTTCAATTTAAGTTCAATCGCTAACTGGGTAAAATTAATTTTTTTTTATTTTATTTTCTAATGCCGGTTTTCTCAATGTATCGTCAAACTGCCTGTTACTTAACCAGAACATAAATTTATTGGACAGATAAACTGCCGGTTAACAATTTTGGTTTTCTCATGTATAGACAAAAACATTATTTTAAGTTGGCAATGCCTCTCAAAATACGTATGAAAGTTGGGAGAAAATTGGCAATGCCTCTCAAAATTGATATGAAAGTTGAGAGAATAATTTATCTGTACGATAAATAAATAATTGGCAGATGAGTGCCGGTTAGCATTGCGACAAAATAGAAGCAAACTAGACATTGAGAAAACCAAATTTCTTTAATCGGCAGTTTCTCGTTGGGATAAAAGATAATCGCCTATTGAGAAAACGGGCATAAGAGATATAAGTACAGTATATCTTCTTATATATAAAAATGTTTGTGTGTATGTATGTTTGTTTGTCCTTTATAGGAGACTACATCACTGGACCAATCGTCTTGAAATTTTTACAGTAGGTAACTGCCTATCCGAAAATAAAAATAGGCTATATTTTTTTGGCGCCTCCCATATAAATTGAATTTTTAACATTTAGTTTTAACATAAAATACTATGAAAGCAAGAGTTCTGAAACTATGTAAATGTACATATTAAACTGATTTGAAGAGTAGCGCGGGATCGGACCAATGGGCGTGGTGCCGACCATACAAAGTAAATATTAAATGTTACATATCTAGAGTATTGTAGTAGGTTATTGTAGATCTTGGGACTTAGTGTGAGTTCATAAGTTATCAACATTAGTACTCGGAAAAAATGGACGGGATCAAACCAGTGGGCGGGGCACCTTCCACACATGATAAATATCTAGAGAATCATGATGGCCAGAAACTCTCTGCACGTCAATTGGTTGTTAATGTAAGTAGTTGTACCAAAAATGGGCGGGATTGGGTTAGTGGGCTGGCACCTACCATAAAAAAAATTGTCTGGAGTACTATAAACCTGACAGTCTTGAAGTGTGAGTTCATGAATGATGAGTGTGAAAAATTATGTGAAAAATGGGCGGCATCAAACCAGGGGGTGTGGCACCTACCTTACATGGTAAATACATATCATCATAATTAACAACAAAAATATTCACTAGAAATGAGTTACATGGCAAAACAACGTTTACCGGGTAAGCTAGTGTATTATAAAAATGAAAAACAAATAGCGGTAGTCAGGGCCTTGCAGAGCTGAGAGGGGGCCCAGGCCAATAAAAAATATGGGGCCTCTTGTTTGAGTAAAAAAAACAAATTTACATAGTTCTTTTATTATTTTTAATTTATTTAAAAAGTATGAAATTAATAATTGAATTACAAATAAGCTTTTCGAGCTTCAGTTGTAGCAAAATCTTTTATAATAGTTGAAAAATCCATATTTCGTGCAATATCTGAATTTATATGTAAAATTGATAGCCAATTCAGCCGTTCTTGGCTAATTGCAGATCTGTTAAAATTTTTAACCCTTTTCAACACACTGAAACTGCGTTCCGCTGAAGCAACGGAGGCAGGTAGACTTAAAAATATTCTTAAAGCTGTTGATATATTTAGAAACAATTCAATTAGGTTTTTTTCTAAAATGTTTAGCAGCAACTTAGCTGGAGATGATTCTATATCAAAGTTTACTTCAAAAATATTTTTTAAAAATATCATTTCATCACATATTTCATTTGAAATTTCCTTTGGATATTTTAAGTGCATATTTTTTGCACTCGATTTTATTTCCTCATCTGATGAAGTTTGAAAAGTCCAAAGGAATCCAAAAGTCTGGCAAATTTTGCGTAAACACTCAAAGCGACGTGTCAAGCCTGAAATAACCGAATCAACAATGTATATAAAAACATTAACCCTATAATGTTCTTCAGCATCAAACTGTGACCTAATATGACGAGTTAATTGAAAATCAGTTGAAATTTTGGAAAGTACGGCAATCTCTTTTGAACTTAATCTGCCCCACTCTTCACGCATTATCTTCATCCTTGCAATAAGATTGTTAAAATTTTCCATTTCGACGTCAAGTGTTGCATTGCGTGCTTCAATAATTAAATTAGTTTGTTGCAATTACGTTAATATTTCAAGCCATATTGTTGTCAACACAATGCATTCGAATGTATTGAAATTGAAAAATTGACTAAAGTTCGGTACGTGCGTGCGGTGGAAGGTTTAGTGACTTACACTCCTCTAAAGCAGCCAGAATATTTGACTGATTATTGTAAATTGGTTTAACAGCATCAATTCGAGCAGACCATTTTGTCTTTGATATTGTATGAAGTGACACAGCTAAATATTCTTTAAAATCTCCCACTTTCTAGGACTGCTGCTAAAAAAAAATATACATCTGTTGAATTCTCCCAAAATATGTAACTGCTTCTTTACATGATTCAGCAGAGTCAACTCCAACAAGATTAAGAGTATGATTTCCACAACTGGAAAAAAATGCAATTCGGATTACGCTCAAGCAGCACTGCTTGCACACCGTTATACTGTCCTGCCATATTAGCACTATTATCATATGCTTGCCCAAAGCATAAATTAAAATCAAGGCCAAAATTTTCAAGAATTTCAATAATTCGTGTAGCGATTTCGATTCCTCTTTTTTGTGTAAATGAATCAAATGTAATAAATCTTTCCTCAATTGAATACAATGCATTATTTATTATTTTTACATAACGAATTACAAGACACGTTTGTTCTTGGTGTGAGCAGTCTGGTGTCGCATCCACAATAATTGAAAAATATTTAGAATCAAGAATTTCTTCAATAATTTTTCTTTGCAAATATTTTCCACAAATCTGAATGAATTCATTTTGAATTCTTAATGATAAATAATGAACTTGAAGACGTTTGTGCTTGTCTTGTGATACCTAAAAAGTTTCCATTCCGCGAATTTCCAATATTCTCATTAGAACCAAATAATGCCAAACCACGCTCACTTAGGAAAAATATAACATCCAAAATTCTATGAAGAACTTTCTGCCAATTACTTGTCTCACAGTTTAGTTCTTTCAGTAGAGATGATCCTAATGAGGACTTTAATAATGCAGATCTACTTGCTGATTTCCAATGGACATAATTTTTTTATGAATAATTGAATTTTCATGAGCGGGTACGCGATCTCTCAATTTCCTCCATCCTCTTAAAATATCCCATCCTGATTGGGTACCGAGAACTAATGCATCAAATTTCGTATTCTGTAGAAAGCAGGGAAAACAAAATAATGACTTTTTTGAATTGCTCCAACAAAGCCAATCTCTGTTGCAAATTTCTCCATTCGCTAAAACCTTCTTCGTCAGACGATATGGAAATTTATTGTTTTCAGCATCATTTGGGATGTTTTCTGGTATTTTAAAATGTTCAATTTTCAAAAAATCTTCCATATGCATTATATTTTTCTTGTTAAGTAAGGCGACGTCATCGTTGAAAACAGGTATTGAAGTTGTTGCTTCAATTCCTTGAATATTGGGTAGATTAGATGACACGTAATCATCAACAATTATCTGTAATGGTGACAAAGAATCTTCTATTTGTTCTGAAGTTATATTTTCAACCACCGAAATTTGAGCATCAACATCAGCAATAACATTTACCATTTGTGAAATAGCATTAGTAGTTTCATTTTCAGGATTGACTGATTGATAACCTGTTCAGTGATGCAGACTTTGCTTGGCTTTTTCTTGTTCTTTTTTCTGTCGTCTCTTGCTTGCGCCACTCGGATATGTTCTTTTCATTATATTCCTAAAATTAATTACTTATGAATTAAATAGAACTATTTTTAATATTAACTCCATTTAAACTTACAGATTACAAATATCACTAAACAATAAAAAACAAACACTAATTTTATAATCACTAAAATTTATAGTACGGAACCAAAAGCTATACTCAATAGGAAAATTAAAACTGTACTGAATAGGAAATATAGTTAAATTTTTAATAATTGAAAATTAAATATTATTTTTTACGCAATTGGGCTACTACGTTAAAATTTGTTGAATTTTTCAGAGTACAACATAATCTTTTTTATGCAATTGGCCTACTACGTTAAAATTTTTTGAATTTTTCAGAGTTCAACATATTCTTTTTTATGCAATTGACCTATTACGTAAAAAAGTTTTATACATACGTATAACAATAACTTGAAATTTTTACTATAACTTTTGTATCGTTATATTTTATAAATTTTTGGTTAAAATAAAATAAATTAATACTCAAAATAATATTTCAACTTAATTTTTCCGCACCTACTGTGACCAAATTAGAAAATAAATAGAGGCCCTTTCACAACTCGGGGCCTGAGCCAAATGGCCCACCCTCTGTTATGGCCTGGCGGTAGTTATGATAACAGAGACTGCCAGACATAAATATGAATATTTTTTGAATTATTTTAAGCATGTTCTTAAAGAAACAATTTTTTGTGTGACGAACTCCTTTTCTTTTTAATTGTAAATGGATTTTTCAGGCACTTATTCTATTTCATTACAAATAATATAATTACTTCTGAATGGTATAGAGTTTATTAAGATTTGCATTAGTTCTAAAATTTCAATGCCGATGAAAAATTCCCAAGCATGCTTATATCCATATTCAATACTCCCCAAAATCACTGATATCTTACATATAGAATAAATAGTTAACATTGAATATTGAGTTTACATAACTAACAACTTTTCTTTTTTATTGTCTTTTAATCTTTCAGCAAATACACTAACACTATTCCATCGGATCTATTTACCGTTTGGAAGAAATACTGGCCCACAAACTTTGCCAGTTATGCTGACAATCTCTTCACTACCTTCACTACTCAAGTTGGCTATCCAGTTGTAACATTCAATCTTACATCCCCCACTACTTTGGTTATTAGCCAGAAACGATTCTTATTGAAGGATAATGATGGCGCCGAACCCAATTTGTTATACACCGTTCCCATTACCTACACAACAGATGTTGAAAAAGACTTCAATGCTACCACACCGAAATTATTCATTTCGAACACCGCTGCTGCAAACACAGTCACATTGCCAAGCAGTACTTCTTGGGTAGTTGGCAATATACAAGAAACTGGTTACTATCGTACCAACTACGACGTAGCTACTTGGCATAAAATCCACCATATTTTATTTGAATCAAACTGGGGTGGTGTCCATGAATTGAATCGTGCTCAAATAGTTGATGATCTCCTCAATTTTGCTCGAGCCAGTGTTATTGAATATGATTTAGCTTTGCAAGTCCTGGAATATCTGGAAACTGAAACTAACTATTTGCCGTGGACCTCTGCTTTCAATGCTTACAATTATCTTGTCATACGTTTGGGTACAGATACTGGCAACTTTGGTCTCTATATACGTCAATTAACCCAAAAGTCTTACAATTTACTAGGATTTGAAGAAAAGTCCAGCGATTCAACTTTGGATATCTATAATCGTGCTAAAATCTTAACTTGGTCATGTAAATTCGGTAACTCTGGATGTATTTCAAAGGCCAAGGAATATTTCAACAAAGATTTAAAAACCAATCCCGTGCCAGTCAATATTCGTTCCGTTGTCTATTGTACAGCCATGCGTGAAGGCAATGAACAAAATTTTGATAAACTGTTCAACAAGTTCAAGGCTGAAACAGTAGCCACTGAACAAACATTAATTTTAAGCTCACTGGGCTGTGTTAAGGACACTAATTTGGTGATCAAATATTTTGATATCATTATGTCCGACGACGTTCGTCGCCAAGATAAGTCTAGTGCTTTATCTAGTTTGTACACAGAAAACAATGAAAACGTTGAGTTGGTCTTTGATTTGGTGGAGAAGAATTTAGATAAACTAGCCACTTCGTAAGTAGATATTACTCCTGATTGGATATGAAGTTATATAACAGTTATATTCTTTTTAGTATGGGAGGATATTCCGCTGTTGCTACTGTTGTCTCTAACATTGCATCCCGTTTCACCACCAAAGCGCAAGAAACAAAATTGAAAAATTTCAATACGAACAATAAATCCAAATTTGATGCATCAGCTTCAACTTTGGAAGCGGCTGAAAAAACCGTATCTGAAAACTTATTGTGGGCCGAAAATAAGTTGGGAACATTTAAGACCTATTTGGAAAAGCTTGGTAGCAGTGGTAGTGCTTCTATCAGAACTTACACAGCATTGACTTTTGTTGTGACCGTCTTGCTTGCTATTCTTTTCCACTAGTCTATAAAAAGTGAGAATTAATTTAATTTTAAGTCTACACAAATTGTGTGTTTATGTTTATATGTATCTGTGTACAAATAATTGCGTGTAAATAAAAAGAAAAGTACAGTTTGACTATAAAATCTTTGCACATGAAGAAAAAATTAAAAACAAAAAGAAACATTGATTTCTAATTCAAATAGCCAAATTTTTATTTTTTTTTTTCATCTTAGCTGTTATATATGTATGTTTATAGATATAACAAATACAGAAAAAGTTATATTTCAATAAAAAATATTGTAATGGATACTAAAAAAGGACAACAGTTCAATTTTTGTGCCGTCAAGTAAATCTTTATTGGATAAAATAATAATTAATATTTTATGTGTCCACCTTGATCATCAATTACTAATCGCAAACGTCTGCGCATTGAATGAATGAGCTTTGGAATATTATATTCTGTTGGTATTTTTTCCCACTCTTCTTAAATAAATATTATTAATTCATTTCAATTGGTTTGAGACCTTTTACCGACCTCTTTCGAATGAATTCGTATCAGGACTCTGGGCAGGGATACCAACAACTTTGGCACATATAACCCTTATGTTTTGGATCATTACCTTGATAAAATTTGTATATGAACGTATACGAATTTTCTGGGTCAACAAAACCGAATTGTCGAACGCTGGAGGTCAGTTTATTTAAAAAAAGATAAATAAATATAAATTTCTTTGGTCACTAGTTCATCCAAAGCCCTGATTTTACCAACTCTCTTGCTTGATATATAACTACATACCATAACTGAAAGTTTTCCAAACTTTACTGTAGGAATTAAATTTTTATTTTCTATTGCTGTTAGAAGTTTTCGCGAAATTTGTTGGGGTCCGTTATTGATAGAACAGCATCACTTTTGTTTCATCATTTGTGTCTTTTTTTTAAGGGAGAGATAAGATTTTAAGGTTTTTTCTGAATGAACAACATGTCAAGTAAATCGCAGCAAAACTAAAGAAGATACTGCGTTTCCAGCGACTGGCCCTCATACGATATATTGTATATGTTAAACAATTTAAATCGATTTTCTCGCAAACAATATTTTTGAAGTCCGTGAACATCATAACCCAAAATTTATTCGACCGATCCTTTTGAAATTTTATACACTATTCCCAAACATAAATCACCAGGTAATCACGAAGAGTTTTTTGTTACCATTTTTTCCCATTTTTAAACTCTTTCTTTTAACTCATACTCTCTGTCTGTCTGTCTGTCTGTCTGCCATGGGGTAACCCCATTCCCCTCATCCAATTGATCTGAAACTTAGCTCATAGTCTTGTTGTGACTATAGATTAGTTTTGGGATAGTCACGCACAGTGACGTACAGTTACGATCCGAAACTTTGTCCATAGATTTGTTGTGGCCAAAGACTAATATTAAGATAGTCACACTCAGTCACGCATAGTCACGCATAGTCACGGAGTGATTTAAACCAAATTTGTCCTCACTTAAACCACATTACTCCTCATTTAAATCACATTTCTCCTCATCTGCAGTCTTGTTGTCACTAAATATTAACTTAAAGTTAGTCGCGCACAGTCACGGATTGATTTAAACCCCATTTCCCCTCACCCACTCAATCTAAAATTTGTTCCATAGACTTGTTGAGACCAAAGAGTAATTTTAAAATAGTCACACAAAGTCACACACAGTCACTCATATGCATAAGGAAAGAAGGAGTTTTTATAAAAACTTTGTTTTTTATGGGTTAGATTATTTTTCACTTCAAGATGCTAAAAAATTAAAAAAACTCTTCGTGATTACCTCGGGAGACATATCACCTTTTAAACGCATTTCGATTTTTTTTATTTCACATGATCCGGTAACGATGATGTTCACCGCAAAAGAACCTTTTTTCGAGGCACCTCCGGAGATTCGCTGTTACGGACTTATTTATTAAAATTTTTAATTGAAATTTTTTTTCACCTTTAAAACCTCACCTGCCCCCCTCTTAATGTGTTGGCGTTTTATAGTCCTGAACAAGTACAGTAAAATATTGTGTGTAATAAAATGACTATAAAGGGTTTTTCAATAAGAGCGCTACAAAAGTTTTTTTAAATAAAACAAAAACGGTTTTGGATATCAGTGAGATTCTGTGAAAGTACGTTCGATGCCATTATGTATGGAAATCCATCTCTTTTGCATGGCCAACACGGGCACGCTTGCAGAAGTCCAGACGCTGAACCCAATTTTCGATGGTTTTCAAGCATAAATCGGCCGATACTGCTGCAATTTCACGTTCGATATTCGTACGAAGTTCATCAATTGTCGCTGGCTTGTTGGCATAGACCATAGACTTGACGTAGCCCCACAGGAAATAGTCCAACGGCGTGAAATCGCACGACCGAGGCGGCCAATCGACTGGACCATTTCGCCGTCCTGTTGGAACCACATGTCCTCCAAGTCCATATCAACCAATTAGGGCTAAAAATATTCGGTTATCATTGAACGGTAGCGATTCCCATTCACAGTAACGTGCCGGTATTGATCATCACGGAAGAAGTACGGCCCAATGACGCCGCCGGCCTATAAACCGCACCAAACCGTAATTTTTTCGGGATGCAATGATGACTCATGGAGTACGTGTGGATTGCTGTCTGACCAATAACGCATATTTTGTTTATTGACGAAGGCATTCAGCCAGAAATGAGCCTCATCGCTGAAGATGATTTTTCGATGAAAATCCGAATCATTATCAAGTTGTTGCTCAGCCCAATTCACGAACATACGACGCTTCTGGTAGTCAAGCGGCTTCAGTTCTTGCGTCAATTTGATCTTGTAAGGATGTAGGCAAGATCTTTTCGCAAAATTCGCCACAACGACGTCACAGAGATGCCCAACGCTTGAGAACAACGTGTGAGAGACACATTTGGGCTTTCTTCAACTGAAGCCTCAGCGGCAGCAATATTCTCGACACTACGGGCACTTTTTTGTCTCACTGGCACGGGAACATTTTGTACTGTGCCTGTGGATTCAAATTTTTCCACTAGACGCTCAATTGTTGATCTGCTAGGACGATTATGACGACCATAAATTGGACGTAGTGCTCTTAACGTTGAGGCCACTGACTCCGAATTTCGGTAGTAAACTTTAATAATTTCAACTCGTTGTTGGCTCGTATATCTTTCCACCATGAAATGGCAAACCTTACTGAAGAGAAATGTCAAAAGAGCGGCAAGAAATATGGCGTCGTTTGCTGTCCCTGTCATACTACTTTTGTAGCGTCCCTGTTGAAAAACCCTTTATAAAGAATTTGTTGTTGAAATTCTTAAATAAAAATAACATATTCAACTTTTGTTACTGTGCAAAGATATTCTGTATGTATTTCAAATACCTTGAATGCGCCATGCACTCATTCATACAAGATATCAAATATCTAAGGAATACTGCTAAGCTTACGGAAATTTAAAATAGCAAATTATTATAACTTTCAAAGGATGTAATTACTTAATAACCCTCTTAAACATCTTACACTTATGAGAGAAACTATGCGACTACTTTTAAGCAAACCTTTAAGAAAATAATCTAACACATAAGATCTTAATAAGTTATTCTCAGTGCCAGTCTCAAATATGTGACTGAACACATGATCTAGCTTATTTAAAAATTCCTGGTTTTACTTAAACTTAGAAGTAGTTTTCTTGAAAGGGTTAAATAGTGTGGAATATAAAAGAGAAAAAGGAAACAGTGAAATAATTCACTTTGCCGTATATAGCTCTAAGTATAATTCCTGAATACTTTCAGTTTTTGAAACATATTCAAAGAGACAGACCAATTTGAAATTCTCCAGAGGGAATTCTCAGATCTTTAAGATATTAGGATATTCGGTAGATGATAGATGAAACTAGTAGACCTAATTTTTTAACGAAGAGGTATTTTATTAATGTGATAAAAAACATTTGTTCCCTATGTTTACTTCAAAGTTACCATGCAACGTTTTTAACGATGCATAATTTTAAGTATTTTGACCAAAGGAGTTTCAAATGATCAACTTTTATGGCATAAACGAAATATTTGGAGTATTCAGCTATGATACACAAAAAGGCCTCGAAGATAAAAAAAATAATATTTATTATATTAAACTCTTTGTATTGCGAAAACATATTCTCCTTATCGTGTATATGTCCTCACGAGATTTTGAATATTTCGGAATCCCATTTCCCATGATCGCAAAATATATTTTGACAATTCTGAAAAAAAATTTAATTATGTGTAATCATATTCCTTATCTATAATATTAATAGGCTAGGCGAGTTCTTGTGGCCGATGTTTTGTTCTACCATTTTATCCCGATTTTGACCAAACGTATATTACTTGAAAGATATTTCTTTTGAGCCGTTTTACAGATTTACAGATTTTTTAAATTTTTTCGTTCATTTTGAGTAAATTGCATTTAAAGTTGCTACTAACACATATATAAAATTATACAATGCGCATAGTTTGTTTACTAAATTTGTGTTAATGTGTTTGTAATAAAAATTAGTTTTTTGTGTTGATTTGTGAATTGGTTATAATTGATTAGCATAGCTTTAGGGTCTTTATTAATGAAAACATAAAATTTAATAGAATTTGCTCTCGTATTTCGAGGGCTGGAATCTGCTAGTAAATATAATATTACGTTGTTATTATTAAATTTTAGAGGACGATCATATTTTCTCTCTGTCATCAACCTTTTAAAAATCGAAATTAGCAAAAATATTTTAATAGGTCTACGTCTCTAGCCTGATCTAAAAAGTTTTTATAAGTGGTTTAATGTCAATTTAATGAAATTAAATCTTAAAAATTGATACAGGTGGCTAAATCAACACCCGAATCTTAAAGGTTTTTTCCCTTAAAGGTTTTTTCCCTATCTTTTTACCTACATGTAAATATTTCCAAATGTTTTTTCACTTATTAAAAAAAAAAAAAGTAAATTATTTGTTGCAATACTTTCAGTAAAATCTCAAAAACTGTAGATATTAAATATATGTATAAATTATTTTAATTGTAGTGATGATAGTTTTTTAAATAAAATTAAAAAAAAAAAAAAAAATTAATTAACACCCGAATCTGAAATTATTACAGCAACTAAATCGATTTATTCTAGGTAAGTCCTTTATACTTTTTCCGAAGTTGTAAAACTTAAGAATATACCTCTATTATATGTGTATAATGCTGCTGCAGTTCTTTTATCTCAAACCAGAGAATTGTATCGTCCAAATTGGTATTAAGTACTTTTTCGTGAGAGGAGGTGGTTTGAGGAAACTAGATATTCAACAAAGAACTGTTCAATATTTCGTTAACAAAGTGCTAACTCTTAAAAACAAGGCAATGTGTTTAACGCCCTCACTTTTCCAAACAGTCTGCCTACCAAAATATATTTTTTTTTTCAGGCAACTGCAACAATAACAGTTGGTTTTCGCTGCCTAAACTGCTGTTGTCATGATGTCCCAGGTGAAAATAAAATATGTTGTAATTAAAAATGTTTCAGCTGACATGCTGCACGTATTTTGCAGAAGTGATGTTTCTACAGTTTCACACGACATGTAAACATTTTGCTGGTGGAAAAAGTGACGTCAGCTGACAAAAATATATCTAGTAAGACCAGCTTAAAGTTGTTATTTGTAATCTATCAGAGGCAGATTTTATTATAGCTTTATTGGGCAATTCACAATTGTCGTACACCGTAAAATTTTATAACAGTTGAAAAAATATTGTAAAACAATACAACTTTGTTACTTATGTTTTTTGAATGTTTTTTTTTTTTTCATATATTTTTTTTTTGTTCGAATTTTAAATAAACAATAAATCTTTCACAAAGATACAAAATAAGTCATTTTCTGTAACCCGCTGGTCTGTTTAAGTAACATCGATTTAAGAAAGTAAAAATCTAAATTAATTGTATAATATGTCCAAAATATCGCCAGTTGATGTAGCTAGAATTTGGATAGCCTGCTTATGTTTGGCTTATGGTGCTCCCAAGCCCTATGCTGCTAAAGAATACCGTTTACCCACCAATATTAAGCCAGTATCCTATAATATAACACTTCATCCTTATTTGAATGAAGGTGCTGCCAAGGATTTTACTTTTGATGGTGAAGTTTTTATTGAAATTATAGCCGATCAAAGCACTAGTGCCATTCTTATGCATTCTAAAAATCTCAAGTACACTGTACATCAATTATGGAGCACAACAACGCCAGCTATCATTATCGAACTGAATGCTACAGCTGTGCCAAATAGTTTGACCGACATTATCACATATACTTTAGTTAATCCTTTGGTAGCCAATCAATCTTATATTTTACATTTTGTGTACTCTGGAAAAATGGATGGTAATATGCACGGTTTATATCGCAGATCTTATATAGATACCAAAAATGTCACCAAGTAAGTTTATTAAAATGTATTAATATGTAGTTAGTGATGACAATTTCTTTCAAATTCAGGTGGTTTTGTTCTACCGTATTTGAAACAATTAATGCCCGTCGTGCTTTCCCCTCCTTTGACGAACCCAAATTCAAGGCTACTTTTAATTTGTCCTTGGTTCGCCACAAAACTATGAAAACTGTCAGTAACACCCGTCTCATCTCATCCACTACTGAAGGGTAAGTTCAGACAAAAACCACATGTTTTTGAAATTTATTGCTTAATCCTTTCACGACCGAAACTGCTGGAAAATTTTTATTTTTTTGTGGATTCGTACTTAACGACCCAACATTTCTAAACAAAAGTGTCGTCAAAACTATTTATACTCTATACCACTATGTGGTTTGGGTATAATGACTTTGTGCTGCTGTTTGTAACAACCAAAAATATTTGACCTACACCTACATCTTTTATTATACCGATCGAATCAGAATCACTATCTGATTCGACTTAACGATGTCCGTCCGTCCGTCTGTGTGTCCATGTAAAGCTTGTAATCAAACTGCAGGTCGCAAATATGAATATATTTTGATGAAATTTGGTATTTAATATTTTATCGGCCATGGGATGAACGCTATTGAAATCAGTTAGAATCGGCCCATGTTCAGACCTAGCCCCCATACAAATAACCCCTATGAAATCAACATATATTGCCATAAAATCCAAATTATCATACAAATAGTCAAATTGGGTTTGTATGTATATATTACATCCAATAATCAGTAGTCCAAGAATGATCCCTACTGGACAACTCTAGGCTCTAGGCCGATCTTCACTTAAATCTATCAAAAAATAAAAATATTGCACTGATTCTTCTCAAATTTTGTTTGTATATATTTTTGCAAAATACAAGAGACTTGACCAAACATGGTAAGGATCGGTCCATTTTTTCATATCTGCAGCCGAAAAAATTAATAAAAATCCCACTCAAATTTGGTTTATGCTTATTTTCTATATCCAGTTAGTTGGGCCTGAGAGATAGGGTCTCTAAACGCATGGCATAGGGTATCGTATAGTCGGTCTAGACCGACTATAATTTTCTTACTTGTTTTTTTTTCAATTCCTTCAAGAAAAAAATCCATGGGACATATATATCTCGTTGGTCGTCACGGTCAAAATTAGCAACTAATTACTCCGCTCATAGCAAGTCAGTGATTTTTGTTTTTATTTTTTACATAAATAACTGTAGTTTTGGTGTTTTATTTGTGTATATTTTTAAATATAGATCACAGAGAATAGATTACTACTTTTTTAGTTTGTACTAAACATGGAAAGGAAAACCTTTTTGTTTCACAAAAAACCGAAATTGCTCCGAAGATTACCATAACTGATTTGGTATTTTTGAGATATTTAGAATAAACCTTTCTCTAAGTCTTTTTATTTATAGTTTAATTAATCATTGATTTAGTATTATGAATTTTTTTTATTTAATAAAAATATAAAACTATAAAACATCTTTTTTGCCATTAACGACCAATTGGACATATATGTCCCGTACTGAATTTTGCTGAATAATTACCCGATTCCAAATTGTTTGGTGTTTCTGAGAACCATAAATACTGGTCCATGTTATATAAAAATTTTAATGTTATTGATTCAATAACGTCCGAATTAATAACATCCAAATATGATTTAAAAAAATGCATAATGCATAAGATTTTGGGGACACCGTCTTAGGTTCGGAGAATACATGTGCCAACTTTTTTTGGTATGGCCGGAAAGCTAAAAGTATCCTCTGTCGACTATAAAAAAGTCGGTTGGAAAATGTGGAAAACATAAGAAAAAATAAAAATGGGACATATATGTCCCATTGGTCGTGAAAGGGTTAAGCAAGCAGGTAGCAGCCTATTTTATCAAAGTTTTTTTCTTTTTCTTGAAAAGCTGTAAATTTTTATAAATATTTGGACTTTATATAATTGTTTTTAATTTCTCAGTGAATATATTACTGATGTCTATACTACCACTCCCAAAATGTCTACTTATATTTTGGCCTTTATTGTTTCCGAATTCAGTGAACGTTATAATGGCAACTTTGGTGTTATTGCCCGACCTGAGTACTATGCTCAAACTGAATACAGTTACGATGTTGGTCAAGAAATTTTAAATGAATTGGACAGCTATTTGGGTATTAAGTATTACGAAATGGGTAACGATAAAATGCATATGGCTGCCATTCCCGATTTCTCAGCTGGTGCTATGGAAAATTGGGGTCTCGTAACCTTCAAAGAACCTGCTTTGTTATATAAAGAAGGATTCACTACTTTGAGTTCAAAACAATATATTGCTGGTGTCGTTGCTCATGAACACGCTCATATGTGGTTCGGTAATTTGGTAACTTGTGACTGGTGGAGTTATATTTGGTTAAATGAAGGTTTTGCAACATATTTACAATATTTTGCACCCGCCAAGGTAGTACACTTGCAATAATAATATTTTGTGCGCTCTCTTAGATATTCACAATATACTCACTCGTAGGTTGAAATCGATTTCGAAATGGCTAAACAATTTGTTGTGGATCAAATTCAATCAGTCATGGCCATGGATTCTACGAGCAATACAAATCCCATGTCTAATGAAAATTTCAATACTCCAGCTGATTTAAGTGTGATCTTCAACAGTATTTCATATACAAAGGGCGCTACAGTTATTCGCATGATTAAACATGTGATGGGAGAGAAAAATTTCCAGAAATCATTGAATGAATATCTAACGACTTAGTAAGTTCACATTTATATGTACAATTCGAATGACAAAGAACATAATTGTATTAAGTTTTTGATGAAACTATCAGCGTTTGCTTTTTGTAGTTCAGCTAAAAATTTTGAAAGTTTCAAAATTTTCCAAATTTTTAATTTTCGGTAAATTGTAAATCGAAAATTTAAAAACAATCTAACTATGTCTAAATGTAGTCCCAAACTACATTGAGGAATACACACATTAATAGTATTGATTGATATCGAAATTACTAATCATATATATAAAAATGGGTGTATGTTTGTTTGTCCATTATAGAAGACTACACCACTGGACCGATCGTCTTGAAATTTTTACAATAGGTAACTGCCTATCCGAAAGGAAAACAAGTAAGAGTGTTAAATTCGGCTGTGCCGAATCTTTGACACCCTCCACATCGGTTTAAGTATTGATAATAAATGTAAACAAAATATTGGAAAAAGTAAACAATTTGTTAAACTTAATCAGAACATTCTTTGGGTTGGTGTTCGTCTTTTCTATTATTTCGGATTTATTTCGGTGTTTGCTTTTTGGTCATCGTGGTTGCTGATCGGCATGCATTTAGGTTATATACCTATATGCATGCGTTTCCGGTTATATGACATAACTTCTCGTTTAATTTAGTTTTTGCTCGCCCTTTCCTCCATTGCAAAGGCAAGGTTGTGTAGGGTGGCTACATGCATTAAATCGTTCTAATTGGAGATGGCTGTATAGTTTCTTTTAACTGGCCAAATATTTCTTCATTACGGCCATATAGGTCGGATGGAGTAACAAAATAATAACCAAAAAGAAGCTCTCTCAACTTTTTTATTAAAACTTTGCCATATTTTAAAACATAGAGAATAGATTTATAATAATAAATAAGGAAATTAGAGATGCCAAACGCAAAAAACCAAATGTCCCAAACATTTTAAATAAAATAATTTGTTATCTTTATTTTCTGAAAAACTTCAAATTTTCATCCAAAAAAAAAAAATTGTGAAAATTTATATATAAAGAACATTCTCATCAATTTGCTTTTATTTATGTAACAATTTTTATGTTCGCAATTCTTAAATATCATTTGAGGTTTTCTAAAATTCATTGAATTTAAATTAATGTTTTCTTTATGCGATTCTGTAAATTTCAACGATCCGACAATCGCAAAATATATCGACAGCTATTGTTGTTTGCACTAAGGATTAAGTAATTCACTAAGTACATACATCTTACCGACAGTCGACAAACCTATTTTTCTTTTTATTTAAATTGTAAACGAGTGGCATCTCTGTCAAAATAAGCGAAAAACACAAAAGAATAGAAAAAAAACAAATTACTTCGTGTTTGACAGGATGATTTTATGTTTATGTTTAATATCTTTATTTTGTTTACTAATATTTCTGTTTATTTATTTGAAAATGAAATAATGAATTGAATATGCTATTTAATTTTTTTATTTATATAAAAAACTTTTTTGATAAAAGCAAAATATTTTCACTATTTTATGATTTTTATTTATGTATGACGACATTTCAACCTAAAAATTTAAGTTTTTATCGATTGAATAAACAACACAAAAATGGTTGTCGTTTAGATAACAACAACAGCTGACTTTAACAATAGCGAATATCGTTTAAAAATTTTACTGATAATTTTGCTATTTTATTTTTTTTTAACGATTCGACTATCGTTAAAAGAAGTTACTGAATCGCGGTACTGAAAAGCTATTAATTTCTCCTGAATGGCAATATTTTTTTTTTTATGTAAACATATTTGGTGTTTTTTTTTTTGGAATTTCAATTTGTGTTTAACGAATAAAATTTATATATTAAAGATGCAATTGATGTCTTCTAAATTTAAAATTATTATATCCGACGTTTTGATATGATTTTCTGAAATTCAATTAATATTTTCTAATTTATAATTGGAAATATTAATTCCAATTTTTAGAATTGATATTTTCTTAAATTTGAATGAAAAATTTAAAAAGTGCAATTTTGTATTTTTGTGAATAATAATGCTTTAGTAATTATAAACAATTTTTAAAAATTTTATGTAATCGCAATCAGATATTTTGTAGGTAAAGCAGAATAATAGTTCTATATAACTATGTAGAACTATTTTGAAAGCAAAAAACTCATTGATGAACTCGGTAACTATATCTTGTAAAGACAACAAAAAGTTAATATGCCAAACTTATGTTCATTTTTGTAAAAGAATAATTAAAAAACGTATGAAATAAAAGACCAGCCCGTGTATACTCTTAACATTGTTCTGTATAATATCTAGTTGAAAATATTGATAATCATGTTAAAATAGAAATTATTTCAAAGCTAATTAGAACAAAAATTGTGGCGCCATCTACTGTGGCATAGTCACGCTGAGCAAAATGAAGGGACACTCTGTTAATGCAAAAGAAATGTATTTTCCCCACAACAAAATATTGCAGAATTTTATGTAAAAAAAATAATATACCGATTTATTTCTAACATGCAGTTATCATGGATATACATACATATATAGAATATATGTACATATATTATTTGTATTATTTTTTAATATGTGTATGTATGTATATGTAAATATTACACACAAAAAATACAACATCAAACTTTATTTTTGTGTTTTTCTCTTTAAATAAATTAATACATAATTTTTTTTTTGTTAAATTTACATTGTTTTTTTTTTTTATTAACAACTAGGTATTTTAGCATTATTTGCTTTAGATGTTGGTGAATTTTTACTGCCTTTATATCAACTCGTAGTGTCGAAAATCTGAATCGATCTGAAACTTTGCAGGCAGGCTCGTGGCAATGACAGAAATGATCTAAAATATTTTTTTAGTGATGCCAAAACAATGGAAGCTTTTTAATTTTTCTACCAGATTTGATAAAAAAAATGTACAAAGGGTTAGTTTTTATTATATTATTACCACAACGACCACAAAAACAACAAGTCCAGATATGACAACAATACAACATTTAGAATAACAACAACAACAATATAGAAACATCATGTTTTTCATTTTTTTTTTTACTTTTTCAGAGATTTCCCTGGACCTGTTCCACCGCTTTTAATGATTTTTGAAATAGAAATCTTTCCATGAATTTGGTGAATCATTCTCACTAAAAATTATCACTGTAGCTGCACTATTGAGGGCGTGATCATGACAAGAACAACTTTTTTTAGTTCTTCATTCAAATCTCGGGCCTTAATGGACCGATATGGACGATTTTAAATAGCAAAATTCACAGGATATTAATGAATCTTTTTTTATGTCAACGAGCACCATAGTTGCCCGATTGATGCCGTCATCGTGATTTCCACAGACGGACAGACGGACAGACGGACATCGCTATATCAACTCCGGTTGTTATAAGGATCACAAATATATATATTTTATGGGGTCCAAAATTTTTTTTCTAATTATTACAAACGGAATGACAAACTTATATATACCCTCTGCACACTGGAGTGGAGGGTATAATAAGCTATATTTTTTTGAGTTTCAAGTGGGCGTGGCACCTCCCATATATAAAAAATTTTTAACATCACATATCTGGAGCTCTATGATAGCAAGAATCCTGAAACTTTGTAGTAGTACATAAATTAGTAACGTGAGAAATCGGGCTAAAAATGAGCGTGATCAAACCAATGGGCGTGGCACCTCCCATACATGGTAAATTGTTATCATCATATACATATCTAGAGTACTATGATGGCCAGAGTCTTGAAACTTACTGAACGTCAATTGGTTGTTAATATGAGTAGTCGTAAGAAAAATTGGCTGGATTGGGTTAGTTACTATAAACCCGACAATCTTGCAACCAGGTGTGAGTTCACTAATGATGAGTGTGAGAAGTTATGTGAAAAATTGGCGGGATCAAAGCAGTGGGCGTGGCATCTCCCATACAGAGATGCAGAGATGAACAACATATTTTCTGTTAGAAAAAGAGATTAATAATTGGGGCCAATAAGCAGTCGTGACAGACATGACAACAAGCAGACATCATTTTAGAGGATGTTTGTAAAACACATAAAAACTCTGAAGTTATTTGTATAACAAATAAGAAACAGTTGTTTATAGTTAATATAAGAGCTAGTTTATTAATAAAGCATATAAAAAACTTGAATTCTAAAATAAATTATAGTCAAATGAAATATTTTGTAATGTGACAGACATGACATTGCTTTCTTACTGGGCAATTAGGGGCTATAAAAATGCATATAACAAACCATTGTCTTATTTTCACTCCATTTGAACCCCTTACTTTGAAATAGTAACAATAAAAATTATTTAAATTAAAATTTTAAAATTGGACATAAGGTTGACCTTTGCATCGAATTACCCCTAAGAAAAATCTCGTATATACGAGATTTCCAGCACAATCTAGGTTATTTTATTAGAGTTCCCATACAAAGAAAAATCTAGCTCGCTACCAAATTGTAGCATAATCTTCTCAAACATGGGCACTACCGAATGAGGCTACTGTGTATTTTTAATATTGTAGTAAAAAATTATTACTCAACTTAAAAAAAATTTAAAAAAATAAACATATTGAAGGAAAGAAAATATTATAATAGACAATTGATTTAAAAAATTTGTTTTTTAAACTCTTTCTTTTAACTCATACTGTCTGCCTGTTATTCTGTCTGTGTCTGCCTGTCTGTCTGTCTGCCATGGGGCAACCCCATTCCCTCATCCCATTGATCTGAAACTTGGTCTTGTTGCTACTATAGATTGATTTTGGGGTAGCCACGCACACGCATAGTCACGCACAGTCACGGAGTGATTTAAAATCCATTTCCCCTTATCCAATCGATCTGAAATTTGGTCGATAAAATTGTTGTGAAAAAGGATTAACTTTGTCATAGTCGTGCGCAGTTACGCACAGTCAGGAGAGATTAATACACAGTTACGCATAGTCACGCACAGTCACGGTCACACACAGTCACAGTCATCCAAGAAATATGAAACTCGGTCCACAGACTTTTGGTCACCAAGATAGTCACGCATAGTCACGCACAGTCACGGAGTGAATTAAAGCCCAATTCCCCTCATCCAAGATATCTGAAACTTGGTCCACAGACTTTTGGTCACCAAGATAGTCACGCACAGTCACGGAGTGAATTAAAGCCCATTTCCCCTCATCCAAGAAATCTGAGACTTGGTCCATAGACTTGTTGTGACCAAAGATTTATTTTAAAATAGTCACGCACAGAGATTCAAAACACATATGCATAAGGAAAGAAAGAGTTTTAATAAAAACTTTGTTTTTATGGGTTAGATTATTTAATTTTTAAACATTTGTGTTTAATTTTCTTTTTTATTGTTGTTTTAAATAAAATTAATTAATTCTTCTTATGATTTTTATAAATATCACTGAACGTGAACTACTATTTATAGGGTTGCAATAAACGTTCAGTGATATTTAACCTATTTAATTTAACTAGCAGGTTTCAGCACTCGAAATTCGAGTGCAAATTCTCGGATATTTTAATTTCTCATTTAATAAAGACCCTAAAGGTATGCTTCACAATTCAACTCATTTTAAATGAAGAAAACAAACTCAACACATTAACGCAAACACATTCACAAATTTAATGAACACACACAGAGCATTGTATAATTTTATGTATGTGTTAGTAGCAACCTTAAACGATGATAGCTCCAAAAAATATTCAAGACGATGAAAATCTGTAAATGTAGGTATTACCTAAAAAGAAATACCTTTCAAATGATAAATTTTTTGTCAAAATCGGGGTAAAACTGTGAAACTTACATCGGTCACAAGAAATCGCCTTGCCTATTAATATTATAGATTTGTTTTATGTTGATATTATATGTAAGAATTTGTTTACTGTGATGTGATAATAAGTTTATCATTACGGAACCCTTCAAGAAGTCCACATACAATTGATGAAATCTCAGGTAAGTGTAATAAATTGTTTTATTTACACTGAAAATACCAGGCCATAATAGCTTAAACAAAATAAATAAACTGCAAAATTAATTAATTAATAATCTAACCCATAAAATCAAAGTTTTTATTAAAACTCTTTCTTTCCTTCTGCATATGAGTTTTGAATATCTCCATGACTGTGCGTGAATTTGTATGTCTATCTTAAGATTAATCTTTGGCCGCAACAAGTCTATGGACAAAGTTTCAGATCCATCGGATGAGGGGAAGTGGGGTTTTAATCTATCTGTGACTGTGCGTGACTATGCGTGACTGTGCGTGACTATTTCAAAGTTAATATTTTTTCACAGCAAGTCTATCGACCAAGTTTTAGATCGATCGGATAAGAGGAAATGGGTCTGAAATCACTCCGTGACTGCGTGACTATGCGTGACTAAGTCAAAGTTAATCTTTTTTCACAGCAAGTGTATGTACCAAGTTTCAGATCGACGGATGAGGGGAAATGGCATTTGGATCACTCCGTGGCCATGTGTGACTGTTCGTGACTACCCCAAAATTAATCTGTAGGCACAACAAGACAATGGGCCAAGTTTCAGATCAATTGGATAAGGGGGAATGGGGTTTCCCCACGACAGAATGAGTTTAAAGAACGTCTTTAAAAAGGTTGAAAATTCGTGTTATAGTCATAAGTAAACTCTTTGTATTGTATCTCTAGTCACTATCAGGAGAATGGCTTCATTATGGTTGTTTAAAAAGTTCATTTCTCTTTGCATTATTTATAAAGTTTGTGAGAAAATATTTCTCAAAAAGAGCTATCCAGGCCTCAATACAAAATTTTTCAGAATGAGGCACACACTAGCTTTCGATACTTCAAACATTTGAACTATGAACGCATATTCGGAAGATGTCTTGATACAGTAAAGGATGAGGGGGGATGCATTTTCTAAAGTTTGTAAAGATTTTGTTCATTGCCGTCATTTTTGAAGAAAGTGAGTGAAATGTCTGCCGGCTCATTATAAACTTTTCGATGAAAGTTTTGTGCGAGGAACGTCTTACTCCCAAAAAAGACCATGACGATACATATGCCCATTTAAATCTGTCATATAATAATTGTGCACTAGACATTTGTATATGCTGTTAAAACAATATATTTAACGTATGCTGCCGTTTTTTCGATGTGTAAACATCTATACGCGCAGGGGGGTAAATTTCTGTTTCACAATACAATCACAAAAACAGTGAAACACGTTATGTGTGAGAGCTGACACATAACGCTGTGTGACTTATGATTGTATTGGTGAAAAAATTATGATATAAAATTGTTTTTTATGCCACTTTTTTAAAAGCGTCATCTATGTATCATTTGGGATATTTTTAATGTTTTACAGCAAAGGGTTGTTGAGTTAGCTGAAACAGTTTTTACTATAAGTGATACATAGATGACGCTTTCTGTTTGATTTTAAAAAATGACATAAAAAAATCTTTAATTACTAGATGTTTACAAATCTTCCCTGTGATCGGACTCACATGATTTTTTTTTTAACGCAACCTTTCTATTTCATATTGTGATTATCTTACTTTGGATATACAATAGAATAATAAAATTGTTCTTTATAATAAAAGTTATGAACATTTTTAGAATTTTTGGTTTTTCTGTTTTACTCTAATCAGCTGTTTACTATTGTGAAAACAAAATCTCAATGTCAAAAAAATGAGATGTAAACGCTATAGATTAGCTGTAAACGCACTATAAATAAATTATTTTTAGATTGCCAGATGATCCGATATACAAAATCAAAATTGTTGCTCGGAAAATTGAGGGAAGGAAATAGGTTAACACCTGCATAACAAAATATTTTTTACCGGAAATGGATGACTTGTCTTATCGGTCAGTTCAAAGATATTATGACTTCAAAATAAATAAAAAGGAAATGACATCAACTCTTATCAATAACAAATGTTTTAATTTTCACTTATACTTCGATTCAGATTCTTATCTATATTCCTTGAAATCATTGGTAGTTTAGATATCGTATGATACATATACATATCGCACCTGTATTATTCGCAATTCTTTACAATTAAACAACTATTTTTAAATTTTATAGGAAATATTAAAAAAAAACCGTTTGCCTCTGCTGAAAATTTTTAAATTTTGATTTGACTCACCTTAGAGGTACAGGTGCGATATATATGTAGTTAAAATGTTTGATATTAACTATTGAATTTGGAAACTCATTTTTTTAAGTTTATAAGTATAAATAACAGTTTGCTTTCATAATTATCTTCTAATCTTTAGCAAATACAGCAACACTATTCCAGCAGATTTGTTTACCGTTTGGAAGAAATACTGGCCTAAAAACTTCGCCAGTTATGCTGACAATCTCTTCACTACCTTTACTACTCAAGTTGGCTATCCAGTTGTAACATTCAATCTTACATCCCCCACTACATTGGTTATTAGCCAGAAACGATTCTTATTGAAGGATAATGATGGCGCCGATCCCAATTTGTTATACACCGTTCCCATTACCTACACAACGGATGTTGAAAAAGATTTTAATGCCACCACCCCGAAATTATTCATTTCGAACACCGCTGCTGCAAACACAGTCACATTGCCAAGCAGTACTTCTTGGATAGTTGGCAATATTCAAGAAACTGGTTACTATCGTACCAACTATGACTTGGCTTCTTGGCATAAAATTCGTCAACTTTTATTTGAATCCAATTGGGGTGGTATTCATGAATTGAACCGTGCCCAACTAGTTGATGATCTTTTTAATTTGGCTCGAGCCCGTGTTATTGAATACGATTTAGCTTTACAAATCCTGGAATATCTTGAAACTGAAATTAACTATTTGCCATGGACCTCTGCTTTCAATGCTTACGATTATCTCGCCTCACGTTTGGGTAAAGATACGGGCAACTTTGGACTCTATATACGCCAATTGACCCAAAAGTCCTACAATTTACTAGGATTTGAAGAAAAGTCCAGCGACTCAACTTTGGATATCTATAATCGTGCTAAAATCTTAACTTGGTCATGTAAATTCGGTAACTCTGAATGTATTACTAAGGCCAAAGAATATTTCAATAAAGATTTAAAAACCAATCCCGTGCCAGTAAATATTCGTTCCGTAGTCTATTGCACAGCCATGCGTGAAGGCAATGAACAAAATTTTGATAAACTGTTTCACAAGTACAAGGCGGAAACAGTAGCCACTGAACGAACACTGATTTTGAGCTCATTGGGTTGTGTTAAGGACACTACTTTGGTGTCCAAATATTTTTATATCATTATGTCCGACGACATTCGTCGCCAAGATAAGTCCAATGCCTTATCCAGTTTGTACACCGAAAACAATGAAAACGTTGAGTTGGTCTTTGATTTGGTGGAGAAGAATTTAGATAAACTAGCCGCTTCGTAAGTATTTATTAGACTTGAAAGGAAAAGTAATTATTTAACAGTTATATTCTTTTTAGTATGGGAGGATATTCCGCTGTTGCTACTGTTGTCTCTAACATTGCATCCCGTTTCACCACCAAAGCGCAAGAAACAAAATTGAAAAATTTCAATACGAACAATAAGTCAAAATTTGGTACATCAGTCTCCACTTTAAAAGCTGCAACAAGAAGCGTAGCTAAAAACTTATTGAAGACAGATAACAAGTTGGAAGCATTTAAGGCCTATTTGGATACCTTTGGTAGCGGTGGTAGTGTTTCCATCAGAGGTTTGACAGCATTTACTTTTGTTTTGGTAACCTTACTTACCACTATTACTCATGTAATAGAAATTGTAGATTTTTTGCTCAAACTGTGTCTTTAAAGTAAACAATAAATGCTACTCTTTTTGGTTAAAACTTGTACATTTGTTCGGAAGGTGGTGATCAAATGGTTTACAGTATTTCCATGTTTGATTTAAAAAATCCACATTTTGTAAATTTATTGCGAAGCTTTTAAATTCACATAAAAATTGTCGGATATTACCCAAACCATCCGCATCGTCAAGCTAAATACGGAAAAATAAAATTTTAGATATAATGGCTTTTTTTTGTTCACATATTGTGGCTGAAAAGAAATATAGAAATCCAAGTAAGAAAAATAAAAGTAAGAAAAGTATCTTAGGTCCAATTATATTAATGGTCATTAATGGACATACAAAAGCCAAATTAATTGAACCAAATTTAGTTAAATTTTCAGAATATTTTCACAGAAAATATTTAAAGTTATTATTATATGGCTACTTGGTCCAAAAATAATCCAATCCAGACCATATTTATTGCGGTCATTTATGTGTTCCAAAACGTATTCAAACCAAAATTTATTAAAATATTTTAGTACCTGTAGTACGACATAGAGACAAACAAATTCTGTACGAAAGTAGAATTGAGTCCGTATTTTGCAAAATCCACTTATTTAAAAAAATTTTTTAAGAAAGAAAATTTTTGCATTTACATAATTTTTAAACCATTATTTATTACTAGAATCAGCCGAAATCTGAAGAAAAAACAAGTAAGAAATTATAGTCGGTCTAGACCGACTATACGATACCCTATACCATGGTTTAGAGACCCTATCTCTTTAGTCCAACTAATTGGATATAGAAAATAAGCATAAACCAAATTTGAGTGCCATTGTTATTCATTTTTTGGTAAAGTCACTTATATTTTAAAAAAATATATACAAACCAAATTTGAGAAAAATCTGTGCAATATTTTTGTTTTTTGATAGATTTAAGTGAAGATCGGGAAGCAGCTCTATATGGGGCCTATGACTAAGAATTGTCCTATAGGGATTTTATTGGACTACTGATTAATGGATACAATAAACACATACAAACCCAATTTGACTAAGATCTATGTGTTAGTTTGGATCTTATGGCAATTTATGTCTATTTAATAGGGGTGATTTGTATGGGGACTAGGTCTGAACATGGACCGATTTCACCAATTTCAACAGCGTTCATCCCATGGCCGATAAAAGCTTATATACCAAATTTCATCAAAATATATTCATATTTGCGACCTGTAGTTTGATTACAAGGTTTACATGAACACACAGACGGACGACGGACGGACGGACATCGCTAAATCGGCTCAGAAAGTGATTCTGAGTCGATCGGTATAATAAAAGATGGGTCTAGGTCAAATATTTTTGGTAGTTACAAACAGCAGCACAAAGTCATTATACCCAAACCACATAGTGGTATAGGGTATAAAAAACAAAATCGGTGGAAATGGTAACTATGAAATCAAGTCAATTTCGATCGGAAGTTGTGATATGCCTGATAGTGATATAAGATAACTAAAATTGGTTTTATACTCTTAATTTTTTAAGTGAAGATTGATTTGAGCACGATATACGCGATATTTTTTGTCGATTTGGGCGATTAAATTAACGATTTCTTTGAAACTTAATGGATGCTAATGAAATTTTTTACATTACAAATTTTTTTGTTTTTTTTTTTCAGTAATATAATTAAAATTTTATTACTATCAGCAATGCCTCAATTGAAAACAAGTAAGAAATTATAATCGGTCCAGACCGACTATACGATTCCCTATACCATGGTTTAGAGACCATATCTCTTCGGTCCAACTAATTGGATATAGAAAATAAGCATAAACAAAATTTGAGTGGCATTATTAATTTTTTTGGTTGCAGATATGAAAAAGTTCATATCGGATGCTATATTTATATGGGGACTAGGTCGAAAAATGGACCGATCCTGACGATATTTGGTAAAGTCACTTATATTTTGAAAAAATATATACAAACCAAATTTGATAAGAATCTGTGCAATATTTTGTTTTAAGAGAAGATCGGGAAGCAGCTCTATATGGGGCCTTTGACTAAGAATTGCCCTATTGGCATTTTTTGGACTATTGATTAAATTATTGGATATAATAAGCACATACAAACCCAATTTGACTGAGATATATACGATAATTTGGATCTTATGGCAATTTGATTTCATAGGGGTCATTTGTATGCGGAATAGGTCTGAACATGGACCGAATGTCACCAATTTAAACAGCGTTCATCCTATGGCCGATAAAAGCTTATATACCAAATTTCATCGAAATATATTCATATCTGCGACCTATAGTTTAATTACTAGGTTTCATAGAAACACGGACGGACGGACATCGCTAAATCGACTCAGAAAGTGATTCTGATCTATCAAAAAACAAAAATATTATATTTTTTCAAAATATAAGTGACTTTACCAAATATGGTCAGGATCGGTCCATTTTTCGACCTATTCCCCACATAAATATAGCATCCAATATGAACTTTTTCATATCTGCACCCAAAAAAATTAATAGCAACTAGCAGATTCCAGCGCTCGAAATCCGAGTGCAATTTCTAGGCAACTTTATTTTTCAACTTAGCCAATTAACAAACCAACACTTTTTTGGGTTTATTATTATTGTGAACGAAGAAAACAAACTCAATAACAATAATATTGACGCTGCAGCGATAATGGTGGAAAAAATAATTGTGCTTGGTATGACATTATTCATTCCATCAAAGTACATTTCGGCTAAACCTAATCAAAAATCTTGGTTTAGTCAGACTTGCAGATATGCAGTCAGATCCAGAGAGGAAGCATTCAGACTTTGGCGTGAAAATAAAAATTCCGTCACTGAACTGCTACGCAAACAGGCGAGAAACGAATGTGCTAAAGTACTAAGACGTGAAAAGTTTCTTCACGATCAGCGTCTTCGTGCTAAAGTTCTTTCTGCTCCTCGGGGCAGCAAGAGCTTTTTGTCATTTGTTAAAAGAGTAAAGAATAATGCTTGTTCTACAATCCCAACTCTTATAATGAATGACCAAATATTCACTGACCCGGTTGATAAGGCTAACCTTTTAGCTGAACTTTGCCGGATAGCGATCAACCACTGCCCGAACTCGAAAGAGTATCTTCTACTATGCCTAAAATATTCTTCCGAGCACGTGCAGTTAAAAAGGTTCTTTCGGATCTCAACATTAATAAGTCTCCGGGTCCGGATGGTATACCAGCACTGGTGCTGAAACAGTGCTCTTCGACACTAGCCAGTCCATTGGCCAACCTTTTCGGCCTTTCGTACCGTGCGGGAGTCTTTCCCTCTTGCTGGAAGGTTGCTAATATCCAACCAATCCCTAAAAAGGGTGCGGCTAATAACACTGAAAATTACCGTCCAATTGCAATCTGCTCTGCACTCTCAAAGGTGATGTAGAGCATGATCAATTTCCATCTTTTAATGATCGTCAGTATGGCTTCCGTAGAAATCGTTCCACGGGAGACCTGTTAGCTCTAATTTCTGACCGCTGGAGTCGATCCATTCGCAATTTTGGCGAAAGTAAATTGGTTGCTCTAGATATTTCCAAGGCATTCGATCGTGTGTGGCACGGTGCACTGATATCAAAGCTTATTGCATTTGGAGTTGGTAATGACTTTTCTCGATTTATATCGAGTTTTCTCAGAGATCGAACAATACGTGTTCTTATTGATGGGGTCTCATCCAATGAATTTCAGCTTAATTCAGGGGTACCCCAAGGTTCCGTTCTTTCTCCTTCTCTTTTCCTTATCTTTCTGAACGACCTTCTTGGTCAAACTTTTAACTCTATATACTCTTTCGCAGATGACAGCAACATTTGTCATTCATTTTCCTTTAATTGTAGGCCAAGCCTCTTGGAGGTTGGGGCAAAAGGCGGACAATGGATGACACACTCAATCAAGACCTGTTAACAATCTCCGAGTGTGGTAAAGCGAATAGGGTTGATTTTAATGCGCTGTAGACTCAATGTTGTATGTTGACCCATAGGGCCATGGATTCAACAATGTCATCTGTATATATGGGTGGTATAGGTATTGAGGAGTCGGATACTCTTGATGTTCTAGGCATGAGAATTCAATGTGATGTTCGTTGGAACGAGCATGTTTTTCAAGTGTCGAAAGAAGCATTAATTCACTCCCTCTGACCACCTTAAAATCTATACCACTTACATCCGACCGAAAATGGAATACAACTCCCATATATGGGCAGGAGCTTCAAAGTCTATTTTGGAGCTACTGGACCGTGTGCAAAGGAGGGCGTTGATGCTCATCAATGGCAGTAGGGTATCCCATTCTATTGACTCATTGGAACATCGTCGGAATGAGGGTTGTGTATCACTGTTCTAGATCAACACAATGCACTGCACCTGTAGGGGGCATCCCCTGAGTGTTGGTTAATAAATAAAAAAAAAAAAAAAGTAACAAACACATTAACAAATTTAATAAACACACACAGCATATGTATAATTTTATGTATGTGTTAGTAGCAACTTTAAAAGCAGTTTACTCAAAATAAAGAAAAAAATTAAAAATCTGTAAATCTGGTAAACAGCTTAGAAGAAATACTTTCCAAATAATTTACGGGATACAACAGTAGAACAAAACATCGGTAACAAGAAATTGCCTAGCCCATTAATATTATAGATGCCACTCCAATTTGGTTTATGCTTATTTTCTATATCGAATTAGTTGGACCGAAGGGATTGGGTCTCTAAACCATGGTATAGGGTATCGTATATTAAACAATAAATAACAATACAACAATTTAAACTGCAATAAACAATAGTTAACAATATTTGATTAAATTGCTATATACAAAGTCCCACAAAACAGCTCTAGAGTATACTAAAGATTACAATAGTTATTCATAACCAAACAAAATATTTCTCACCTTTATTGGTTGACCAAAATTAAATATATATTACGATAATGGTTAATTATAACCACAATTTGAATTCATCATTTTTAATGGTTAAATAAGACCTTTTAGTCATTTCTCTTATAACTGTTACGTCCCTGGTTGCTTCGTTTTTCTTGTAATGAAAAGCGTACTTTGCAAGTTTATAAGAAGAAAAAATTTTGGAAACAAATTATTTTTTCCTCAATTGTAATTGTTTTTACTCCCTTTATATTAACTAGTAGTGTCTGCTTGTCTGCGTGTCGACAAAACTTTGGATCGATTTTTAACAATTTTCCCGTCCTCCAATTGAGCTGAAACTTTGCAGGCAGACTCGAGGCGACGACAAAAATGATCTAACAGATTTTTGACATAGATATTTTCAGTCAATGAATTATTTAATTACATGATGGTAAAATAATTTAAAAATAAAGGGAGTAAAATAAAAACTTGGTTTTTATGGGTTGGTTTTTTTAAGAATTTATTCCAATTCATTAAAATTATAAAAAACATGTAAGAAATATATAGTCGGTCTAGGCTGACATGCGTTTGGAGAAATGGGTATAGAAAATAAATATAAACCAAATCTGAGTGAAATTTTTATTAATTTTTTTGCCTCCAGATGTGAAAAAAGTCATATCAGGTGCTATAATTATGTGGAGACTAGGTCGAAAAATGGACCAATCCTGACCATATTTGGTAAAGTCAGTTATTTTACAAACCAAATTTGAAAAAAAATCTGTGCAATATTGTTGTTTTTGATAGGTTTAAGTGAAGATCAGGAAGCAGCTTTATATGGCTCTACACTAAGAATTGTCCTATAGGGATTATTTATAAACTTCTGATTAATGGATGTAATAAACATACATGAACCTAATGGGACCGAGATCTTTATGATAATTTGTAACTTAGGGCAATTTAAGTTGATCTCATATGTGTCAATGGTACGGGGACTACGTCTGAACATGAACCGATTTTCGCGAATTTCAACTACGTTTGTTCTATGGCTGATGAAGCTTATATACCAAATTTCATCCAAATATATTCATATAGTTGCGACCTGTTGTTTGATTACAAGGTTTACATGGACACAGAGACGCACAGACGATCGGGAATAAGCTTCATATGGGGGCTATGACTAAGGATTGTTGTATTGGGTTTAATAATTAATTAATAATTAATAATTAATAATTAATAATTAATAATTAATAATTAATAATTAATAATTAATAATTAATAATTAATAATTAATAATTAATAATTAATAATTAATAATTAATAATTAATAATTAATAATTAATAATTAATAATTAATAATTAATAATTAATAATTAATAATTAATAATTAATAATTAATAATTAATAATTAATAATTAATAATTAATAATTAATAATTAATAATTAATAATTAATAATTAATAATTAATAATTAATAATTAATAATTAATAATTAATAATTAATAATTAATAATTAATAATTAATAATTAATAATTAATAATTAATAATTAATAATTAATAATTAATAATTAATAATTAATAATTAATAATTAATAATTAATAATTAATAATTAATAATTAATAATTAATAATTAATAATTAATAATTAATAATTAATAATTAATAATTAATAATTAATAATTAATAATTAATAATTAATAATTAATAATTAATAATTAATAATTAATAATTAATAATTAATAATTAATAATTAATAATTAATAATTAATAATTAATAATTAATAATTAATAATTAATAATTAATAATTAATAATTAATAATTAATAATTAATAATTAATAATTAATAATTAATAATTAATAATTAATAATTAATAATTAATAATTAATAATTAATAGTTAATAATTTATAATTAATAATTAATAATTAATAATTAATAATTAATAATTAATAATTAATAATTAATAATTAATAATTAATAATTAATAATTAATAATTAATAATTAATAATTAATAATTAATAATTAATAATTAATAATTAATAATTAATAATTAATAATTAATAATTAATCTATATATATAAAATTGAATGTGTGTTTGTTTATTTGTTTGTTTGTTTGTTTGTGTGTACCTTATAGGAGACCAAACCTCTGGACCGATCTTCCTGAAATTTTCACAGCATTTAACTGGGACTCTGGCATGATTAATAGGGTACTTTTTTTTTGACCACGCCCACTTTTACGCCCACTTTCTTAAAATTATGTAATTGCTCCCATATAGTTTTTAACAGATTTACTTCAAATTGTATACACATTATACTCCAGGCGAGGTAGAAATAAACATTTCTTACGCCACGCCCCCTTTCACGCCCCTTTTCACGCCAAATTTTGTTTGAAAGTTTTAAACTTTTTTTTCTCTGTACAAATTTGTTCCTTCCAACGGATTTTTTTATTTGGTAGTATATTGCTCTTAATACTGTTAACGTCGCCATATAACTATGAACCACGCCCATTTCACCGCCCCCTTTTTTTTTTACTTATACCACTAACAATGTTTGCTATACAAAATAATTTTTTTGTAATATGTATTTATCTAAAGTTTTATACACTTTTTATCTACAGGTAAGGTAGCCATACATTTTTTTATTACCAAGTCCCCCTTTTTCACCCCATTTTACCTTAAATCATAATTAATCTGCTTTCAATCTATCTATATATATATAAAAATGAATGTGTTTTTGTTTGTGCTTTATAGGAGGCCAAACCAAAGAACCGATCTTCCTGAAATTTTCAGAGCGTGTTACTGTGACTCTGGAAGGAATAATATGCTATATAAATTTTTGATTGGACAAAGGGGCGGTGCCACGCCCATATAACCCAAAATTTGAAAAAGTCATATCACGGGAATTTTTTTTACCTACAGCAGTCATATTTGGTACATATGGTATTAGCATGAATAGAAATACATACAAGAAGAAAAGTGGGCGGGACCACGCCCCTTTTTAGAAAAATAAAAAATCGTAATATCTTCTAAACTACTGGAAGGATCGTCATGAAATTTTCACAAAAGGATATTTTTGCGAAATAATAAGACCTTAGCTATATAAAGTTGTTAGTGGGCAAAGGGGCGTGGCGTATATATAAAAACGTTGATGCATTTGATTGTAACGAATGATCTCCGGAACCATAAGAGCTGTCGAGGTAGGATTTCCAGCATAGGTTCGGTTCGAGCTCTTCTGTGTTTTTTTTTTAGTTTTAACCCTCTAGCTGGCGTAGGGGTCAAGTTAAAAACAAAAATTTTTACTTTCAGCGCGATTTGACTGCAATTCAGAATGAACGTATGTTTCGTCATAAGAAATTTTTGCATGTATAAATGGACCCGATAGGTGGCGCTGGGTAAAGTTATTTCGAATATTCTTATTTATGGTGTGATTTTAATGAAACTAAGAATGTACATATATGTATGTTAGAAACATTTTTTTATTGGACCCGGTAGATGGCGCTGTCGTTCGAAAAATAATGAGTTGTCAAATTTATATAAATTTTAATAAATAAACTCACAAACGTTTTTATATATAAATATTCTAACGAAAAAGAAGGAAAAAGCCGCTACATTATTGCATGGTGGCCGCACAGCTCATTCAGCACTCAAATCACCATTAAACGTACAAAAAAATGAGAATGCCGTCTGTAATATCAAAAAACATTCCGGTATGGCAAAAGTTCTGCAAAAATGCAGTATTTTTATTTGGGATGAATGTACCATGGCTCACAAACATTGTGATTTGATTTGATAAAAGATTTGAAAGGCAATGAAAGATTTTTTGGTGAAGCTCTCATTTTATTATCTGGAGATCTTCGTCACACATTTTATATAGGTATATACAGATTCTAACTAAAATAAAAATTCATTGAGGGCAAAACAACGTTTGCCGGGTCCAGCTAGTAATTAATAATTAATAATTAATAATTAATAATTAATAGTTAATAATTTATAATTAATAATTAATAATTAATAATTAATAATTAATAATTAATAATTAATAATTAATAATTAATAATTAATAATTAATAATTAATAATTAATAATTAATAATTAATAATTAATAATTAATAATTAATAATTAATAATTAATAATTAATAATTAATAATTAATAATTAATAATTAATAATTAATAATTAATAATTAATAATTAATAATTAATAATTAATAATTAATAATTAATAATTAATAATTAATAATTAATAATTAATAATTAATAATTAATAATTAATAATTAATAATTAATAATTAATAATTAATAATTAATAATTAATAATTAATAATTAATAATTAATAATTAATAATTAATAATTAATAATTAATAATTAATAATTAATAATTAATAATTAATAATTAATAATTAATAATTAATAATTAATAATTAATAATTAATAATTAATAATTAATAATTAATAATTAATAATTAATAATTAATAATTAATAATTAATAATTAATAATTAATAATTAATAATTAATAATTAATAATTAATAATTAATAATTAATAATTAATAATTAATAATTAATAATTAATAATTAATAATTAATAATTAATAATTAATAATTAATAATTAATAATTAATAATTAATAATTAATAATTAATAATTAATAATTAATAATTAATAATTAATAATTAATAATTAATAATTAATAATTAATAATTAATAATTAATAATTAATAATTAATAATTAATAATTAATAATTAATAATTAATAATTAATAATTAAATAATTCATTATTAACATACAAAAACCCAATTTGACCGAGATCTATATCGCACCTGTACCTCTAAAGTGAGCCAACTCAAAATTTACAAATTTTCAGTAGAGGCAAAAACGGTTTTTTTAATATTTATTATAAAATTTAAAAACAGTTGTTACATTGTAAAGAATTGCAAATAATAAGTATACAACAGTTTTTTGGGTGCAACTCAAAATGTGTCTTTTTAGTGGATTCTAAAGAAGCTACTCATATAGCACAAAGAAGATTACAACTGTATTTTTTTGCGAAAGACTAGAAACACCGATGTGAGATTTTTACAGTAGTTAGATATGATCACTGTGTATCGTTCTCTTGCAAAAAGTCAAAATTGAAAAATTTTGAGTTGAGTCACTTTAGAGGCACAGGTGCGATATGATCTATTATTTTGGATATTATGGCAGTTTAAGTCGATATCAAAGGGGTTACTTGTATGGGGACTAAGTCTGAAAATGAACCGATTTTCACCAATTTCAATAGCGTTCAGTCCATGGCCGATAGAAGCTTATATGCTAAAGTTCATAAAAATATATTCATATTTGCGGCCTGTAGTTTGATTACAAGGTTTATATGGATACACAGGCGGACGGATGGACAGAAATTGATTCTGAGTCGATTCGAATAATAAAAGATGGATCTTGGCCATATATTTTTGGTAGTTACAAACATCAGCACAAAGTCATTATACCCTGACCACATAGTGGTATAGGTTATAAACATCACTTAGGTCTTAAACGAACTTAATAATCCCAACGATTTGGATGATTCATATATGTTGTATATTTATAAACGTGTTATTCACAAATTTTTAAAAATGCAGATACCAACATATTGATTTGATTATTGATGATAGATAACAATTTATTAGTTATCAATGGCATAACTTTTTATTGAAACAGTTGAAAAGAATTTAATTTTATATATTTGATTTTTATTCTAGCCAGTGCTGTGCGTTTTTGATAAGCGAGAGTCGGAGATGGATCTGACACATAATTGGCTACGACTTCGCGATTTTACCATATAAGACACTTACTTTTTAAAATGTAAATATCTATACGTATGTTATCGATAAATGATCATGCACAGGTAAAATATTTTTTTAAATTGCCATTCCCAGCCAATAAATTTTGACACTGGTGCCAATTATATGAGAATTATCTCTTTTGGTAACTGTTTTGTTGCGAGTTTTTGGAAGGCAATAATGTTAATTTGTTAACACATTCTTGTTTCATTCAATCAATCCAAGGAAGTCTAACCAAGAAATAAACAGGAGTACAAACAATGAATCGAGTTTACTAAAAGTTGTGAATGTGATTTGTTTAACATATTCATACTAAATTGGTATATTAATTTGTATTATATGTTATAACTTTAATTTTAAAAATTAGCTGGAGCTAAGTCAATGTTATTTCGGTTCTCTAGTCCTGAAGTTTATTTATTTTGTTGTAATATTGAGAAAGCATTATAACAAAAAGGTAAAGACCTAAAAAAAAATGCAGAAATATCTCTTTATGAAGCAGCTTGATCGATTTTAAGGTGGTATTGATCAAGTATTTTATTTTTTCAATCACATTTCTATTAGAGGCTTTTATTATATGCATTTAACTTAATTTTAAACCCATGGCAAAAACAGTTGTAGTCATTTTGTGTCAGGTGAAAATAGAACATGTTGCAATTGGGGATGTATCAGCTGACCTGCTGCGTGTATTTTGAGAGAAGCAATGTCTAAAAGACATGTTAGAATTTTACAGTTAGACAAAGTGGCATATCAGCTGACAAATAGAGGGTGTTTTTCTGCTTAAATAGAACGTGCGAAAGGTTTAGCTGTGAAATGAATTGTCATACTGCACTCCCTTTCGGGCATTTAGGATCAGTATACTCTGGCAAATCATCGTGAATAGATCGCTTAAACAATGCTGCCAAATTTACTAAATTTTATTTGAAAATCAGTCATCGAAAGACTGACGCTCATAATCATCGATCTGTGAAAGCCCTCCGTCGAACTGTGTATAGATTTTATGCTCCATATCCTCTAAACGATGCAATAACATCAACACATACTAAAGAGAATATCACCGCTGTAAAAAGTGTGGAAGAAGATCCAAATTTCTCGATTCGCCATCGATCGCAGGATTTGGGGCTCTGTTCATCCACCACTTGAAAAATTTTGGACAAAGATCTTGGCCTACAGCCATATAAGATCCAGCTGGTGTAGAAATTTAACTTAATAGTTTATGCTGATAAACCAGCAACAATTGATGCCTTGGAGGCCAACACAGTTGCTGTTATTCGTGACATACAGCCAGCAGTGCTCTAAAACCGGCCCAAAATAGGACGTTCAGAATACACTTCGTCAAGAATGATTTTCAAATGTTAATGCCAAGTATTGATTTTTAGAATAAAAATTTTTTGAACTCTTTCTTTTAACTCATACTCTCTGTCTGTCTGTCTGGTGTCTGTCTGTCTGTCTGTCTGTCGCGGGTCAACCCCATTCCCCAATCCAATTGATCTGAAACTTGGCCCATAGCCTTGTCGTCACTATAGATTAATTTTGGGTTAGTCACGCACAGTCACGCTCAGTCACGCATAGTCACGCACAGTCACGGTGTGATCTAAATGTCTTTTCTCCTCATTCGATCGATCTTAAACTTGGCCCATACACTAGCTGTGAAAAAACATTAACTTTGACTGAGTCACGCACAGTCACGGAGAGATTTAAAACGGATTTCCCCTCATCCAATCAATCTGAAACTTGGTCGATATACTTGCTGTAAAGAAATATTAACTTCGACATAGTCACGCATAGTCACGCACAGTCACGGAGTGATTTAAAACCCATTTCCCCTTATCCGATCGATCTGAAACTTGGTCGATAGACTTGCTGTGAAAAGAGACTAACTTTGACGTAGTCACGCACAGTCACGCATAGTCACGCACAGTCACGGAGAGATTGAAACCTCCCTTCCCCTCATCCGATCGATCTGGAACTTTGTGCATAGACTTGTTGTGGCCAAAGATTAATTTTAAGATAGTCACACACAGTCACGCACAGTCGCGGATATATTCAAAACTCATATGGATAAGAAAAGAAAGAGTTTTAATAAAAACTTTGTTTTTATGGGTTAGATTATTTTTGATTATAATTTAATTTTTTGTGTTATTTTTTACAATTTCAAGTCATATCGGGCTTAAAAGAACACCCTTTACTTGCCGAGTAATGTTATTTGCTTATGTGACTTCATTACTGCGAAAACTATTGTGTTGTATCGTAGGCAGATTTCATTATGAATATTCAAATCATTAAAAAAAACACCGCTAGTTATTTTTACTTCTCTGTAGATTTTGATACAAAAAAAAAATAAAAATATAATCCAGTCGCAAATATATATTAGCACAAAAATTAAACGACAGCGATGACAAGTACATATATAAGTAATAGATTATAACGATTTCTAGATTCGCTTGCTGATGTAGCCTTATCACAACCCATAAAACTTCGTTTAATTCTTTAGATAACTACATACTAAAGAACTATTTTGTTATAAATACTACCACTCGTGGACGGAGCGTTCAGTAGGGCCACAAATTTTGGTCGCTTTTAAAAAGGAATTCGGTTAAAAAATAAACTCCAAAAATAGTGAAAGACTAGAAAACTTAATTTAAATTCATTTATAGTACTCAGAATGTTGCCAATTAGTGTAGCTACCATTTGGGTAGCCTGCTTATGCATGGCATATGCTGCTCCTTTGACAGACGACGTTGTTGCTCCCGTGCCTTATGCTGATGAAGAATACCGTTTACCCACCAATATTAAGCCAGTATCCTATAATATTACACTTCGGCCTTATTTGAATAAAGAGGATGCCAACGCTTTTACTTTCGATGGTGAAGTTTTTATTGAAATTATTGCCGCTCAAAGCACTAGTGCCATTCTTATGCATTCTAAAAATCTCAAGTACACTGTACGTCAATTATGGAGCAAAGCAACGCCAGCTACCATTATTGAACTGAATGCTACAGCTGTGCCAAATAGTTTGACCGACATTATCACTTATACTTTAGTTAATCCTTTGGTAGCTAATCAACCTTATATTTTACATTTTGTGTACACTGGTACCATGGATGATGATATGCATGGTTTCTATCGCAGTTCTTACACAGATAGCAAAAATGTCACAAAGTAAGTTTATCAAAAATATTCTAGTTAAGGATGGATGATTCATTCGGTGATAAAAATCTTTCGCTCTTAGATGGCTTGGTTCTACTCAATTTCAAACAAATCATGCCCGTCGTGCTTTCCCCTCCTTTGACGAACCCAAATTCAAGGCCACTTTTGATGTTTCCTTGGTTCGCCACAGAAGCATGAAGACTGCCAGTAATACTCGTATCACTTCATCTACCACTAATGGGTAAGTACACACAAGAAATACTAACGTTATTTCTTGGTTAAGCAAGCAGGTGGAGAATTTTTACTCTTGAAAAGCTGTAAATTTGTAATAGTATTTGAATGTAAATTATCTTTTTTTTTTAATTTCTAGTGAATATGTCACTGATGTCTATACTACCACTCCCAAAATGTCAACTTATATTTTGGCCTTCATTGTCTCCGAATTCAACGAACGTTATAATGGCAACTTTGGTGTTATTGCCCGACCTGAGTACTATGCTCAAACTGAATACAGTTACGATGTTGGTCAGGAAATTTTAAATGAATTAGACAGCTATTTGGGTATTAAGTATTACGATATGGGAAACGATAAAATGCACATGGCTGCCATTCCCGATTTCTCAGCTGGTGCTATGGAAAATTGGGGTCTTTTAACCTACCGAGAGCGTGCTTTATTGTACCAGGAAGACTCCACAACTTTAAGTGCAAAACAATCTATTGCTGGTGTCGTTGCTCATGAACAGGCTCATATGTGGTTCGGTGATTTGGTAACTTGTGACTGGTGGAGTTATACTTGGTTAAATGAAGGTTTTGCTCGTTATTTCCAATATTTTATCACTGCCAAGGTACATAGGTATTACTTAAAAAAATTCTCGTTATTACTGACTATCATATTGACATTTCAGGTTGAAACCGATTTCGATATGGAGAAACAATTTGTTGTCGATCAAATTCAATCAGTTATGGCCATGGATTCTACGATCAGTACAAATCCCATGAGTGATGAAGACACAAATACTCCAGCTGATTTAGCTCGCATGTTCAACAGTATATCGTATAACAAGGGCGCTACAGTCATACGTATGGTTAAACATGTGATGGGAGAGGAAAATTTCAAGAAATCATTAAACGAATATCTAACAACTCAGTAAGTCCACATATATATTTGCTAGCAGAGCCCAGCACTCGAAATTCGAGTGGAAATTTTATTTTTTCATTTAATAAATTATTTTATAAGACCCTAAAAGTATGCTAATCAATTTTAGCCAATTCACAATTCAATACTTTTTGAATATCGATTGCGTTATTGTCGTTATTGGTTTATATCCAAAATTGTTTTTCATTTCAACACAGGGCTTTTCATATAAAATTTGTGAAAACACATTAACAAATTTAATAAACACACACACAGCATTGTATTATTTTATGTATGTGTTAGTAGCAACTTTAACTCTATTTTACTCTAAAAAAATCTAAAAATTTTTATATCTGTAAGTCTGGTGAACAGCTAAAAAGATATACCTTTCAAATGCGGTATGTTTGTTCAACGTCGGAGTAAAATTGACAAAGTTACTTCGGTCACAAGAAATCGTCTTGCCTATTAATATAGATAATTCGAATGAAAAAAAATTAATGAATTAAGTGATTTAGAGTTTTTGTAATATTTATATCATTTTTAATAGTGATATTAAGCACAGTTCTTACAAAACTCCGAACTTTCCTTAAGTTGCAAACTTTAACTTAAATATGTGTCTCAAAGTTATAGACTTGAGCTCTTTATGGAAGGGATCTGGTTTATGTAAGAAAATTTATAAGGGAAAGATTTTAGTTTATCTGAAGATAATTCCACGTTTCTTATTAGCAAATAACTTAACCTAAAAATCTAGTAATCCACTTTCGACATAAAAAATTTTAAAAAAGGAATGACCGGGAATGTCCAATCGAAAATTTCAAATAAATTATGACTTTAAAATAAAATAAGTGGAAATGACATCAATATAAAAAAATATCTCATTCATCTGTTCAGATTCATATATATTGCTCAAAATCTTTGTTATCTTCGATGTCGTATGATACATATACTTATGTATATGTGACCTTCTCCGAGAAAAGGAACCTAGTGTGAGAAAATTAAGTTTTGAGAAAAAAAACGCATTTAAAGTTTCTACACCCTTTTAGGTACCAGAATCCACCGTTTTTGACACAACCCGTTTTTTGGCACACTAGGTCCTTTTTCTCGGAGAAGGTCACATATAGTTAAAATAATTTATATTGAAAATTGAGTTTCAAAACAAAATTTTTAAAAGTTGATAAGTATAAATAACAGTTTGCTTTCTTATTTATCTTTTAATCTTTAGCAAATACACCAACACTATTCCATCAGATCTGTTTACCGTTTGGAAGAAATACTGGCCCACAAACTTCGCCAATTATGCTGACAATTTCTTCACTACCTTCACTACTCAAGTTGGCTATCCAGTTGTAACATTCAATCTTACATCCCCCACTACTTTGGTTATTAGCCAGAAACGATTCTTATTGAAGGATAATGATGGCGCCGATCCCAATTTGTTATACACCGTTCCCATTACCTACACAACGGATGTTGAAAAAGACTTTAATGCCACCACCCCGAAATTATTCATTTCGAACACCGCTGCTGCAAACACAGTCACATTGCCAAGCAGTACTTCTTGGGTAGTTGGCAATATACAAGAAACTGGTTACTATCGTACCAACTACGACGTAGCTACTTGGCATAAAATCCACCAACTTTTATTTGGATCAAACTGGGGTGGTATCCATGAATTGAATCGTGCTCAAATAGTTGATGATCTCCTCAATTTTGCTCGAGCCAGTGTTATTGAATATGATTTAGCTTTGCAAGTCCTGGAATATCTGGAAACTGAGACTAACTATTTGCCATGGACCTCTGCTTTCAATGCTTACAATTATCTTGTCATACGTTTGGGTACAGATACCGGCAACTTTGGTCTCTATATACGTCAATTGACCCAAAAGTCTTACAATTTACTAGGATTTGAAGAAAAGTCCAGCGATTCAACTTTGGATATCTATAATCGTGCTAAAATCTTAGCTTGGTCATGTAAATTCGGTAACTCTGAATGTATTGCTAAAGCCAAAGAATATTTCAATAAGGACTTAAAAACGAATCCCGTGCCAGTCAATATTCGGTCCGTAGTCTATTGCACAGCCATGCGTGAAGGCAATGAACAAAATTTTGATAAACTGTTCAATAAGTACAAGGCTGAAACAGTAGCCACTGAACGAACACTGATTTTGAGCTCATTGGGTTGTGTTAAGGCCACTAATTTGGTGTCCAAATATTTTGATATCATTATGTCTGACGACGTTCGTCGCCAAGATAAGTCTAGTGCTTTATCCAGTTTGTACACCGAAAACAATGAAAACGTTGAGTTGGTCTTTGATTTGGTGGAGAAGAATTTAGATAAACTAGCCGCTTCGTAAGTAGTTATTTGACTTGAAAGGTAATGTTGTTATTTAACAGTTATTTTCCTTTTAGTATGGGAGGATATTCCGATGTTGCTACGGTTATCTCCAACATTGCATCCCGTTTCACAACCAAAGCTCAAGAAACAAAATTGAAAACTTTCAATACCAACAATAAATCCAAATTTGGTACATCAGCCACCACTTTGGAAACGGCCGAAAAAACCGTAGCTGAAAATTTATTGTGGACCGAAAATAAATTGGGAACATTTAAGACCTATTTGGAAAAGCTTGGTAGCAGTGGTAGTGCTTCTACCAGAGGTTACACAGCTTTGACTTTTGTTGTGGTGGCTTTGATTGCAATGGTTTTCCACTAAACAGTTAAATAGAGTTAGGATGTGAAATACCGTTTTTGCTTTATTGTTTTAAAATTACTCAAGCCATATGAAGTTATTGTTATAAAATATGTTAAGTATAAATAGTTAATAAATCATTATTAAATTTCTTAGAAATATGTTTAAATAGCGCTGTTTCAGTTCAATTGCAGTGATATGCAATTAGTTTCTTGATAACTATTTTATTACCCCGATAAGAATTAATAAGTCTACGTGTAATCTTATCTCAGAGTTATCTGATCATAAATAAAAAAAAAATGGTTATATGTAGATTGTAATAATAATTCTATTATTAATTTTTTCGTTTAATTATGTGCAGAAGAATAGCACTGTGATATAACCTGATATATTAATCTATTTTTAATAGATGGTACTTTTTTCGGCTTTTTTTAAAGAAGTTAAATAAAAAAATATTTCTAATGATTTCAAAAATTTATAAGTGTTATTGAAGTAAGCCTAATACTGTGCAATTGCCAATAAATTACGTATTTCCTTAATCACTTATGCCAAAAAAAAAAATTAGTAACCGATAATTGACATTTGATTAAACACAACTTCGATAAACATAAAAAAACTTAATATTTATTTATGACTTTGGCGAGGTATAAACATGTTTTATTTTTGCTTCAAACGTGTTGAAGCGAATACTCTAGAAGGTGCTGACAATGAAAGAGCTGGTTTGAAAATGTTTCAAACCGCACTTCAGCCAAGAAGAATCATTAAATAAGACTATTCCATATACACTACAATTAATTATATAATCGTCATTTATGTTTCAGTCACAACCTGATTTTATTTCAACACTTTTTCTCGAGTTCAATTTCACACATGGATTTCCCTTCCCTTAAAGCTTTAATGATAACCATTTTGATATCAGTTAACAACTGTTTCTAATATAAAATTAGTAATGTACAAATTTTTTAAGAAACTTCTATTTCTTAAACAATAATAAACTTATTTTTACTCTCAAATAAAATAAAAGAAGAGATAGCCAAGAGAAGAGGAACAGATGCATTCACAGATCATATGGGCCAGCGTTGCATTTTTATGCTTGCACGTGTATGTGGTTCAACCATTTTTATACCCTATACCACTATGTGGTTTGGGTATAATGACTTTGTGCTGCTGTTTGTAACTACCAAAAATATTTGACCTAGACCCATCTTTTATTATACCGATCGAATCAGAATCACTATCTGATTCGATTTAACGATGTCCGTCCGTCCGCCTGTGTGTCCATGTAAACTTTGTAATCAAACTGCAGGTCGCAAATATGAGTATATTTTGATGAAATTTGGTGAGAATCGGTCCATGTTCAGACCTAGCCCCCATACAAATGACGCCTATGAAATCGACATAAATTGCCATAAGACCCAAATTATCATATAGATCTTTCTCAAATTGAGTTTGTATACGTTTATTACATCCATTAATGAGTAGTCCAAAAATTATACCTATGGGACAACCCTTACTCATAGGCCCCATGTAGAGCTGCTTCCCGTTCTGCACTTAAATCTATCAAAAAACAAAAATATTGCACTGATTCTTTTCAAATTTTGTTTGTATATATTTTTGCAAAATACAAGAGACCTCACCAAACATGATCAGGATCGGTCCAATTTTAGGCCTAGTGCCCATATAGATATAGCATCCGATATGAACTTTTTCATATCTGCAGCCAAAAAAATTAATAAAAATCCCACTCAAATTTGGTTTATCTTATTTTCTATGTCCAGTTAGTTTGGCCAAATAGATATGGTCTCTAAACGCATGGTATAGGGTATCGTATAGTCGGTCTAGACCGACTATAATTTTCTTACTTGTTTATTACTAAAACTTGTATTAAACTTAGAATATTGATTTCTTTTACAAAATAAATGAAAAAATTTATTATTCCTTTAATTAAGAAGATTATATTATAATTATTTACAAAAGCTTTTCCCGCACATTTTTTTTTTGCTTCGTTTGGAATAACAAATATTTATTTGTTTTTTTTTTTATGTGTAAACATCTATGCGCTTAGGGGGGGTAAAATCCAATTTCACAATACAATGACAAAAACAGCGTAAGGGAAAATCTGTATGTGGTATATGTAAATGTATTGGTGTATATAGTAAGCAGAACCGCCGAATTCGTTGTCTGTTTAGCAAAATCACAAATCTTTTTCGTTAATTTTAAATATTCAAGCTATTGACCGCTAGGTGTGCTGTGAGTTTAACATGTTCACAAACTTACAGAATTGTTTTTTTTTTTTTATATTCAAGTATATATTTGCTATTGATAGAACTTTTTTAGTAAGCAGAACCGCTAGGAATGCTGTGAGTTTAAAAAGCTAAATACTAGGAAAACCTTGAAGATGTCGAAAATAAACTTAGTGGTTTTTTTAATTACTACACCTTTTCCAATTGTATTTCAGAAAACATCAATTGAATTTCAGAAAGTATCAATTGTGTTTCAGAAAACATTAATTTATTTCAGAAAATATCAATTGTATTTCAGAAAGTATCAATTGTATTTCAGAAAACATCAATTGATTTTCAGAAAGTATCAATTGAATTTTAGAAAACATCAATTGAAAATCAGAAAGTATCAATTGTGTTTTAGAAAACATCAATTGATTTTCAGAAAATATCTATTGTGTTTCAGAAAGTATCAATTGTTACGGCCATTTGCATTTTAGGTGACGATATAAACGTGTTTTTTTTTCAAAATGGTGACTTCAAAATCGGTCAAAATTCTACCCTGGTGTTTATATTGTAGCTGATTAACATGAAGTCCTCATCTTCTTTCGATTAAAAGGGCGCCCTTTATAGTTTATTTTCCAGTGCATAACAAATAAGTCCAAATATTGCTAAACATTTTCTGCGACTCCAAATCACTAATAGAAACAATAATAACTTTTCGGTATTGTAGGGTAAACTACTTTTTAATTCTGAATTTCGATAGATATTTTCTGAAATTCAATTGATATTTTCTGAAATACATTTGATAATTTCTGAAATACATTTGATGTTTTCTGAAATATATTTGATACTTTCTGAAATACATTTGATGCTTTCTGAAATACATTTGATACTTTCTGAAATACAATTGAAAAAGGTGTAGATATTTACACATCTCCCCTGCGATCGGACTCACATTGATTTTTTTTTTCATTTGTAGCTATCCTATCATGGAGTGCCATCAAGATATAGCTGGGGGGTTCGTCAAGGAAGATCGGGCTGTTGTGGAAAGTCATTGGGCCGACTTGGTCGAATGGAAATGCCATGTTAGAAAAAAGATGAGCCACAACACAAAATAATTTCAAAAAACTGGTGGAGGTAGGTACAACCAATACATTTTGAGCGATATTGAGGAATTGAATGGAATGATGGTTTAGTTCCTCTATTTCTGCAACAAAGGATATGTCGTGTATTTTATACTTTTTATTTATTTATTATTTTATTTATTTTTCACTAAACAATCTTCAAATTTCTCTTTATTTCAATTTTCTTTACAACAATCAGCTGTGCATTTTTCGTTACGTTGCCATATTTAATGCACAAAAATAACTTCTTCACTTTTTGTTCGATTTAATGAAAGTGACAAATTTCTGAAGAAGCTAAAACGAAATCGATCGATTTGGTAATACGGAATCAAATAGATTTCGATTTTATTCTGTAACATGCCTGATAACAGTAAAAGGTATAACTTGAAAGGTATTTATGATCAAGGACAAGAGTGAAATATTTTCTTATGAAACCCAGTGTTTTTGCAGAAAATCTCAAATATTTTTGTAGAAAAACAAAAACAAACAGTTCTTCAAACGAATGGCAATGTTTTTCCAGAATATGGTCATTTATCTAATCTTATTGTGATTATAATTTTGTTTTTATTAATTTATGTATTTTTTTTTTACTTTCACTTACTTTATTTAATTTGGGAATGAAACAAAAGTTAGTTGCATAAATTGAATCACAGTGATCGCATGTTTAAATTATTTCGGTTCAGTGATATGTGGGGGCCCAGTAAATTATTATTTTATTCTTTGCTATTGTTGGGATTAAGCGCACGATCTTTAGCGCAAACAACATTTCGTTTAAGTAAAGATGTCATACCAGTTCTATACGATATTACCATCAAACCTTATCTTCAGTCAGCAGCGGGAGAAAAACAATTTACATTTGATGGTGAAGTAAACATTACGCTATATGCAGCAGTAAAAAATGTAGCCATGATTATATTACACAAGGATTACATTGATATTGTGGAGGGGGTATTATACAATTCGAATGGAAATATCATTCAAATTATTTCAAATAATGATTTGGCATATGAGTCTGAATTTGATAAGCTTACGATACATTTAATGTCGCCGCTCGTAGTGGATGCCAATTACACTTTATACTTCAAATACGAAGGGCAGATACGTAGTGGTTTGGCGGGAGTATTTAGAGCAACTTATGATGATATAAAGTTAGTAGAAAATGTTGAAAGGTGGTTTTTGTTCTATAACTGTAAATTAATATTATAAAATTTCTGATTGGATACTCTCTAACTCTATTACTGTGTCAAAAGTGTTCGAAATACGATAACAAAAATTTATCTTTCTGTAAATTCAATATTGTTTTAATTTTTAATGTTATAAGTCACATCTTGCCATGTTTTCAACTTTCACTCAGGAATAATAAATAGCCCTGTTCGAAAACTATTTATTTTCGAATAAAAAACACACCTTAAAAATATATTTTCTTGCTAATGTCTCTTGAATTTTATAATTTCCATAATGCTGATAAGTTGGCGTCATTTTATTTGATTCATTCATGCGGATGAACATTTTTAAAAATTAGATAAGTTTAATCTTAAAATCGTTTTTTTTTTTTTTTTCATTCAAAAAGAATATGAAATCATTATACGATGTCTTTATTTGATGACAAATACTTTTTCATAGATAAAGTAGTAATAAAATTATAGTCAGTCTAGACCGACCATAAGATACTCTATGCGTCTTAGATCCAACTAATTGGATATAGAAAATAAGCATAAACCAAATTTGTGTGGCATTGTTATTCATTTATTTGCCTTGAGATATGAAAAAGTTCGAAAAATGGACCGATCCGAACCATATATAGTAAAGTCACTTATTTTTTGCAAAAACATATACAAACAAAATTTAAAAAAAATCTAAGCAATATTTTTGATTTTTGATAGATTTATGTGAAGATCGGGAAGTAGCTTTTTATGGAAGCTAAAACTAAGCGTTGTTCTACAGGGTTTATGACTGGACTACAGATTAATGAGTGTAATAAAGACAAACATGTAACAAACACAAACCAAATTTGACCGAGATTTATGTGAAAATTCTGTGGTTTTCTGTAATAACCGCGTATGTCCATTTTTGTCAGTTTTGAGTTAACGATGCCAAATATATTAATTTTTAACGCTCTTTACATGTGTTCAATTTAAAAACAAAAAAATATTGACCCTTTCTGAGTTTTTTTCTTTAAATAACGACGTAACTTAAATGTTTATTAAATTAATTTGCAGCACTAACGACGTATGTCAACCTACGTTTGATCGTTGACAAATTATTTTCTCAGAAAACGACACTTAGCGACATACGTTGTTATTAATGAAAAACAATGCAAAATCATTTTGGTTTAGTTTGCAGTTTATAACCACTGTTCTTGAAACGTTGTTATTTGAATAAGAGTGAATTTAAAATCACATGAAATTGAAATTTTGTGTTTCTTGAAACCACTTTTTTGTTTATTAAATGGAAACATATGTTCGAGTTAAGAACATATGTTATCTAGAAACCGAGGTGCCATATGGTTCTTTATTCAGTTTCACAAAAAACTTTTAAGTATTTTGTGCATGTTTTTTCTTAAGTTTATAGAAAAAGTATAAAGAAAAATATTTTCTTTTAAAATAACAACTTATTTGTTCATTTAATTGTTTTTGTTCTTCAATTTCATTCAATTAAAAATGACTTTTCTATTTTTAAAAAGTTAGGCATCACCAAAAAAATTTCGATATTCAAATAAATTGTATTTGACTGGCATCACTACTGTTTCGAACATATGCAAAAAAATAAAAGTATGTGATGTGATGAAAAAAGTTTTTTTAATTCCTTTATTTGCAATAATTAGTGCATAAAGAATCTATGTTATAATTGAAAAAATTATAATGGAAAATAGATTGTGTAAATAAAAAGTTTTTATTACAGTTATAGAACAGCATCATCGCAAATCAGCGCAAAATGTAGACGTTTTTTAAAATCGTTTTTTTTTCATAAAATTAATGTCTAATTTTTTTAAATAATGACAAGGTTCAATAAAAAACATGTTCGAGTTTAAATATCAATTAGTTTTTTTATCTCTTAAGACCTGCTTAGTAGAAAAAAGAGCATTTGTTTTGATTTCACAAAGCCTTTTCTATGTGAATTAAGAAAAAAAATATTCTTATTGAAATTAGAGAACAGCAAAAAACTCGTAGATTTAAGAATTTTTTCATTTACGAGTTTTTTTTTTTTGTGATAGTGGTTTCAAGAACAGCGGTGTATTATTCTTGATACGTTATTATATTCTCATCCTAACTCCCGTTAGCTTTTTGTTGACGAATAAAAAAATCCATTTTTCAAGCAACAACAACTTATGTCTACATGGGTGGTTGCATTGGTAGTTTTCTTTTTCAAAGAAAACGACGTTTGTCGACATAAGTTGTTTTATCTGCACACACTTTAAGTGTAATTTACATATTGTTTTTTTTTTCGTCCTTCCCTAGGATCTATTCCTCTGACGATTTTTGACTCAAAATTTTATATAAAGTATTTATTGCCCATATCTACAGGACTGTTAAATAAAAAACTCTAAAATCTTTATATCGAGCCCATAATTTCAAATATAACGTTTTTTGGGTCCCCTGAACATTTTGATTTTATAACATACGCGGTTATTCTAGAAAACCACAGAATTTGGTTCTTATGGCAATTTTTGGCATGCACCGATTTGCACCAATTTCAATAGCGTTCGTCCTTACATACAAAATTTCGTTAAAATATATTCATATTTATGATCTGTAGTTTAATAGCAAGATTTACATGGACACACAGACGGATGAAAAGACGGATAGACGGACATCGCTAAATCGACTTGGAAAATGATTCAGAGTCGATTGGTACACTAAAAGTTGTAAGAAGGTATCCAAAGCAACGAAATAGAAAAGTTAGAATTCTGGTAAAGCATAACATCATAGGTTCCATTTCGATTTTTCATCAGAGCCCTAGTGGCGCTCCAACAGCATGTTCAATGACACATTCAATAGCAGCAATTCGGCAGTGAATATACCAGCATGATCTTGTAGACGTACTTTTTTAACAGTTTCAAAATAAGTTGGTGATAATTGATTGACTATAGCAAAAGTTGTAGTACCACAGTGAAAAGATCCATCTGTGTATAATATAACGCTTGGAGAAAAAAGCATAATTTTTTTATGCCAATAATCTTTTGAAGCAGGTTGGATTGATTTCATCTTTTTTATACTTTCATAAGCTGTCATCTATTTTGATCATTGCGCCCGAATTTATATTAGGTGAGGGTTTTGGTGGTAATGAAATGTTGTTTCTATGCAAGACAAAAATAATATATTTGATGCAAGATGGTGTGAGATGTTGCAGTTTATCAAGATAATTCCAGAATGTTTGTTGAAGCCCTTCATATGGTATAGTTATGGATTTAGATGCCATGTTGACTGCAGTTTTCTCTAAGAGGTTCTGAAAATCAGTGTATTTTGCCTGATTTCTAAGAGACCCAATGGGCGTTGGCCTTAGAATACCTGTAGCCGTCCCAAAGCAGTTGTTAATTAAGGTATTGAGCTCTGTAATGTTCTTTTTAGAGGTCCAACCATAAACCGTAATTCCATGAAGAAGGACATGAGTTTTCAACAAACAGCAAACATCCAAGGCAGTCTCGATGTGAGGCCCCTTGTTACGAGAACAAATTAATTTAAGAAGATAATTTATTTTGCTTAATTTTGTAGACAAAAATTTTATATGATGATTCCAGAGTAAATTTTTAGTAAATTGAATGCCTAGAATCCTCATTTGTTCTAAAACTTGAATATCAGCATTTATGATACAAAATACATCAGCGTTACAACCTTTTTTTCTGCAAACGTGAAGAATTTCTGTTTTGTCAGCTGGAATTACTGCTCCTCTGTAGAGAACCACAGACAATGACGAGCCTTGAGGGACTCCATTATCCAGAGGATATTTGATGAGAAAAAGCCATCGATTTTAACTAAAACTCTACGATTCTCGAAAAAAGACTTTAGCAATTTAAGGACTTCCATTGGGACTTCTCTTTCATTAAGCTCTATAATTATATAGGTTAAAATCACCTTATCGAATGCTTTTTCTATATCTTCGGAAAGAACAAAACTATGTTTCCTGTTTTAAAAGCATGTTGAATTCTAGAAATGTTTTCCCTAGTAAGCTTCCAAAAGCATTTAGTCAAAATATTTTCAAAGATCTTGGAAAGGACTGGCAGCAAAGAAATCGGGTGGTAGCCCTCCAACTGGTTTAGATTCTTACCCGGTTTCGGGATAGGATACAGAACTGCAATTTTCCAATCATGAGGAAAAATATTACTGACCAATATATTACTGTATAGAGCACATAGTCGATCTTTCAAATTTCTAGGGGAATTCTTAACTATAGAGTATGTTATTTTATCTCGGGCAGGTGTTAAGCCCCTAAGGGTTCTCAGAATGTCCTCAAGTTCAGCAGCGTCAATTTTATTATTAAATATTAATATTAAGACTCTCCTTTTCTGTTATAATTTCAGGTTCAAATACACCGTCGGATCGAAGAGACGGCAAAGAATTAAAAAAATAAATTAAGGAATATGAAAATAATTTTTTAATGTTTTAGGCAATATAGTGTGGTGATGTTCCTGTGTTTTTTCTGTTATTTCAAAATAAGCTAATACGGCCTAAGATTTTTAATGTAAACAATGTTTTTTTTTTTTTTTTAATTTTCAGTTGGTATGGCATAACGCAACTGCAAAGGATCGATGCTCGCACAGCATTTCCATGTTTTGATGAGCCCGAATTTAAAGCAAAATTCCGAATGCGCATAAGTCGTCCTAAAGAATATAGTTCATTTTTTAATACCAGATTAATAAGTACAACCAATGATGGGTGAGTAATAGTTAACGTAATGTGCCCTGATTTATAAAAAAATCAATTATATATCAGCGCCTGCGGGTGTACACAAAAATCAGATTTATGCAGTCAATCTTATTTGTTGTTACTGAATTTCTTATTTGGTATTCTAGTGGCGATCGATACCTGGATCAATTTGAGGAAACACCTCCAATGTCAACATATCTGGTAGCATTTTTGATAAGCGATTTTGAGTCTCATGGGGATACCGATTTTAAAATCATCATGCATTCAAAATATAATAATAAAACTAATTTTAGCTACGAAGTGGGTCTGAAAGCCTTGAAGGCGTATGATAAATATACCAAGTTGCCATATAAATCCCTGGGAAATACGTTAATGCAAAAGGCTGGTTCCACGAGATTTCCCCATAACGGTATGGAAAATTGGGGTCTTGTCATTTATCAGTAAGTGGAAATAACTAACGCATCTAAATTGATTTATTTAATATTTTCATATTTTGTTGCAGTGATTCAGTGTTGGCTCACGAACCAGATTACACAGATGGTTGGTCTGATAAGGAATACACCATCACTATATTAGTACATGAAACGGCCCATATGTGGTTTGGCAACAGCGTTACCTTTAAATGGTGGAGTTATTTCTGGTTGAATGAAGCGTTTGCCCGTTACTATCAATACTTTTTGGCAAATGAGGTAACAACCACATGATGCTTTAATGATGATCCTACGACTTAACAGTGTTTTCATCCTTTAGATTTATCCAGAATATGAGTTGGACAAGCAATTTGTAGTGAATCAAGTGCATTTGATTTTTGGTACTGATGCTACAAATAGTAGCCAGCCTATGACAAGTTCTGAGGAAAGTATTAATACTCCATCAGAAATTGGTTATAAATTCAGCAGTATTGCTTATGCCAAAGGAGCTTCCATAATTCGTATGATTAGAAATTTAATGGGCCAAGAAAATTTCGATTCAGCCATACGAGTTTATCTTAGAGAAAAGTAAGTTTATTACTAACTAGCAGATTCCAGTCCTCGAAATTCGAGTGCAAATTCTAGGAAATTTTATTTTTTCATTAAATAAAGACCCCTAAAGGTATGCTAATCAATTATAGCCAATTCACAAATCAACACATAAAAACAAACTCATTTTTATTATATGGAGAAAAAAAAAGTGTTCAAACTCTCGGTCGCATCCCCTAGAAATATGCGAATAGCAAAAAAACTGAGAAATACAAAGTTTTGGGCGAATCAAAAAACACTGAGAGGTGGCTTAACGCGATTGAAAATTTCAAGTGTGTTTTATATGGGGAAAATATGACTTTCTTTCAATTTTACGAAAATTTCGTTCTACAGTTTAATCTTTCTGACAAATTGTTAAATAATTCGGGCTCAATATTAAATTATCTTTCCAAAAAGCTATAAAAATGCAAAATCGAATATAAACTCGCCAAGAAATAGCAAATGCCCCAGACCACTTTTGTGCCAAAAAAAAACTAGGTCATGAATTTTGGTGGCATTATTTTTTAACTTTAAGAAATTAATTAAAGCCAACATTTTATTTTAGTCTCTATACCTGTAGGTACTCAGATATGAAGTACTGTTTTATTACCGCCTTGTTAACCTATTAAGCATTGAGACCGAAAATGGAAATTTTTTTTGATAAAATTTTGAAAACTCCCTTTTCAAGTTTTGAAAAATGTTCTTAAACAAAATTTAAAAGTATTGATGTGGCTCTTTAAGGTCCCATTAAGTAAATCCCTACGCCAGAATTTTTTTGACAAGGATTTTATTTTTGCGGATTTCGAGAAAAATGGGATTTTTGTAAAATATTCTGTAAATGTACTATTTCTTAATACTTTGTATCAAAAATTCATCACTTGTCTACTTTTAAATATTATATTTTATCTTAATAGCCTAGGGTTTCGGAAAAAATAATATGACCCCATTAACCCTTTTAGAATTGGGGTCACATATAACCCCAAGCTAATAAAAGACAATTTATTCAAAAAAATCAAATATTTTGTAAGTGCTGTTGAATTTTTAGATGCGACGCTTAAAATGTAATTACCAACTGTGTAGAACTTCCATTCCTACAAATTAGGTTAAGTCCGAGAACGTTAACCCATTATTTGCCAAGGTCAGCTTTGGATTTTAAGATATTTTTAATTAAAAATTACCGAAAACGAGTTTTTCTATTAAACTCGATGAAACCACTATTTAGAATTTAAGAAAAATAATTCGGTTAATTTTTATTTTTAAAGGATTCAGTGCTACTGGGATCAAAATAATCCATTGTGATATATATTTGGTGCAATTATCTGCTTATTGCTCCCGAATATAAATTAAAACAACTTTTAACCAATTTTGTTATAAAAATATTTTATGTATAAAAACTATCAATATTTTTCTAAATAAAATAAGAAGACCCACAAATGACCCAAAGCTAATAAAAGACAATTTATTCAAAAGAATATGAAATATAAAATTAATTCTATTATTTTGGTGTATTTAAGGATGATTTAGTGTGCGATTGAAATTGTTTTCTGTAATCACTTACGACTTTCAATAAGTATTGATTTTCTTTAATTTTATATTACTATATTAATTTTGAATAAAGTATCTTTTATAAGCTTTGGGTCTTAAGAAAAATATAGATAGTTTCTATATATAAAATATTCGCGAGCTATAAGCAGATAATTGCACCAAAGATATATCACAATGGATTACTTTGATCCCAGGAGCACTGAAGGGTTAAATAAATAAAAAAACCGAATTATTTTTCTTAAATTTAAATAGTGGTTGCATCGATTTTAATAGAAAAACTCGTTTTCGGTAATTTTTATTTAAAAATATCTTAAAATCCAAAGCTGGCCTTGGCAAATAATGGGTTAACGTACTCGGGTTTATCTCAAATTTTAGGAACGGAAGTTCTACACATTTAGTTATTATATTATTTTACAAAATTTTTGAATTTTTTTAATAAATTGTTTTTTATTTGCTTGAGGTCATATGTGACACCAATTCCAAAAGGGTTAATGGGGTCATAATATTTTTTCCGCAACCCTAGGCAATTAAGATAAAATATAACATTTAAAAGTCGAAAAGTGATGAATTTTTGATACGAAGTATTTAGAAATAGTAAATGTACAGAATATTTTACAAAAATCACATTTTTCTCGAAATCCGCAAAAATAAAATCCTTGTCGAAAAAATTGTGGCATACGGATTTACCTAAAAATTCACACAGTTAATCTCTAATATGCATTTAACAAGACTTTAAAGAGCTAGATCAATTTTTTTAAATTTTGTTTAAGAAAATTTTTCAAAACTTGAAAAAGGAGTTTTCAAAATTTTATCAAAAAAATTTTCCATTTTCGGTCTCAATGCTTAATAGGTTCACAAGGTGGTAATAAAACAATACTTGATATCTGAGTACTTATAGGTATAGAGACTAAAACAAATGTTGGTTTTAATTAATTTCTTAAAGTTGAAAAAAATGCCATCAAATTTCATTATCTAGTTTTTTTTTGGCACAAAAGTGGTCTGGGGCATTTGCTATTTCTTGGCGAGTTTTTATTAGATTTTGCAGTTTTATAGCTTCTTGGAAAGATAATTTAATACTGATCCCGAATTATATAACAGTTTGTCGGAAAAATTAAACTTTAGAATGAAATTTTTGTAAAATCTGCAAAAAAAAAAAAAAAAGTAATATTTCCCCATATAAACACACTTGAAATTTTCAATCGCGTTGAACCACCTCTAAATGATTTTTGATTGGCCCAGAAATTTGTATTTCTCACTTTTTTTTTTTTTTGATATTCGCATATTTCTAGGGGGTGCGACCGAGAGTTTGAACACTTTTTTATTAAGGGCCACCCTAAAACACACACATAGCATTGTATAATTTTATGTATGTGTTAGTACCAACTTTAAATGCAATTTACTCAAAATGAAGGAAAAAATTTAAAAATCTGTAAGTCTGCAAAACGGCTAAAAAGAAATACCTTTAAAATAACATACGTTTGATCAAAATCGGCATAAAACGGTAGAACAAAACATCGGTCACAAGAAATCGCCTAGACTATTAATACTATAGTTATATATACATAAAGGGTATCCAAAAATATATATTACAGCATATTTGGAAATGTGATGCAGATATTATGAGATCTTGGGAATTTCGACTAGTTAGTGCCTAAATACTACCTCAGTATCAAATTGCTAAGATATTCGTTTAAAAGGCCTCGTTGTCACCAAATCAATAGATGGTGTGTGTATCTTTTAAACTTGTTGGTAAAGATTAGTAAACTAAATCAGAACAGAGTCGTGACGTTCTAATGAACTCAGCCAGTAGATAATTTATTTTGCGAGAAGATGAAAAGAAATTTGAACTTAATTTGTGTTACAAAAACATTTCCTACTCCTAACAAACTATCTATCATGAACTATAAAAGAATATTTATTTATTTGCAGTCATTTGAAGAACACCATACCGGAAGATTTATTTAAACATTTAAGAAGTTATTGGCCCGCTGAACAGCATTTGGATATTAATCAATTTTTTAGTGATTGGACCGAACAGGTTGGATATCCTATCTTAACAGTATCAACTACAACCAGTGGCGAATATTCCCTAAAGCAGAAACGTTTTCTATTGGATGCTAGTGATGGAAGTGATTCGTCATTAACATATACCATTCCTATAACGTACACCACTTCCAAAGAACGGAATTTTAAAGACTTGAAACCGAAATTCTATTTTAATAAAACCGTTGTAGAATTGAAATTTGGATATGCCAATGAAGACGACTGGATAATTTTCAATATACAACAATCCAACTATTATAGAATTTTCTATGATGCTCCATTGTTGGAAAAATTGGAAAGGGCATTTATGGCTACCAACCATTCCGGAATTCATGTCATTAATCGAGCTAACGTCGTTGATGATCTTTTTACCTATGGCCGCATCGGTTTAATGGGTTATGATGAAATTTTTCAATTTATGGAATATCTAGCTCACGAATTGGAATATTTACCTTGGTATTCGGCATTAAAAGGTATAAATACTGTGCATCAGAGATTAACTGTGCAGCAACATAAAGAGTTTGGTACTTTACTATTTGAACTACTCGATCAAGTATACGGCAAATTGGGTTTTGCAAAGTCCAATGATTCGGTATTAGATGTCTACAATCGTAACAAAGTTATAAATTGGCTTTGTAAATATCATCATAGCGATTGCAATTCTGAAGCTCAACGTATATTCCGTTTACATATCGAAAAGAATACCAAACCTAAACCCGATTTCCGTGAAACTTTATACTGTGCAGCCTGTCGTAATGATCAGTCGAATATTTATAGCAATTTAAAGAAAATGTTTGCCACTGAAAGTCTCATAGTGGAACAGGAGAGAATACTACGTGCTATGGGTTGTACACGTTACTATGTGGATACACAATATGAATTCATTTTAACAAAGTCTGTACCACAGGATCTGAAAACCATTGGTATAAGTAGCATGTATACACAAACTATGGAAAATGTTACACCAGTATTTCGCTTGGTCACCGAAAATGTAGAGCGTTTAGCGGAGGTGTAAGTTTTGGATATAGTACTTGTTTAGCTTATTTTGCATTTGTGATTTTTTTTCTTTTAGTTTGGACAGTTGGTCCAGCACTGCCTCAGTTATCAGTGACATATGCAATTATTTCACTACTCAAGAACAATTGGAAATGTTAATGGAATTTATTGGGGAAAAGGGTTCATTATTTGGAACATCTATTACAATGTTAGAAAAGTCCGTTAAGGCTGTTGAGAGCAATTTGTTATGGGCCGGAACTCACTTGGGAAAGCTATTCAATTATCTGGATCAACGCAATGGTGCATTAACAATAAAAGCTGTTATATCGCTAGTTCCTTTAATGGCAACGCTTTTGGTACAATTTTTATTTTAATTCTGTTCCATAAAAAAAGTTCTTATTTAATTATGTTAGCATTAGTTTTTTTAGAGATAAAATCATACATTAAATTTGATTGCCGAAAAATAAGGTCGTCATTTCTTCTGTCAAACACCCTTATTTTAGCAGTAAAGAAAATATTTCTTAAAGTTCCTCTTCACGTTTAATTATATAAAGGTAAACTGGACAAAAAGCTGCCGCATGTCCCCGTCATAACCTGATGGGGGATCTGGCTAAAGGCGGCATCATTATAATTTTAAATTATCTTTACGAGTATACTTAATAACTTTATAATTTTTGTTAATTTTTATACCAGAAATATATAGAATAACAATAATATTATAAATTTAATAATGAAATAAGAACTAAATCTCTAGTTCAAGGAATTTTTTCTATGTTTATTAACAGTTCGAATCTAATTCTCTTTACGAACGGTCGTGTAAATAATTAAAGCGCTTAGAGTACAACTATTTAAAATTAATAACAAGTGCATATTTTTGTTTTTGCAATTGCCTATTCTTGATCTCATTTCAACTCACGTGGTAGTCAATTCAGCTTAAAACAGGAATAAAAAATCTAACGATGGCCCAAGGGGCCAAATCTTCATCAAATAGAAAGCTCCTTGCCAACAAGAAGATGAAAAAACTTCCTCCGGGTTTTAACCCGAATATCGCGTCAACTTCAAGCAACAGATTTAGCCTGCTTGCTGGCCTTAATGATATGGACGTAACTCCTGTATCAAATATTAAAGAGGTTAAACAACACAAACCTCCACCTATTGTTGTTGAAGTTAACGCCTCATTTACAGAAATACAAAAACTACTTGGTAAAGATTGTATTTTCAAACGTACTCAATTAGTACTAAAATTTTTGCTCCAAGTAAAGAAATGTACGAATGCTACAAGGAAATTCTTAAAGAGAGTAAGTTGGAGTTTCACTCTTATGGCTCCAAAGATAATAGGTTATACACCACTTTTTTACACGGTTTACCCCGCATAAAAACTGAGGACATCACCGCAGAGCTAAAAAACTACAACCTGTCCCCTTCTTCCGTAGCTGAAATAGTCACCAAATTCAGTTCGAACAACAATGCAACAAAGTTCAATTTGTACGTAAAAATTTTAACCAAACTGCCTTAAGAAACGTAAAAACAATTTCAAATATTATAACTTCCTGGAAAAAATACAAATCTAGATCCAGAAATAAACCAACTCAATGCTGGAACTGCTTAATGTATGGCCATGGAGGTGAACATTGTCATCGTAGTGCTGCGTCTATGATATGTGCAGAACAACATCATACAAGTGTGTGTCCGTTTAACACAAATGAAAAAGGACCAGCTGTTTTTACATGCTTTAATTGCAAAAACATGGAAAAGAGAGAACTGATCACTCTGCAAACGACATCAATTGTCCGTTACGTTCTCTCTATTTGGAAACTAGAACAAGAGTAACTTCTAAAAGTCAGAAAAATAGCAGACAACAACAACAAAATAACTCATTTCAATTAAAGGTAGGAGATTTCCCTAATTTAAGAAACAACAACTCAAATTGTAATAATAACATCAATAATAACACAATAAATAACAGCAAAGCTAGATATGCTAACCAGCTGAGAACAAACAACGATTTATTTAGCATCGATGAGCTTTTTGATATTTTCACTACATCTATGGATGATTTGCATAGGTGCACTTCAAAAGTACAACAAATCAAATTTGTAATGTCAATGGTAAAATACGCCCATGGATTATACTAATAATTTAAACGAATTCAAAATGCTTCACTTGAATGCTAATGGCATTTCAAACTTTTCTAAATTGAAACAATTTGAGCTACCAATTGAACGAGAAAGTATTAAAATAGCGTCTTTGAATGAATCAATTTTTTCAGAAAATCATAGACCCGATTTAAAAAATTATTATTTATATAGAAGTGACAGAACAGATGCAAGAGGAGGAGGAGTAGCTCTGTTAATTCAAAAAGCTGTAGCACATAGCTCTTTATATAAAATACCTCATCAATCGAAAACATCTCAATTGAAGTTATTATAAATAATAGACCTATTGTTGTATCTTCGTTATATTCACCAAGATAAACCCATAACTTCTGTGCTGATATATTGAACCTAACGCCTTCCACCAAAGAATATATAGTTTTTGGTGACCTAAATGCCAAACATTGTTCAAGGAATTGTCGTTCAAATAATACTGCAGGAATCACACTCAACAACTTACAGCAATCAAGCAATTTTTTTATTCACTATCCTAATAGTCCAACCCTATTCCCCCATCAACACAATCGCGAAGCATCCACAGTCGATATTATTTTAAGCAACTCCGCTTTAAATATAGACGTAAAAACAATGGATTACGAAATACCATCAGACCATCGCCCCATTATATGTACACTTAAAAGGTCAATGGCCTTGCAGGTTGACCTCAATTATTATGATTAAAGTGCAACCAACTGGAACATTTTTATGAATTTTTTAGACAATAAAATCACGTTATATTCGGATATATACAATACCAAGGTAGTTATTGATCAGGAAATCCAAAATTTTATAAATGTAGTTTTCGAAGCAAGGGATGTGTCTACACCTAAAATAACTCAACAAAATAATTACACATTACCAGAAAGTACTGTGAAATATATAAAACTAAGAAGAAGCTGTAAAAGAAAAAGCCAACGATCTTCAAATATAGCCGAGCAAACTTTTTATAATCAATGTACTAAGTTTCTAAGTGACATGATTGATAAAAGTATTAATTCGGAGCGCAATTTGAAATGGTCTCAGTTATTATCAAATTTAAAACCAGGTGATAAATCATTTTGGAAAATAAGCAGGAACTTGGAAATACAAAAATAACATCTGATAAGGACAAGGCTGAAGTCCTGGCAAATACATTTGTCCAAGCAAATAAACTCACTTCGAACTATAACCACTCGGCAGATACACTAATAAATATAACAGTAAATAATTTTAAGAAGGAAAATCCCAGTTCTGAATCTGCAATTTATACATCTCTTGAAGAAGTAATGAATATTGTCTCATCAATAAAACCCTCAAAATCCCCTGGTTTTGACAATGTTCCGAACCTGCTCTTAAAGAAACTACCACTCAGAGCTCTAAAATTACTGGTTATAATATTTAACAGCTGCATCAAACTCAACTATTTCCCAAACCATTTCAAAAATACTAAGGTTATAGCCATAAACAAACCTAGTAAGCCAAAAAATAACCCAAACAGCTACAGACCTATTAGTCTATTAAGTAACTTAGGTAAAATATTTGAAAAAATAAAAAAATACTACATTCTCGTCTTAGTGAATTTGTAACGACCAATTCTATTGTTGCCAAAGAACAATTTGGATTTAAAAAAGGGCATAGCACTACGCACCAAATAAACAGAATTAAAAATCAAATAATCAGAAATAAAAACAATAAACGTTCAACGGGTCTAATATTGTTAGATATTGAAAAAGCGTTTGACACCGTTTGGCATAATGGCCTCTTATTTAAACTTCTTGATGCAAATATACCAAAATATTTATGCAAACTTATTTCAGATTTCATTCACGGCAGAAACTTTAAAGTTGCGATTAATAATGAAACATCATCTCCAAAAACCATTACCACAAGGTTACCTCAAGGATCTGTCTTGTCGCCATTGCTTTACTCGATATATACATCTGATTTTAAAGTCCCGAAATATATGAAAATTGCTTATTACGCAGATAATACTGCGTTAATTTCTTCAAACAAACTTAAAAAGCGCAATCCTGACGAAAATGGAAAAGGGACTTGTAAATTGCAGTAAATATTTTCACAAATGCAAAATCAAAATTAATCCAAACAAGACCCAAGCAATAATTTTTCCATTCAACAAATCTCCCAAAAGACTGACAAGACGTCATCTTCTTATTGGAAATAATACCATAAATGTACTTAACGAGGTCAAATATCTCGGAGTTGTCTTGGACAAAAAGCTTACTTTTAAACAACATATTATGGCTACGTGTCAAAAAGCTATAAAATCATTTAACGCATTATGGCCACTACTAAATAGAAGGTCATTTCTAAACCCCAAAAACAAAAATCTACTCTTCAAAAGTGTTATAAGGCCGATATTAACATACGCGTGTCCTATTTGGAATGACGCTGCCAACTGCCACCTAAAACGCTTACAAATTATACAAAACAAATGTCTTAAAATGATAAATAAAAAGCCCTGGAGGTATCCTACAAATCTTCTTCATGAAGAAACAGGTTATGAAAAAATTATCGATTTTATAACAAGGATTAATAACAATTACTTTGCCAAAATTGAAAATTCCTCTTACCCACTGATAAGAGAATCTAGAGAAATAACGTAAAATTAAAAAGAAATCATCAAATTGAAAATTATATGCTTATAGAGGTCTATTATTTCAAATAAACCTCCTATAAGCACATAAATATTTTTCAGATAGTATTTGAATTTATTAATTCATATAAAGGTTTTTTCCTCCCATTTTCCTTTAAATATCATTAAAAATAATATAAAAACTATTTAATATCTTTAGATCCTGTGTATTATTTGTTGCAATATCTATATGTAAAGATAAGATCTCATATATAAATATCAAAATTTGTTAAAATATGTAAATAAAAGAAGAATATTTAATTGAAAAAAAAAAAATTATGTTTATTAACAATAAATCGCTTTTTATTTTATGGTACATTTGGTATATTTGGCACATTGTTGGCATATTTTTAGCATACTTTAAATATTTTAGGCATACTCAAAAAAATTTTTGGCATATTTTTAGCATATTCTTTTTATGCAAATATGCACAAAAAAAAATCAATATGCAAACGTTTAACGATTCTATTTTCAACGAAACGAATTTTTGTGCAATCAAAAGTTTCATATCTTCGAGAGATCTAGTAATCATGTACACCGCAACACTTAATTTAAACATAACTCTGAAAACCAAACACATTTTATGACGAGATCCAAATTAACTTCTTGGAATTAGCGGTGGACTTCTGAGCTACATATATTCTTACGTGCCGAATAGGTAGCGCCTTTACACGGCAGCCTTGTCAGGTTTCTTTCCAGCAACCTTGACAATATTTTACATTGGCTTGGAAAGACTTGATTATTAAACAACCATGGCAGAGTACAACAGCATAGGAACGGGTAACAGTCTTTTGATGGTTGGACAATCCCTCAACTTCATTTTAGGTTGCAGCATAAATTTTTCTCAAAGAATAACGACAAATGACAAATAAATTCAAAATTCGGTATTTTGGTATTTAAAATAGAATTCAATTCGTTCTTTTGGTTAAAATACCAAAACCGGTTATAAGTTTATTTTTCTTTTGTTATAAAAATTTGATTTTATTATATAACCAACAATTTATAATGATATAAGTTCAGACATTTTATGTTGAAAATATGTTGTTATAATCTATCTATAATGTTAATAGGCTAGGCGATTTCTTGTGACCGATGTTTTGTTCTACGGTTTTATCTCGATTTTAAGCAAACTATATTATTTGAAAGGTATTTCTTTTTAGTCATTTTGCAGATTTACAGGTTTTTAAATTTTTTCCTTTATTTTGAGTAAATTGCATTTAAAGTTGCTACTAACACATACATAAAACAAGTAAGAAAATTATAGTCGGTCTAGACCGACTATACGATACCCTATACCATGCGTTTAGAGACCCTATCTCTCAGGCCCAACTAACTGGATATAGAAAATAAGCATCAACCAAATTTGAGTGGGATTTTTATTAATTTTTTCGACTGCAGATATGAAAAAGTTCATATCGAATGCTATATCTACATGGGCACTAGGCCCAAAAATGGACCGATCCTGACCATATTTGGTAAAGTCTCTTGTATTTTGCAAAAATATATACAAACAAAATTTGAGAAGAATCAGTGCAATATTTTTGTTTTTTGATAGATTTAAGTGAAGATCGGGAAGCAGGGGCCTATGACTAAGAGTTGTCCAATAGGGATCATTATTGGACTATTGATTAATGGATGTAATATATACATACAAACCCAATTTGACTAGGATTTGTATGATAATTTTGATCTTATGGCAATATATGTTGATTTCATAGGGGTCATTTGTATGGGGGCTAGGTCTGAACATGGACCGATTCTCACCAATTTCAATAGCGTTTATCCCATGGCCAATAAAAGATTAAATACCAAATTTCATCAAAATATATTCATATTTGCGACCTGCAGTTTGATTACAAGCTTTACATGGACACACAGACGGACGGACGGACGGACGGACATCGTTAAATCGAATCAGATAGTGAAATATTTCAAATATTTTTGGTTGTTACAAACAGCAGTACAAAGTCATTATACCCAAACCACATAGTGGTATAGGTTATAATTATACATATGCTATGTGTGTTTTATTAAATTTATTAATGGGTTTGTTAATGAGTTTGTTATCTTCATTCACAATAATAATAAACGATAAAAGTGTTGGTTTGTGAATTGGCTAAGTTGAAAAATAAAGCAACCTAGAAATTGCAATCGAATTTCGAGCGCTGGAATCTGCTAGTATAATTGTTGCAATTCCCAATATTTATGATTGGAACAATTTGTACGCCTTTTAATATGTTTGCCTTAATTAAGTTATTTTAATAATTTGTATATATACATTGAGTAGTACGCAGAACTTAATTTTCCTTTGTAAATACTTTCATTTTGTAAGAAATAAGATAATAATGATGTAAGCGGAGAAAATCTATTGCATTTTTAAATATTTATAATCGAATTCCAACCATTTCTTTTTCTGTGTTTATACACTTTCCTCTCTTATTGCAAACATTTCAGTTCGTTTCTCCACACTTCCAGCAAGATCTATTGGTGAATTTTTTCCATTCTTTAGAGAAGTTATTAAACTTGAAGTTGATTCAAGCTGTCGATTACTTCTGCAAACAACGAGTCACAGATTAAAATGCCCCCACCAAAATTACGTTTTGTGGACATCCTGGCAATCAGACTCGAAGACCATCTGGTGTGTATATTTCTAACAGGGACTTTGTTATCTTAGGAATTTGTTTCTACTCCTAACATTCTATATTATTGCTTTTAGGTCTTCCAAATGGGTGCCTTTGAAAAATTTGCATTCACCGACGCACAGTGGACCATTTCACGAGAAGGCGGCCAAAAATGCATAACTTTTGATTGGGCTGGAATTTTGATATGCGGTTTTTTTTTTGTTTGGTAGATGGGACTTTTGCTACAAAACGTTAATATTGGCAGATAATAAAAAAAGTTATGGAGGGTTTAAAATACATTTTAATTTTTAGTTGAATCTTAGTATAAAAGTGAAGTGTTAAAAGGTTAAAAAAGGTTTTTTTTTTATAATGTTCTATTTTTTCAGTAAATTTTACAGCTAATATTTTTAGAAATTTTGTGAATTAAATTTTGTCAGAAAATGGTCAAACTTTGGCCCCCGTAAACTTTTTATACCCTATACCACTATGTGGTTACCACCACTATGTGGTTAGGGTATAATGACTTTGTGCTGCTGTTTGTAACTACCAAAAATATTTGACCTAGACCCATCTTTTATTATACCGATCGAATCAGAATCACTACCTGATTCGATTTAACGATGTCCGTCCGTCTGTCCGTCCGTCCGTCCGTCTGTGTGTCCATGTAAAGCTTGTAATCAAACTACAGGTCGCAAATATGAATATATATTGATGAAATTTGGTATGTAAGCTTTTATAGGCCATAGGATGAAAATCGGTCCATGTTCAGACCTAGCCCCCATACAAATGACCCCTATGAAATCGACATAAATTGCCATAAGATCCAAATTGTCATATAGATCTTACTCAAATTGGGTTTGTATGCGTTTATTACATCCATTAATCAGTAGTCCAAAAATGATACCTATGGGACAACTCTTAGTAATAGGCCCCATATAGAGCTGCTTCCCGATCTTCGCTTAAATCTATCATAAAACAAAACAAGCTTTACATGGACACACAGACGGACGGACGGACGGACGGACGGACATTGTTAAATCAACTCAGAAAGTGATTCTGATTCGATCGGTATAATTAAAGATGGGTCTAGGTCAAATATTTTTGATTGTTACAAACAGCAGCACAAAGTCATTATACCCAAACCACATAGTGGTATAGGGTATAAATATTGCACTGATTTTAATATAAATAATTATTTAAGCTCAAGGTCTGTGTTTTTATAATTTTTTTTTTTTTATTTGTTAAAAAAATATATTTTCCAATATTTCGCCACCCACTGGATAGCATCATCAGGGATCTACAATTATATTTTACAAAACATAAAATTTTACATTAAATAAACATACATTGTACCATTGTGTCACATCTAAACAGAATATAACCCACAAAAATATAAAAACATAAAAAGCAAACAAACTTAAGGTACGGTCACATTAGGCAAATATTTGACAAAAAACGCTAAATATTTGTTTGCCTCAGTCTGACCACAAAATATTATTTGCCGTCAAACAACAAAACAGCTGATTTTAGGCAAACAAAATTATTTGCCTGCAAACAAATATTTGCCTAATGTGACCACTCACGACCAAATATTTTCCTCAATTTTGGACAAATAATTATTTGACCTTACAAAACATTTGTAAGAGCAAACAGTGGCAAACAACAGTTGTTTCAGCAGTGATGTCAACTTTTAAAATTTAATTCAGTCATATCTTAAAAAAAAGCTTTTTGTTTTCAAAAGCATTTGTTGTGCAACTTGTTAATATTCATTAAAAATTGACTTTAAAGGAAACTGTTATCACAAAAAAATCAATTAACCCGTTATGAACCTATTTGGATTTTTTAAAGTTATTTTGGGAAAACGTGGCATTATCTCATAAAATGACCTATATAGTGTTTGATTTTACAACTGAATGTATGCTGGATCCACTAGCTTCATTTCAATGTATATTTTGACCTCTTAACCACTTAAGGATCGGATATATTAGAAATTTTACATTCAACTTTAAGGTTTTTTTTTAAATATGTTGTTATTTCTATTTCTATAGCATAATAAATAATGGTATAATTTCAAATATGGTTATGAATGGGTTAATTTTCCTAAAAAAAAAAAAGATACTTGATTTTCTATTGTACTAACTTACAAATGACTATATACATCTATATACATAAATAAATAAAGCTAGTTTTTATTCAGTTTATTCATGATATACATATGTATGTCTACTTACGATAAAATTCCATATTAAAGAAAAATATCTATTACAATGATACAAAATTTTAAATAGGTTCATAATGGGTTAATGGATTTCAAATTTAAAAATATCGAGTAAAAGACACTCAAGTAAGTTTTTAAAATATATATATTGTGCTGAAATACGATACTAAATAACAAAATTATATCCAAGTATATGGCAAAAGTTTCGAAGTCCATAACTCGGAAAATAGGCTCGATAGTCGAAAAAAAAATATTTTCCTAGAACCGCAATAAAATGCTTTATAAGTAGTGACAATTTGATACCGATCGGGGCATTGCCTCTAAACACCACTTAGCCAAATTTATTTTTAACTTTAGCGTATTTATCATTTTAAAAACACAGAATTTGCCACACTGTTACATTACTTAAAATAAACAGCTGTTTATTTTGTAAACAAAGAAAAAAATAATTATAGTTAAAAATAATATTTAAATATAATATAACAGTAAACTTCCAAAACTAACACCAATGCGCTCCACAGCACAAAATAAGAAAACTTTCCTCCTCATGCAACATTTGGAAATTTCTGATCAAATATATTTTTAATTTTCGACAGTTTGATCAAACAATTTTTTTAGTCAAATATTTGTACAAGTGTGACCGCACGGCAAATATGTTTTCCTTGTTTTTATTTGCCACTATTTGGCAGCTGTTTGATCAAACAAAAAGAGGCAAATAAATGTGTCTAGTGTGACCACAAAATCAACTCTGTATTTGTTTCACAAAATTTTTGGCAAATACGAGAAAACAAGTTTGCGTCAAATATTTGCCTAATGTGACCGTACCTTTACAATGCTTTTTATGTTTTATATTTTTGTGGGTTATATTCTGTTTAGATGTGACACAATGGTACAATGTATGTTTATTTAATGTAAAATTTGATGTTTTGTAAAATATAATTGTAGATCCCTGATGATGCTATCCAGTGGGTGGCGAAATATTGGAAAATATATTTTTTTAACAAATAAAAAAAAATGATAAAAACACAGACCTTGAGCTTAAATAATTATTTATATTAAAATTACAACAAAAAAGGTCGAATAACACACATATTGAATATTGCACTGATTCTTCTCAAATTTTGTTTGTATATATTTTTGCAAAATACAAGAGACTTTACCAAACATGGTCAGGATCGGTCCATTTTTGGGCCTAGTCCCCATATAGATATAGCATCCGATATGAACTTTTTCATATCTGCAGCAAAAAAAATGAATAAAAATCCCACTCAAATTTGGTTTATGCTTATTTTCTTGGCCTGAGAGATTGGGTCTCTAAACGCATGGTATAGGGTATCGTATAGTCGGTCTAGACTGACTATAATTTTCTTACTTGTTAGTCATAATGTTCACAAGGGCCAAAGGTTGGCTTTTTTGTTTTGAAAGAGCCCGAGTTAAAATATAATTTTTTAAGCAGCGAACTAAAAGTTACATAATATTGGTTCAAGATAGAGAAGTTTCAATGAAAAAGTCGTATGTTTTTACTTTAGTTAAATCATTTTTTATTGTCTTTTTAAATATTTCTACATCAATTTTTATTTTAAATTTATAAAACACATACATTTTTAAATCAAGGAAAATTGTTAACTATATAAAAAAAGAGTATAATTTATTGTTAGTGTACCGAAAAATTACTTAAAATCAAACAATTTCAGTAAATATTTCTTCTATATAGCCTTGATTTTCATCTTCTAGAAGTTCTTCGTCTAATTCAATAAAGGTAATTTTCCATTTTTGTCGAATGTTGTAAAGGGTCCGCCATCTAACGTTTTTTTTTTTTCAACTAGTGCTTATTTCGTGAATGGTAACACTCAGCTCATGTCTGATTTGACAGATAATTAGTTTTATCCTTCCGCTGAACGAATATGGTTGTGTATACGCTTGAACAACGCTGGGAAATATTGCGACATTACTTTGAAAATCATGGCAATGTTGCAAAATGTGTGCGAAAATTGCGTACGGATTTTGGAAGAAGAGAAGCACCGTCAGCTCCGTATGTTCGTTATTTTGTGAAAAAAGTGAAAGAAACTGGCATCCTCATCGATAAACCAAAGCGTGAAAAGCCAAAAACAGTGCGTACACCCGAGAATATTGCTGCTGTGGCAGAAAGTGTGCGTGAAGCGCCATCAACATCAATTCACCGTCGTTCTCAAGAATTGAACATTTCGGAGGCATCATTGAGACGCATTTTACATAAAGACCTTGGTATGACGCCATACAAAGTCCAATTGGTTCAGGAATTGAAGCCAACTGACCATCCAATGCGTTATCGCTTCGCTAAGTGGGCCTGAGATCGACTTACAGAAGATGCCGATTTTGCCAAAAAAAATTATCTTTTCAGATGAAGCTAATTTTGATCTTGGCGGGTATGTAAACAAGCAAAATTGTCGCATTTAGGGCACAGAAAACCCGCACGCATACATTGAAAAGCCGATACACCCAAAACGAGTCACTGTTTGGTGCGGATTTTGGTCCAGAGGCATAATTGAGCCATTTTTCTTCGAAAATGAGCAAGGAGTGGCCGTTACAGTCAATGGCGATCGTTATCGGGCCATGTTGAACAAATTTTTGTTCACAAAAATTGAAGAGGAGGATATTGGCAACATTTGCTTTCAACAGGACGGCGCTATTTGCCACACAGCCGAAGCTACACTCGATGTTTTGCGCCCTGTTTTTGAAGATCGCATTATCAGCCGCAGAGCTGATGTCGTTTGGCCACCTCGGAGCTGCGATTTGACACCGTTGGACTATTATTTGTGGGGTGCCCTCAAAGATAAGTGTTACGCCAACAAGCCAGAGACAATTGACGCTTTAAAGGACAATATTCGTGAAGCCATTGGTGAAATACAGCTGCACAATCGATAATGTTCTTAAAAATTGGACCGATCGTGTAGGCTACTGCATGGCCAGCCGAGGCAGCCATTTGAATGAAATTATTTTCCATTATTAACCGGAAGGATTGTACTTTCAAATAAAAAAAAGAAATTTGAGATAATATTCAGTAGTTTTTTTTATAGCATTTTCAAAAAAAAAAAGTTATTTGACGGACCTTTTACATATATGGATCTGAAGTGCACAACAAAATAGTGATAAGGTCTTCATTAGTGCAACATCTGGACATTTTTTCTTGTGTTGTGCTCGCGAAAGAATCTGTTGTCTTTGTTCCTTTTTTCCTGTGCTTCTTCAGATAGATGTCCTATCGGTAGCATATTGTTTTGAATTATTTGTTACCCATGGTACAAAATTTTATGAACTGTGGATGGTATATATCTCAAACTGTAATGAAGAATAATTGCGGAAACATCTATAATATTAATAGGCTAGGCGATTTCTTGTGACCGATGTTTTGTTCTACCGTTTTAAACCGATTTTTGCCCAAACGTATATTATTTGAAAGGTATTTCTTTTTGACTGTTTTCCAGATTTACAGATTTTTAAATTTTATCCTTTATTTTGAGTAAATTTTATTTAAAGTTGCTACTAACACATACATAAAGTTATACAATGCTATGTGTGTGGACCCAATTGGGTGCTTTAGAACCAGTTTGTTACTAGTTCTTTTGTGCTTTTAAAATCACTAGTACCATTGGTTCTAGACGTTTACTAGTACACTTGGATCCAATTGGGCGTTTTAGCACCAGTTTGTTACTAGTTCTTTTGTATAGAAAAATTTCCCATAATAGGTCGATTTACTCCCTTGATGCTATAGTGAAAAGTACTAGTAAATCAAATTAGTTTTTCTGTATTGTTTTATTTATTAAAATACTTAAATACAAAAAAGAAATAACTTAAAACTTAAAAATTAAATAAAATGCCCATTTTTTCAAGGCTGGCTAGACCTTAAGATAAAAAAACAAACTATAAATAATATCGCCAAAAGTTGTTCATGTCGATTTTTCATTTTCAACATTATTTTCTTTTAATTTTTCCACACGATTGGATTTAAAAATTCTTTTTTTTTGCAGTTGAAATGCCTTTCTCAAGGCGGTGTCAGGCTCTTCCGAAAATACAGCAATAGCTTCTAAATAATGAAATATAAAATTTACTCAAAGGATTAAGAAATTTGTTAATTATATGTTCATTTATTAATTTACCTATCAAGGCAGAATAAAAGTTTTCATACTTTTTAATGCCCTGTTTTCCGTGCGTACCATCAACGTTAAAAACATGGATTAAGTTGTGTCCCAAAATTGAATTTAGGTATCGTCCAACATTCCCTTTTAACAACGATTTCATTCGTCGTATCTGCGAAAAAGCAAACATTAATATATATATTTTTTTAATTTAATAGATGTACTAACATAAGGATCTGCCTGTGACTGCATTAAAACATTCAGCTCACTTAACTTTTCTTTTGTTGTTATAGGAAAGATTTCCATGATGTCATCCAGAATTTGATTTTGCGAAACTATTTTTGAAAGCAGCACTTTGTGTTCCGCTAATATTTCGATCATGCTGTTGCTTTGCCGGTCAATGGTATCTAATAAAAGACATATATTTATAAAGCTATAGAAGAAAACTTATATTTATAAAATAACCTTGTAGACTTTGAACTTTTGCTGAGAGCTCTTCACAATGAACGCACTTTTTGTTATCTAAAAATAAAAAGGTATACCATAAGACCGGTTATTACAACATTTCAATCAATTTAAGACAATTTAAAACCTACCTTTTGGATAATATTTCAATGTCGCTTTTGAAGGCTGTGGGTCGAGGTCCTTTGGCATGTCTGCGGTAAGCAACTGTGCAAAAGAGGAAGAAGTATAAAATTATTTACAGATGGCAGACAAATAAATTTGTATTGAATATCTTTAAGTGAAAATCTTTCGATTCCACCTAATGTTAAATCTGTCTGATATATCCCGAGCTGAACAGAGTCTATGGGCTCTTGAAAAAAACTTTCAGTATTTAAAATAGGTCTTCCTTCAACCAAATGTTCATATCCTCTTATAAATTTCTCAATTTTTATTGGGATGTGTGTGCGTACCGAACAAAAATTATTAGGGCTTTTTGTTGAAAAATAGCAGTCATTAATAAATACCCCAGCTATTTCGTTTCCAATGTAAGCAAAGTCACTTTTTTCGGTTTTTGTGAGTATTTCATATTTTTCCTTATTTACAATTTGTTGAAGAATCCCGGTTGGTTTTCGTACATGTTTCTTCAAAATCTGTAATTTATTTTCGAAATCGTAAGCGGAAAATGAGTAAAGGGGTCCATACTTTTCTGCGCAGGATGTTATGTGTAGAAGATTATGCACATTGAATGAAACGCTATTTTCACCAATTCTTCAGCGCAGCTTCTCGTAGGTTTAGTTTTAATTATCCACTTTTTTAACTTTTGCTTTAAAGTAAGCTTTGGTAGTTCTGGAATATTTCGCATTTTATCTTCTTGATTGCTTTCTTCTTGTAAGCACGGTTGAGGGCCAATATTATTAACAAAATCTAATTCTTCACATTCTTTAATATTTTCTTCCGAATTTTCGCGTTGCAATACTCTATTTTTATATAAACTTATTTGATTTTTTAATTTTCTTTTAAAATATCTTTTAGAAGCACTCATTTTAAAAATTACCTTTTAATAACTTTTGTAAAATAAACTGTTTTACACACGAGCGACTCAAATAACACAGCACACTTAAATGAAAGGGGAAAAACATGTTTTGCAATAATAAAATGTTTTTTCTTTATGCATGCTTGCCACATTATTAAGCCTGTTATCGTGCTCTTGTGTGTACGGCAGCACTTAAAAAAATAAAGAAATGCAAATGAAAATTAGCATTTCGCATTTAAACATATTTTTTAATAATATAGATGGCATAAATCAACGATTTGAAATCAAATTTAAGAAGCATTATCAAAATACAAATATGCCAATTTTTTTTTTGTTACTCAAAAATATTTATAGAATATTCTATCAATCTACAAGTGGTGCCCTAGTACTACATCAAGCACTAGTATTTTTATATAAAAACTCTAACCCCGTTTGCACTACTGTCTTTTGTTCTAGTAATTGTACTAGTAGCTTTTAGACAATTGACGCATATTCTCCTGAAGGGATGCTATGTGTGTGTTTATTAAAATTGTTAATGTGTTTGTAATAAAAATGAGTTTGTTTTTGTGTTGATTTGTGAATTGACTATAATTGATTAGCATACCTTTAGGGTCTTTATTTAATGAAAAAAAAATTTTTCTAGAATTAGCACTCGAATTTCGAGGGCTGGAGTCTGCTAGTTATTATAAATACTCTTTCTTGCAATTATGTATTTTTATCTTTTATTACCACTTTTTGAAGCATAAGAAACCCAGACCCTAACCCCTTTTAAAAGGTGAAGCATACCTGCTCATATCTGAAAAGGTCGTTTCGCAATAATTTTTTTTGTCATTTACCTGATATTTAAATTTTTTCCCATTTTGTCAGGTTTTTTGAAAACTACCTAATAAAAAAGATTTTACCTATTAATATAATTTAACAATTAAGCGCATTATGGCTCAACCCTTTTTTATAAGTATATAACAACTTGTATCAACTCCACCGTTTCCTCTTTCTGCCAGTATAAAAAAACAAATAAACTCGCGCAAAAAAATACATCGGTACGACCAACTTTTGTATTCATAACAGTCGGACGGACGGACATCATTAAATCGACTCAGAAAGTGATTTTGAGTCGATCCGTATAATAAAAGATGGGTATAAGTCCAATATTTTTGGTAGTTACAAACATCAGGGCAAACTCATTATACCCTAACCACATAGTGGAAAACTTTTGTATTCATAAATTTTGCACAAAATATCTGACCTTGGATCAGAAAATTTGTTCTGGTGCACACGGGCGGAAACTGGAGGGTATACAATGGGGTATAGGAGTGTAGGGGAGGGTTCGGACTACAGAAAAATGCAAGATTTTTTTTATGGCTTTTGATGGGCAGGAGTTAAGCTCTATTAAGTTGGAGATTTTGGGGATATTTTGACCTTTTAAAAAAAAAATTTTTTTTTAATTTTTAAACGACTCAGTGACTTTATATTTCTAACATTAATAGCTTAGAAGTTACAAAATTATACAAAATTTATTTTACTTTAAAATATTTTAAAACAAAAAAGTTACAATCATTTGGATTTGTTAAAAAATTGTGTACAACACAAAGACTACGATTAATTTGCGTACCGCAGAAAGCTGCATGCCTCGTGGCATTTTTTTTTTTTTTGGTATTTTAACTACTTCAGATAATAGCCTCAAATTCCGAAAACACACTGGCGACACTGCCCAGCTATGATCTTAGTAAATGACCTTCTAATTGTGAAACACTTGCAGTTTTGTTATTGTTGTTCTATGAATGCAAGTTTATCTCTGCTCTCTGTTATCTTCTTAGTTTGTCTAGCAAGTATTCTTACCTTGCAGTTCGTTTTTCTGGATATATAGTAATAAATTGAGTGTCTTTATTATAGCAATTTTTACAGTTTTTATAAAAATATTTTTATTTCAACATAAATTAGGAACATAAAATTTCAGTTTTCTCGTAATTTCATTTTATTGACAAATTTGTAAGTAATGAAAAACTTTTTCATTTAAAACGACTTCATATGAAGCGTATTATCACTTGCTGTCTTATAATTAGACAATAATTTTTTAATTTCAGAAAATCAATGTCCTTTACGTCGACATAGCGAGATTGTCTTTACAACAAATATATATACTTTCTAGAATTTGAGAGAGTTTACTCAATCAATTAAATACTTATCTCTATCCTTACGGCCGAAACAATAAAGTTTGTCCGATTATCTTTAATATTTGATCTTAAGTTCAATCACATTGTTTACATGGACAAACACATGCACAAACGTGTTTATTCATCGAACGTAGTATTTTGCAACACAGTAGGTCCTTCCTAAATGTAATGTTATTTTCTTGTATGTAATTAGGGACAGTGCAAAAGCTACACAACAATTGTGTAGGTGTATGTGTGTGTGTGTATGTTCAACATATGTTGAGGCTTATAAAATACAGTGATTTGCAGGATTTTTTAAAACAACAGTTTACAGGTAAATTTAAACTTTACGGCTCTCTGTCAATGACACCAGATTGATTAAAGTCCAAAGAAACGATAGCTGAAAATTCAAGCCACGCCTGTTTCCATGACCGGCTGTGTGCAAGATTAGTGTAATTTCAAATGTTATTCTATTTTCATTGTACTCTAAATCGAATTATAATGTCTTCACTTTTTCTGAAAATTTACTAATAATATGTCCTGTCGTGCTTTGCTACGACTTGCCGAGACTTATTGACATGTATGTTTTCATAATCAATTTTTCCCACGAAGTTTGTATTGTGAAATTAAAGCATTGAATTTTATTTATTTAAATTTTTTTTTTCAATACTTGCTGATATACAATATTTTTTATTTTTTCGTCGATTGACCTTGAATTTAGAATATAATTTGTAAATTTTTTATTTTAGCGATTTTTGATTTTGGCGATTTTTGATTTGGTGGTCATTGCTTTAGCGATTTTTGATTTTAAAGACTTTTGTTTTTGGCGATTTTTGTTTTTGTCGATTTTTGATTTTGGCAATTTTTGATTTTGAAGACTTTTGTTTTTGGCGATTTTTCTTTTTGTCGATTTTTGATTTTTGGCTATTGCGCCCATATTTTCCACTACTACTGACATTGGTAATTAACATATTTGTCAAGTTTCAAGACTGTCGCTTTCAGAATAATTCACTTTTTTGTATAGGAGTTGCCACTAATCCTATGCCACCCATTTTTCATCTCTCTACTCACATTAATATCTGGTGGACCTGTACAAAGTGTCAAGGCTTTCCATTTTATATTTCTCCAGTTATATGATATTATATATATACTTTGTATGGGCGGTGCCATGCTCACTGCTTCGATCACGCCCATTTTTTGTTCGACTAATCACATGAATAACTTAAGGACTCACACAAAGTCCTAAGACCATCACTATTACAGTATTCCTGTTATATGACATTTAATATTTACTTTGAATGTGGGTGTCATGCCAATTGATCCGATCCGCCCATTTTTTGTCGAACTACTCACATTAAAAATAGATGACCTCAGATAAATTTGCCAATCTGTCTCTGTCATAGTAGTCGAGATTTATGATATTGAGAAATTACTTTGTATGGGAGGTGCCACGCCCACTTATCCTATCCCTCCCATTTTTGTTATTGCTACTAACATTAATAATAGGTGACATCACACAAATCTTCAAAGCTCTATGTCATAGTACTCAATATTAAAAATGCACTTTGTATGGGAACTACCACGCCCACTAGAAATATAAAAAAAATATATATAGCTGTTTATGCGTACAGTGCGTGAACACACCGATTGTTGGCTTAATAAAACACTGTCTTTAGCTCAAAAGGTTTATCGTAGCCTTTTAAAATGCCTTTGAGAGGGTATTTTGTTAAACCAACTAATCAGTACTGTAGTGTATCATCCCAATCAAGAGGTAGTTTCAGGAAGTTCGGTCCAATGGTTTAGTCTCCTATAAGCTACAAACACATAAACTTAATAGCATATTTAAAATCTTCTCGATGAAATCCATCATCGAAATCACTGTGCATGGTAGTTAAGTAGTGATGCGATAAAAATGGTTGGACTCACACTAATATGGGTGATAATTTTTTATTAACTCAAAGAACATGTTATCCATTAGTTGAAATTTGTGTATTTTGTTAAGGTTCCTAAATGCTTTGGTTGTATAAAAGGCTTTATTTGGTCGAAGAATTTTCTTTATTCTCCTCAGGCTGCTGTCAAGAGCCATTGTTGTCGTAGTGGTGATAGAAAAGAAAGTGTGATAAATTAGTTTGATAAATTTGTGTGAGAAAAAATAGCTAACAGACAACGACATTATGTTAACAACATTTTGTTTGGATGCAGATGGAAGATTTTCTATTTTTGCTTGTTCTTTCGCCATCCTACTGATGCATCACATAAATGTCTCGGGAGAAAATGCAGTGATATCGACAGACAATGGTAAATTTCCACAAAACTTCCAAAGTAGATTAGCTCTACCCCATTTATAACTGTTTTAATTATTTAAAGATATATCCCATATTGGTGATGATTGTCAAGTGACGCCGGTTATACATGTTTTACAATATCCAGGTTGTGTGCCCAAACCTATACCCTCATTTGCATGTGTGGGACGATGTGCCAGCTATATACAGGTAACCATAATATTTTTCTAAATGGAAAAATTAATTTTTATTTGTTCTTCTCAGGTTTCGGGTAGTAAAATTTGGCAAATGGAACGTTCTTGTATGTGCTGCCAAGAATCTGGTGAACGTGAAGCGGCCGTCTCTCTATTCTGTCCCAAGGCTAAACAAGGCGAACGTAAATTTAAGAAAGTGCTTACTAAAGCTCCCTTAGAATGTATGTGTCGACCCTGTACATCAATTGAGGAATCCGGTATTGTTCCACAAGAAATTGCTGGCTATTCAGATGAGGGTCCTTTAAATAATCATTTCCGCCGTATTGCCTTACAATAGATACATTTTTACTAAAAGTTTATTTTTTTTTTTTTAATATTTATTTTTAAAATGCCTTCTTAATACTTCAGTTTGGGGATGAGTTTACATACAAACATGTTAGTATAAAATTAAATACTTCAAAATATAATAAAACACTGACAAAAAAAAACGAATAAATAAATGTAATCTAATAGTAAATATCATTATTTTTTCATGAAATAGTAGTACTTTAAGAAGAAAAAACTCTTTAAAACTGGCTATTTAATGGCATCTATAACAAATCTCACATAACGCATCATCCCCACAATGACTAACTAGCGAATCTGCAAAATCAGCAATTTTTAAATGACATCATAATTTCACAAGTGTATCTAAGCTCATTACTTGCTGCACATACGATCAAACTGGTCGCAGTGCGTATAGCCTTCCTTATATAATCTAAAGTTCCTTATTATGAAAAATTCGCGAATCTATATTTATCAGTTAGCTAGGCTAACCAAAAAAAGCAGTAAAAACCGAGTTTTAATTACACAGTTCAACACGAAAAAAAATTACGGGGTTCCGACGATTGATTCTGGTGGAGGAGACCAAAAAAAAAAAATATACGTGTGCCGGCGTTTTGAAAGATCACATCGGAATTTTATTTTAGAAGCGGTTAAAGTTTCCCAACTCTGGCCTGTTCTTGCAGCATATCGGTATATAAAACTTAGTTTTCTTTACATCTGAGGTATAGGGTATGTTCAGCAACTTTGTAGAAAATATTATGGCAAATATTTTTATAGAACATATTAACCCTCTAACTCCCCTCATAACGTAATTTTTTGGCTTTATTCTAACAAATCGTAAAAAACACTCCGAAAAACACCATAAAATTTTACTATATATGTCAGAATACACCAAAACCTAAAACTTAACACAAACACCAAAAACCAATCAAATTCAAGAATGCCCATTTAGGGTGAATTTAGTTATTGTTTACATATGTAGGTCATCCCATCTCTGACGAGAAGGTTTGACACTCAAATACCGAATACTTTTGTATCTACGTCACTTTGCCCTTAGTTTTGTTGCTTATCTTCTTCTTCATATTCTTGTTATCATATTTTTTCCCACTCAAAATTGAAGCAAGGGAGTTTGATCTTTTTTGTGTTTTTTTATTGTACCACAAGGGAATTTTTAAGAATAAAAATGTCTGACTGTTTGAAAAAACTTGACTGCTTTTGCTATGTCTGCGGCAAGCATACCCTAGAAGAATACAAGGTTTCATTTTTCAATAGTAAAGTGGAGGATATATATATAAACTTTCTTTTGAACTGGGATTTTTTCCTGGTGAGCCATGGGTGCCAAAACATATCTGCCGAATTTGCTATAACAGTTTGATGCTGTGGTCTAAAAGTAACACAAGTTTTTATCGATATTCTTAGTTCGACAATAATTTTGCGAAATTATTGGTTTAGGTGAACGAAACCCAATGAAATTTGGCATTCCGATGCGTTGGCTAGAGCCAGGTGAGCACGACGAGACTACATGCCATGTTTGTCAAAATAGTGGCATAATGAAATTATATAGGCATAATCGAAAGAGCTTTTTGTATAAAGCCGTGCCATCAGCTTTGCTTCCACTGCCACATTCGGATGTGCTTCCGGTACCTGCACTACCTGTTCGCAGTCCAAGTTTTCTTTGGGAATCTGATACCAGAGCCAAACCCGAAGCCATCGTTTCTAATTTTGTACAATTCGAAGCAACATCTAACACAAAATTAATGTCACAAGAGCATTTAAATGCTTTGGTGAGAAAACTGGGACTATCAAAAAATAATGCATAAATATTAGCAGCCGACTTGAAAAGCCTGCATTTGCTCGAGCCTGGAGTGAAAGTATCTAGTTTCAGAACGCGCCAGCATACATTTCATCCATTCGTTACAGTAAACGAAACGGACACATTTATTTATTGTAACGACATTGTAGGCTTAATGAATGAAATGAACATACAGTACAACCCAGGCGATTGGCGTATTTTTATTGACTCTTCACAGAAAAGTCTTAAAGCTGTACTTCTATTTTACGACAACTCAAAAACCCCAATTACAATTGCATATGCTGTCAACATGAAAGAGTCTTATGATTCTATAAAATATATATTGGACGTAGTGAAATACGAGGAGCATAAATGGCGTGCTTGTTGTGATTTAAAAGTAGTTGCCTTTCTCTCTGGAATGCAGTCTGGATATGTAAAGTATCCATGCTTTTTATGCAAATGGGATAGTAGATGGCGTGGTAACCAGTATACCAAAAAGAGTTGGGAGTCCAGAGCTCACTGGAAGTTAGGCGAACACAACATCATTCAACCACCCCTAGTACCAACAGAACAAATACTTCTGCCACCACTACATATAAAACTTGGTGTGGTGAAGAAATTTGTAAAAACTTTAATCAAAAATGGGCCAGCTTTAGAGTTTTTGAAGTCGCTTTTTCCGAAACTTAGTGAAGTAAAGATTAAAGAAAAAAAATTTTGGTTACATTTTGAAAATGCGTTTGTTTTGTCTTCAATCCAACAGGTGTTTTTATTGGGCCTGATACACGGAAGCTCATTCAAAATGCTGAATTCGATCGTATTCTCTCCCCAAATGAACTGACTATATGGAAAAGCATTAAGGACGTTATATCAAATGTTCTTGGCAAATGTCGATCTCCCTCTGCTCAAACATACACGAACACCATGCTAGAATAGTTCGAAAAGTTAGGGGTCCACAGTTGTCAACGGAATCTGATGAACATGGTGAACGTTTTCATCAGGTATATCTTCCTATAGAAGAACGATATAACGGCAAGAGCATTTTGTCTTTTACAACAGATTTGTGTTGGACATTGTACATTAATGGTGTCGAATTGCCAAGAGCGAAAAAGAAAGTGATTTGAAAGTGATCTGACATATATAGTAAAATTTTATGGTGAACATTTTTTTGAACATTTCATCCCCGCCATTCCCCTTTTTCGGGGTGTTTTTTACGATTTGTTAGAATAAAGCCAAAAAATGCAGTTATGAGGGGGAGTTAGAGGGTTAATATGTTCTAAAAAAATATTTGCCATAATATTTTCTACGAAGTTGCTGAACATACCCTATTCCTCAGATGTAAACAAACCATAGTTTTATATACCGATATGCTGCAAGAACAGGCCAGAGTTGGGAAACTTTAACCGCTTCTAAAATAAAATTCCGATGTGATCTTTCAAAACGCCGACATACGTATATATTTTTTTGGTCTCCTCTACCAGAATCAATCGTCGGAACCCCGTAATTTTGGAAAAAGTTTGAAATTGTTGTACAGTGTTATTTGTTCAGAACTATATTTTAGCTGATCGGATTTTGAAGTTGTCTTGCCACTCAAAATATCTGCAATATCGATTACAACAGAAAAGCCATTATTTTTGTATAAGACCAATTTAAATATCGGGCAAACTTTTACTCTTACATCTCCAGGAACATCCGAAATTTTTCCAAAAGCATCTTTGCCAATATTTACTTGATAACCCAAGGATTGCTTTTTTGTTTCCAATTTTGTAACAACTTATTGTCAAAGTTTGCTGATATATAAACCATTTGGCTTAGAAAAATTTCTACTAACTGATCAAAGTACTTAGAATAATATTTTACAGCCATTATCCAAGTGCCCCAACGAGTTATTACAAGGGGAAATCGTCGCATTCGAGATCGAGTAAAATCAATCGAAATTCCATATTTTGGTTAATTATTTAAAGAAGACGGGAATCATTAGGCCTCGTTTCACTTGTACTATTAACTATGGACCATAACCCGTTAGCTGTGACAATGTAAAATTACTCTTAATATTTCATTTTTGAAAATAAAAAAATAATTTTGGTTCGAAAAATTTAGTAACAAATGCGACGATTCGACCTTAAGTTGTGGTGGAAGAGGAAAATTTGGAGCTGTTTCTCGTAGAATTTGAATTTCTTGCAGGAGACTTAAGAAATGTTTTTATTTTGGTATTCGATATGAATGAGTCCCCATTTGAAAAGCTTTTTCCAAATGTTTCACAAACTCTATGCACAATGTGCGAGGCATGTAATGTGTGTATAGCTCTAGCAGCTTTGACCATATATGGGGCGGCATCTGTTAGAAAAATAATTTTTTCGTTATCTATTTCAAATTTGTTCATTGAATCATCAAACACACGTGCTATAGTAGAATGATTTACTTTTTCCAAAATTTCCAAGTTTATCAAAAATCGCTATTCGGCAATTTCTTCTTCCACGTCTAATATTCCTACCATTACTTTTACTACATATCTATTGGATGAATCAGATGTTTCGCCGACAGACACCCAAAGAAAACAGTTTTGTACGAGAGCGGATCAATAAGTCCGTGACTGTTCGAACTCCACTCGTAGTTATATGAAATGCAACACTGCTCCCCTGAAGTACCAGCTGTTAATAGACTACTGTAAAATTTTGAGCAAGTTCCGTCTTTTACTTTGCCTTTAACAGCTGTTCAAAACATACAACCTCGTGGTTTTTTTAAAAATGGAAAAAACTGAATTTCGAGTGCTCGTTAAACATTATTTTTTGCGAAAAAAAAACCGTCAATCAAACCAAGGAAAAGCTTGATATATACTATGGGGACTCTGCACCATAGGTTTCAATGGTAAAAAATTGGTTTACTGACTTTCGTTGTGGTCGCACAAATACAAATGACGCTGAACGTTCTGGACGGCCAATTGAGATCAATCACCCGAAAATGTCGAAAAAATCCACGATACGGTATTGGCCGATTGAAGGGTAAAAGTGCGTGAGATTGTTGATGCCATAGGCATTTCATATGGCAGTGTGGTTCGATTTTAAATGATCAGTTGGGTTTAAGAAAGCTGTCTGCAACATGGGTTCTGGACGGCCAATTGAGGTCAATACACCCGAAAATGTCGAAAAAATCCACGATACGGTGTTGGCCGATTGAAGGGTAAAAGTGCGTGAGATTGTTGATGCCATAGGCATTTCATATGGTACTGTGGTTCGATTTTAAATGATGAGTTGGGTTTGAGAAAGCTGTCTGTAAGATGGGTGCCGCGTTTGCTCTCAATTGGCCATAAATGTAATCGTGTGGCAACTTCAAAACTCCATGAATTGGGCTACGAATTGGTACCCCATCCGCCATATTCTCCGGATTTAGCCCCCAGTGACTATTTCCTATTTCAAAACCTAAAGAAATGGCTCGGTGGAAAGAAATTTAGCTCCAACGATGAAATTATTGATCAAAAATGCATATTTTATGGCGTCTGCGAAAAATTTCCCGAAAACAATTTCCCGAAAACAATTTCCCAAATACAATTGCCCGAAAACAATTGCCCGAAAACAATTGCCCGAAAAAACAATTCCCCGAAAAAACAATTCCCCGAAAACAATTTCCCGAAATTACAATTTCCCGAAAACAATTTCCCGAAATTACGATTTCCCGAAAAAAATTTCCCGAAATTACAATTTCCCTATTTTTAGTTTACAAATTCCCATATATTCTTGATTTCCCCCATAAAAAAACTTGCTGCATACGATTTCTTGAAAAAACAATTTCCCGAGTATACGACTTCTCGAAAAAACAATTCTCCCACCCCGCACCGCGCCCTTCCTCTTCCACCCTCCCTCGTCATCCGGACCTATTTATTGGAGTGTCATACGCTTATTTTTTCATTGTGACTTTGAACACTTCGGTATTCAGACTTCCCGACGGATAACGCTCACTCCATCACATCCTGCCCATGCAGTAGCTGTGATGGAGTGAGCGTTACCATCTTGCAGAGCGAAGTTTTTTTTAGTTATTTGGGTTGTAATACTCAGTTACTATGCCACTCGAATTCCTGGATAGCGAAAAAGGTAAACCGATGTTGCTTTTTAATGGTTTCTTGTATCATGACGACGGTCAGTCCGTTGATAGCGTTTATTGGCGTTGTATCCTTTATCGAGGAAAACATTGTACCGGTAGGGTCATAACAACGATACTATAAAAAAATAGGCTCTTCACAATCACAGTGCCGAAGCGGCTTTCGTTGCTAAAGAAAAAATCGTTAATGAGCTGAAAGATCTTGCCCGGACCACTACATCAAGTGGTCATGAGCTGATTGTAGTTTCGGGAAATTGTAGTTTCGGGAAATTGTGTTCGGGAAATTGTATTTCGGGAAATTGTAATTTAGGGAAATTGTAATTTCGGGAAATTGTGTTCGGGAAATTGTCATTTCGGGAAATTGTGTTCGTGAAATTGTAATTTCGGGAAATTGTTTTCGGGAAATTGTTTTCGGGAAACTTTCCGCAAATCCTTTCCATCAGTTGTTTTTGTTTTTTTTTTTTTTGTATCTATCAAATTCCCATAGATTTTCTATCTGGTGTTTTGACTGGCCATTCCAAAACACTAACTGCATTCGATTCTACCCATTCGGTTACAACTTTGGAACTTCCAGACCAGGAGCTACTACATGAATTGTACCCATTTATTGGCCCCCATAACCATAACATTGTCACCGCCAAACTTATCAGATTTATTTATATATTTTCTTCCATCATGACCTCTTGAATTAGACTTGGTCTCATCTAAAAAGAGAATAGTAGTGCAATTCCGCCGTGACCAGTTCATGTGTTCCTTAGCAAAATTTATGCGAGCCAGACGATTTTTCTCTGGTATCCGGACGATAACAACCATGATCAGCCTCAATTGATCTTCGGGAAACAATTCGAGCATATATTTTTAGTTTCAGATTGTTAATGACCTCTGGGATATTTTTGGACATTTTTTAAATTCTCTTGCTATTAAATTATCCTGTCTTTGACTAGTTTTACGGGGCCTGTCGCCTACATGTTGAGTCGTCACCGTATCCCAGGAAAAACAAACATTACCAAATAATGGGTTTTAGAATGAGATGTAACTGGTTGAAGTTTGCTGATAAGCTCATTATTTTAACACGGGGATGTCATTGGAGGTAGCTAGTTGCCTAGGAACTCATTATTTTCACTTTGAAAGTAATGCAGTATGCAAGGCGCTGGCATGAAATATAAGTAGCTGTATAACACATTATTAGTAACGCCTTGTCTTTACTTTAGAAGTAATGCAGTGGGCAGTGGTAGGTCATTATTGGTAATGCAAAAATCAATGAGCTGCTACTACGAAATTTTTCCTGGGATGTATCTCTTTCAGGATATTTCTTGATAATTTTTTAAAATATGGATTTATTCATAGAATATTTCTCACAAAATTTCTTTTGCTTAAGACCAGCAGTAAAATCTTCTAATATTCTGGTTTTTAAAACTTCACAAAATTGTATTCTTCCCACAATTTTATTAATAGTGGTTATGAAATTTTCAATAATTTCCATTAATAATCTTTACGCTTATCACTGAATCACTAATTCACTGACATTGGAACCCTATCATCGAATTAATGATTTATGAACTGGATAAAAGATAATACTATCGGGCGATTTGGTCGACTAACTAAAGGGTGTTTTTTTTTAGACTTGTGGTTTTCAAGAATAAATAAAACGCAAATAATTTAATGTTATGGCCAAGAATTTAGCTTTATTATAAAGATAAGGGTGTGCCATTATGTTTAAAAAAAAATTTGGAGCAAGTGGCCGCCGCGGCTGGGCCCAAAACGAGATGGCCGCCGATCCCGATTTTTACAAGAAAATTTTGTTCGGCAATGAAGCTCACTTTTGGTTAAATCGGTACGTTAATAAACAAAACTGTCGCATTTGAAGTGATGATAGTCCTCAAGCCATTGTTGAGACTCCGTTACATCCTCAAAAAGTCACTGTTTGGTGTGCTCTATGGGCAGAGGGAACCATTGTTACATATTTCTTCAAAAATGAAGCCGGCCATAATGTTACAGTCAATGGGGAACGTAATAGAACTATGATTAATGACTTTTTCGTGCCTGAATTGGGGGATGTTGATGTGGACGATTATGTGAGGTCGCTTATCTACGCAGATAAGCCCGAGACTACTGACGCCTTGTTTATCATTCATGCTCAATACTTGATCTCCTATGATACATAAATTCCAATTTTAACACACCGCAACAGTTGTTTTCTGCCTCACAGTACTTTTTAGAATGTTGGCATCAAGGGGAAAGAAGAGTGGTACACCCAATTCTGTTTTTACATGGTATATTTTTACACGGTTTTGATTTAACACGGTTTGAAAATAAAAAAAATTAAATTTTTTTACACGATTCAAAATCTTTGTGCTTACAATTTTTTTGTCAAATTTAATTTTTGCGAAATTAGTTCATATTCCGTTTTTGTGGATACAACAAATTTACTGGTCAGAGCAATTCAAATGTGTTAATATTTTGTGAGCTATAAATGCAAACAGACATGTTTGGTAAAGAAATTTTTTATAGGCAAATTTGTTTTTCCAACGTTACATTAAATTAAATTTTAACACATTAAGATAAAAGGTAAGCCAAAAAATTATTTTATATTCATTCAGTTATTTATTTTTTTTTTAATTTTGTTAATTATTTTATATAGCCCTAAAAGAAAATGTCGAAAACTACAAATACAAAACTAAAACTTAAAGCCATTTCTTTGGAAACCAAAATTGAAATTTTAGATCGCCTTCGAAATGGAGAAGGCTCAACATTTCTTGTCAAAATGTTCGGTTTAAACGAAGCTACAGTAAGAACTATAAAAAAAACAAGTAAGAAAATTATAGTCGGTCTAGACCGACTATATGATACCCTATACCATGCCCTATCTCTTAGGCCCAACTAACTGGACATAGAAAATAAGCAAAAACCAAATTTGAGTCTGATTTTTATTAATTTTTTTGGCTGCAGATATGAAAAAGTTCATATCGGATGCTATATCTATATGGGAACTAGGTCCAAAAATGGACCGATCCTGATCATGTTTGGTAAAGTCTCTTGTATTTTGCAAAAATATATGCAAACAAAATCTGAGAAGAATCAGTGCAATATTTTTGTGTTTCAATAGATTTAAGTGAAGATCGGGAAGCAGCTCTATATGGGGCCAAAAGGATCATTTTTGGACTACTCATAAATGGACGTAATGAATGCATATAAAACCCAATGTAAGTAAGATCTATATGAAATTTGGATCTTATGCCAATTTATGTCGATTTCATAGGGGTAATTTGTATGGGGGCTAGGTCTGAACATGGACCGATTCTCACCAATTTCAATAGCGTTCATCCCATGACCGATAAAAGCTTATATACCAAATTTCATCAAAATATATTTATATTTGCGACCTGCAGTTTGATTACAAGCTTTACATGGACACACAGACGGACGGACGGACGGACGGACGGACATTGTTAAATCAACTCAGAAAGTGATTCTGATTCGATCGGTATAATTAAAGATGGGTCTAGGTCAAATATTTTTGGTTGTTACAAACAGCAGCACAAAGTCATTATACCCAAACCACATAGTGGTATAGGGTATAATTAAATTTCAATTAAGCAGTCGGTGATTTCTGGAACGAAACTATCTGTTAAGTCTTCATCATACACTAGAGATTCTACTAAAGAAAAATGGAAAAAGCACTCGTAATATGGCTTGAGGACAATGCACAAAAACGGATTCCCGTAGATGGAAACAATATCAATATCTACACAGTCAACTCCTGAGAAGAGATACTTATTTTCTGAAAGCACAGGATGGTTGACAGGATTTCTACAAAGGTATGCGCTTCATAACATAAAAATCAAGGGCGAGATTGCTTCTGGAGATCAGAAAGCTGCCAAAGAATTTCCACTAAGTCCAGATCAGGTTTTCAGTGCAGACGAAACTGGTCTTTTTTGGAAAAAACAAATGTCGAGAAGAACATATGTGGCTAAATCGCAAAAGAGTGCTGGTGGTTTTAAAGCTGAAAAAGATAGAGTCACATATTTATTTTGCAGTAACGCCTCGGGCCTCGAGCAATGAAAGGTGTCAATTTTGATGGATTGCCGGTCAATTGGATGGCCAATAAAAAAGCATGGGTGACAACTACAGTTTATACAGAATGGTTCATTAAATATTTTGTGCCAGAAACTAGAAGATATATGAATGAAAAAGGCTTAGAGTTTAAAGTTCATCTTTTGGTAGACAATACACCCGGGCATCCTCAGTTGGAACACGAAAATGTACAAGTTTTATTCCTGCCACCGAATACCACATCTCTAATCCAACCACTGGACCAAGAAATTATCGCAACCTTTAAAACTTACTACATCAAACGAACATTCCAATACATTTTGGATACTTTGGATAAGGATAAAACTCTTACAGTGATTGATGCTTGGAAAAAGTTTTCTATAAAAGATTGCGTAACACATGCTGCTTTAGCATTATCGGATTTGCGACCATCAACCTTAAATGCATGTTGGAGAGAAATTTGGCCAGAATGTGTTAAAAGTAAAAATCATGTGGATCCAAATACAAACGAATATCCCAATATAATTACTTTGGCACATACAGTTGGTGGGGAAGGTTTTGATGACTTGGTATTCAATGACATTGATGAGCTACTGGTTGATAAAGTTTTTAGCGAAGACGAAGTATTACATTTTGCCTCAGAGAATGCTGATTCTATAGAAAGCAGTGATAGTGAAGAACCTGTTAAACTTACTGCAAATTTAATTCAAGAAGGACTTCAACTTGCAAATATATTAGGATACCATTTCGTCACAAACGATCCCAATGTCGAAAGAGCTAAACAATTCCAACGTGAGCTGAATTTTTGTATGGCTCCTTACAAAGAATTATACAAAGAGGCAGCAACAATTGGCGAACACGGCTCATAACAGAGTTAAAAATGTAGATGCCGAACGAGCAAGAGAAAGTCCAGTTTAAAATTATTCCAGCGATGATACTGATTTAATACGAATTGGAAGCAAGCGAATGCGAGTAACTGATGATGACAACAATTAAATTTATGTTCCTGTATTTATGATTACATTTTAATTTTTTTTTAATTTTTTTTTACCTTCAAAATTGAATAACCTATTCTTTTTGTTAACAACATAGCTGTTTTACATAATTGTTTTTTGTTCCTGAACTTGTCATACATTTAATTTACATTACTTTTAAGCTCAGAGTGCATATCTTTTTTTTCTTTAATAACTATGCTTGTGTAAATACACATTATATATGTGATTTAACAAAATAAACATGAATTTTTGTTCTTAAAAGGAAGAGGAACCAATCACCTATTTTTGCATACGATCAAAGTCTTTTTTACACGGTTTTTTCTGGAACCAATCTACCGTGTAAAGACAGAATTAGGTGTATTTGGTACGGACTTGCTTGTACTCGGCAATTCGTTTTGTTGTGCCATTCGTAATTATAAACACGAAGTTAGCTGCAGGTTATTATTTGACATTTCTTTTCATTCTTATTATTTCATTTATTTGATTATTTTTATTATTATTTTTTTTTTTCATTATTTCATTCTTTCTTTGACTTAAATTTTTCACACAAATAGATTTTTCACTTTGAACCAATAATAAATTCTTTTACACACACTAAATAAAATTAACTGTCAAATTGTAAGAATTTGAAAGCAAAAGAAAACGAAAAGTTGCGACAAAAAAATTTCTCTGTGTGAACATTAAGGCAACTTTAAAAGAGAATTGAAAAAAGTTGCCCAACAAGATTGCCTTGTGTGAACTCAGACTTAAGAAGAACGAAAATATCAATACTTTTTAATAACGAATGAACACCTTTAGAGGAATTGCCGATGACATGTTAAAAAATTGCAACGCTGCAGCAGTTTCTACATTCCAATGGAAATGAGAAAAAAATTCAGTAATGTATTTAGGGGGTTACGGATTTCGTTAATTTTTCCATGAAACTTTTCCAAATCTCATGTTTGTTTGCTAAATAAAATCATTTAAATTCACATTTTTTAGACATTTTATCGGAAAATCTTCTTTAGTTATACATTCCCTAATAAAAAATATATATACGAAACAAATATATATTTTAAAATGAGAGTAAATCGCAATTTCCAATACAAGATTCATGACAAAAAATATGGTGAAACTTTTTCTTTACCCCTTGCTTCAATTGTTGTTTAAACAGATATAAGGATATGTTAATAATTAATATAAATAATTTTCAAAACACTAAAAATTCCGTACCATTCTTCTCTGATCAGAATATTCTTTTTGAATAAAATCATATAAACAGGTTCCCTGTCCCCATACAAAAATACATTTTTGACGAGTCATTATGAGTTTCGATTCCATACGTTACATGAATCATATATGATATGTATAAATTCGATTCCATACGTGCCATGTATCATATAAGATATGAATCACTAACACAACTAGAATTTGTGTTTAGATCAGGGCAGTATTACTACAAAATATAGTAGTGTACATCCGATTTTATAGTTCATAGTGTGCCATATTCAAATATGTTATAAATAGTTGGAGTATTGAAAGTGTAATACGTGCATTCTTATTTATTTAGTTGAATTAGTAGTTTGTAAAATAAGATGGCTACTCGTGCAAAGTTTACGGATGAAGAGATAGAGCGAATCTTACAAATAAGTGAAGATGAGAGTGATTTCAGTGATGGAAGTGAAGATATATATCAACCTGATGAGAATACCGATGACGAAATTGAAGAAGAGGACCAAGATCAAACTCCAAGTGACGTTGGAATGGAATTGCCAGGAAAGGAACATGATCTACTATATATTGAATCATGCCATGACGGTAATCAAAATACAGAAAATGAAATATGGGTAGCAGATATTCTTCCAATTGGCAGTGAATCATTTACAGGCAATTCCGGAGTACAAAACGTAGAGTTTATTTCTAATGAGGAAGGTGCTGTCACTATTGCAAAGATGGTTGAGTACTTCATAGATGATGATCTTATTGACACAATGATAGAAAAAACGCATACGCTAAAAATTTGAAGGTGGTATGTACAAACGATATCAACAGAGAAGAATTGAAAAAATTTTTTGCCCTCATACTCTATATGATAGTAGATAAGAAACCCACTATAGAACATTGTTGGAAAAAGGTTCCACTATATTTTACCTCAGTTATTCATAAAATATGTATTTCATATAATCGATTCTGTAATATACTGTGTTGCTGGCATTTTGTAGACGTTCAACCTGGCAACGCTGATGTTTTATACAGAATTCAACCTCTAGTAAACCATATGATTACAAAGTTTCGTGAACTATATGTGCCTGATGATACAATCGTCGTAGACGAATCGCAAATAAATCATCAAGGTCGATTGCACATAAAAACTTATAAACCATCAAATGTGTTCCAGCAATTCATACACGAGGTCTTATGCGATACACGCGGTATCTGGAAATGTTATAGAGGGTCTTGATAAGCCTGAAACTGTTGTGGTGCAGCTGTGTTCTCCACTTCTAAATGAAGGCAGACTTATTGTAGCAGATAATTACTACACTGGAATAGGTCTGGCAAAATATCTGAAATGTAAAAATACGGATTTATGTGTCAGTCACTTTGCGAAAAAATTAAAGACATCTCCCTGAAGTAGCCACCAAAAAAAAAAAAGCTTAAACGTGGGGATGTTGTGGCAAGGCAGATGGAAAGCTTTCCAACTGTTTTGAAGCGGCATGATAAGCGTGATGTATTGATGATATCAACGTGCCACGACGATAGAATGACAGATACTTCTTCATGGAGAGGATGCTTACAATGATGCTACAAAAGGGATTGACGACGCAGACCAGTAGCTATTACTCCTATTACTATTAGATATTACTCGCCATTAAGGAAAAGTCTGACGTGGTACATGAAAATTGCAATATTTACTTTTTCAGCCCTTGTTAACTGCAGAGTTATTTTCCATGAGGTCACTGGATCTTCCATTACTATTTTGGGAATACAAGAGGCTATGATTCGTCATTGGCTTGGCGGGGTTGTACAAAAAGAGGAGCAAACAAAACCGCGGCGAAATGGTAAACTTATCGCTGTGTCACCTGCTATGCCAAAAATAAAGAGGAAGGAAACCCTACAAACGCCAAACAGATACACACAGAGTGCCTGAAATGTGGAAAAGGTTACTGTTTGCCATGCTGTAATGCAATTCACTCTAAACATGAGAAGAAAAAATAAACGATTTTATTTATTTGCTTACTTCATTTTCAATTTTGTTACTATTACACCAAGAATAAACATGAATTCATAAATAAACAAAAAAAAATTTTTTTTATAAATAAAAAATAAAATTAAATTAAAAAATAAATCACCGTGGGTTTTTTATTTTACAAACAAGACAATATACCCAGTAGATCCATATACTAAAATTTTAAATTGTTCGTCTGCTTCTTTTACAAAACTGTTTCTAAGTCACCTATAAATTTGTATCGTATATGATACATTGACTCTGTAAACTTGGTACAAGAAAATTATTTTGTATCATATGTGATACATTGGACAGGGAACCTGTTAAAAATGATGCCAACATAATGCCGTAATTATTTTTTCCCCTTACACGTTGAAAACGTGTTTCTGGAATTTTACCGTTTGTTAACTTTTAATGCCATCGGGATTTTTTTTCCTTTCCCCTCATTCGAAAGAACGAAAATGATACTAAAGAATATTTTCCGATAACATAACATAAATTGCACAGTGTTCTAATGAAATTTAATTTCATAGTATTACTGAAATTTTTACGTAGGGACTTTGAAAGAAAATAGAAAAAATTTCATGAAAAATTTTATGGAAAATTTAATAATGGCGGGGCCGGGAGTCGGCCATTATGAAATATTCCTTGACATTTTCCCAATTCTCTTTTGTAGTTGATATGTAAAATTTTTAAAATTAATAATTTCTTGACATTTTACCAGAAAATTTATCATTCCTAACTAAAAAAATATATATGCGAAACAAATATGTATCTTAAGATGAGTGTAAAGAGAAGTTCTGAAGAAAAATCACCCAAGAACCAGGAATCATGAAACTTTTTTACCCCTATTGCTTCTCACCCTCCGCCTTCACCATCCCAATTCTTCTTGGTTCATGCAATTTTCAAGAAATTTTTTTAGCAGAATTCCATGGAAAATTTCATAATGACGTGTGTATGGGCGGCCGAAATTTTTATTGTCTGGCATCACTTTGTACAACAACATTGTTAAAGTAACAGAGCCAAGTTAATTACAATTTGAAACACAAATGAATGTTAATATCTGAAATTTATATTATTTCTTTTTACAGGGACGTTTCAATAATGCAGAGCGATGAAGAAGTGGGGAAAGTGGTCCAAGGGGTAGACCCCCTTTGGAATCAATATAAAAATTTCCTCAAATTGTTTCATGAAACATTTTCATGAATTAAAAAAAAAACATTATCATAATGCTTAATAAACATATCCTATGTTACTTATAAAATGGTTCATGACTTCAGTTTTAATACTAAACACATCCATGGCAAAACAAATTATATTTTTTTGAAACGCCCTGTTTAAAGGTTCAATGCTGGTTTAAGCAACCTTGTTATTTTTTGTGTAGATGATTTTTTTTCGCAAACAAAATAATTTATTTAGTTGTTTTCATCATTTGTTTATCAATCGTGAATGAAAACGGACGTAAATAGCTTACTAAATTGTTGTTGCTTGCTTTATGTATATTTGTTGGTTAAGTAAAAAGTGCAAAGATTAATAAAACAAAATTATAAACAAATCCAAGCGGCTTGTTGTAAAATCGTTTGTTTATGTAAATTGTTTACGGTGAAGTGTCGTTGTAACCGTCGTCCGTGGTCGTTGGTGTTGTTTCGTGTGTGTGTGTGTGTGTGTGGAGTATTCGGTGGAGTTCATGTGAATGTGACATTTAGTATAAATCAAGAAAAAGAATTCAGATTGGAGTAAATAAGTACATTTTCTCTTGTTGGTGTAATTTTTCTGTTGTTGTTTTTTTTTTTTTTTGATAGTATGGTGATAGTATGTGTTGGGGTTATAGTGCGGTGGCAGTAAGATTTGTTACAGCTGTGGCTGCTGCTTAAAGTTTTTTTTTTATTTTTGTTTACTGATGCTGTATAATCGTGTCTTTACACAACACCACCTTTGGTGGTTGGCTGGACGCACCTTTATTATTATTATTAATAAAATGATACATTAATGTGTACAATTTTATAATTACTAAGATAAAATGTAAAGAATTAAAAAATAAATAAAAAAAAACATGAAAGTAACGGCGGTAAATGGTTTCAATGCGATCAAGTTAATAATTATAAATTAAACTAAATATTGTTGGAAAATATACCTATAAAAGTTTCAAAATGTGCCAAGCAAAACAACCAGTTTTCCTGTCGCAAACACAACAACAATTTAGGACTAATAAAGTTCTACAACTTTGTCATCAGCAAGAAAATACTTTACATTTAGCAAGCAAGAACAACTCGAAACAATTTGTCCAACAATGCCATCACCATCACCAACGAAACCACCTACGCACATCTTTGCTGTTGAGGAGGACGAAAACGACGTTATTACCTGTCTATAGGTCGTGTTGTTTATCATTTACGTTCAGTCTATATTTTATGTTGCTAATAGCAAATACTATTCACCTTGTACAACCACATAATTGTCAACATTATCACCCCAAAGCGCATGAGGTAAGATACTTTACTTTATGACCCAGAGAAACATACGTTTATAAGGTTATTGCTAATCTTTCCAAGCGACCTAAATACAAACAAACAACTACCACCACCCCAAAGTAACTCAAATTAAGTTTATAGAGAGTCAGAGTTGCCATGTTTTTCTTTTTTGTGATAATAGCTCTGTTCGTTTACTTTCCCAGTAAAAACCGAAATTTCAGAGAGTAAGGAAAATTAGTTCTCAAAAACATAGATATCCAAAAAAAGTAAACGAACGGCAATTTGTAAGAATTTGCAAGCTCATAGAAACAACTGATTCTAAACACATTTGAAAGTGAAGAAAAAGTGAAACTCAAAATTAAAAAAAATGGAAATACACCTTAATTAAAGAATTTATTTTATTTAACATGTAAAACATGAAACTAATATTGCTATTGCTTTTGAAATTAAACATTTATTATGAAAGAAATTGGCAGATACACATGTATTTTTTTTTTTTTTTTTTTTTTTTTGGCAGGAACCGGCTTTAAAAAACTAAAATTCAGTGTTGCCATTTTAGCATTTTAGTTGCTAGATAGCAACTTTTTTTGTCGTTTAGCATCCAAAATTTATGAAAAGATGCCAGATGCTAACTTAGCATCTTTTATTAATAAAAAGTTGCTTTTAGCATCTTTTTTTTTTGATTTTTTTCATTATTTTTGAATATACAATTTTAATTTTAATGGTATTGATATGTTTTAATATCTCAAAGTGTAATACGAGAATTTTGTGTACTATTCTTATTACCACTCTGCTCGTTTCTTTCAAAAAATATAACAAAACATTTTGAAATAGAAGAATGTAAACAGCAACAACAGTTTTTAATGAATTAAAAAGTCGATTGCCAAAAAAATATTATTGTATTAAAAAAATGCCAAAATTTTCAATACAAAATACATTAAACCGGGTAAAAGAACCGATAACCAATATATTAGAAGAGTTTAAATTTAGATCATCTGAAACAGAAAAAATTCAAATCAAATGGAGTTATATCACAGAACAATATTGGGATACAACACTGAATACAACCTCTTTATGGATTGAAGTTAACAAATATTCTATTGGCGAAAATCCATTTAGAGTTATCAATATTTGTATTGTCTTTATTAGTTTTGTCTTTCTCAAAAGCCGAAGTTGAACGTTTGTTTAGTTTAATGGCTTTAGGTTAAAAGCAAACTTTGAACAGAATAACAGAATAAATGAAGGTTTGAAATTGAAAAGTGGGTGCTGTTACACTTACAATATATCGAACGATGTCGTTGATAAAAGTCGATCGTCAGAAAAATATCAGAGACAAGAAGAACTTGAAGATGAAGACATCACAGAAATATTAGATTTCATAAACCAATTATTGTAAAATAATAGTATCTTTTGATAATGTAAATTCTGTTATATTTGAAATAAAAAAAAATTCCTCTAAAATTAAAAATATTTAATTTAAAATTAAAAAAAACTCTATTTTATGTTTAAAAAAAATTACAGATGAAATTCAAAATAATTTTAATTAAAATTTAAAAAATATAAATCGAAACTTATGTTTTATATTAATTTTTCGACTTATAAACCAAAGAGTTTATTAATAAGTATTTAATTTTTCAAAAAAAATTTAGCATCTTTTTATTTTCACTCCAGTACGTTTTAAGGTACGGTCACATTAGGCAAATATTTGACAAAAAAAAAACGCCAAATATTTGTTTGCCTCAGTCTGACCACAAAATATAACTTGCCGTCAAACAACAAAACAGCTGATTTTAGGCAAACAAAATTATTTGCCTGCAAACAAATATTTGCCTAATCTGACCACTCACGACCAAATATTTTCCTCTATTTTGGGCAAATAATTATTTGACCTTACAAAACATTTGTAAAGGTGCTATTACATGATGTGTTTTTTACATATGTACTGTCAAATTTTCCCACAACAAAAGTTGTAGACATCGTGTGATACATATGAAACATTGTTTATGTACAATATATGAGGAAAGTCACATGTACATTTTTCAATTAGAACAGGTTCTATTTTTGCATGACAAACATATGAAAATACAACACTGCTTGTGGCGAAAGAAAAACAGAGTAAATTTTAAAGATTAATATTGAAAGAAAAATAAATTGTTTAGTATTAATTAACAATTAAAAAATATATAACTTTTTTTTAACAATAAATTTTTTTAAATTCACAAATTAAATCAGCTGTTGTTTACATTTAGAGGTTATGTCATACGGAAATACATATGCACGTGTGATAGCAAAAATTATGAATCGTATGTAAAAGACAGTTTTGACAGACATGAGGAATTTCATATGGATAAAAAAGTGACAGTACATATGTAAAAAACACTTCGTGTAATAGCACCTTAAGAGCAAACAGTGGCAAACAACAGTTGTTTCAGCAGTGATGTCAACTTTTAAAATTTAATTCAGTTATTTTTTTAAAAAAAGCTTTTTGTTTTCAAAAGCATTTGTTGTGCAACTTGTTAATATTCATTAAAAATTGGCTTTAAAGGAAACTGTTATCACAAAAAAATCAATTAACCCGTTATGAACCTATTTGGATTTTTTAAAGTTATTTTGGGAAAACGTGGCATTATCTCATAAAATGACCTATATAATGTTTGTATTTACAACTGAATGTAAGCTGGATCCACTAGCTTCATTTCAATGTATATTTTGACCTCTTAACCACATAAGGATGGGATATATTAGAAATTTTACCTTCAATTTTAAGGTTTTTTTCAATATGTTATTTCTATTTCTATAGCATAATAAATAATGGGATAATATCAAATATGGTTATTAATGGGTTAATTTCCATAAAAAAATAACATACTTGATTTTCTATTGTACTAACTTACAAATGACTATATACATCCTGTCCTGAAAGGGTTAAGAGGTCAAAGTATACATAGAAATAAAGCTAGTGGACCTAGTTTTTATTCAGTTTATTCATGATATATGTCTACTTACGAGACAATTCCATATTTAAGAAAAAGATCTATTACAAAAATACAAAATTTTAAATAGGTTCATAATGGGTTAATGGATTTCAAATTTAAAAATATCGAGTAAAAGACACTCAAGTAAGTTTTTAAAATATGTATATATATTGTGCTATAATCCGATACTAAATAACAAAATTATATACAAGTCAATGCAAAAGTTTGGAAGTCCATAACTCGGAAAATAGACTTGATCGCCGAAAAAAAATATTTTCCTAGAACCGCAATAAAATGTTTTATAAGTGGTGAAAATTTGAAACCGATCGGGGCATTGCCCCCTAAACTCCACTTAAGCCAAATTTATTTTTAACTTTACCGTATTTATCATTTTAAAAACACAGAATTTGCCACACTGTTAAGGTACGGTCACATTAGGCAAATATTTGACGAAAAACGTCAAATATTTCTTTGCCGTAGTCTGACCACAAAATATTTTTGAGAGGCAAACAACAAAACAGCTGATTTTGGTCAAATAAAATTATTTGCCTACAAACAAAAATTTGCCTAATGTGAACATAGTGTGAACACTAAAGGGCAAATATTTTCGTCTTTTTTAGGCAAACAATTATTTGATCTTACAAAATTTTTGTAAGAGCAAACAATGGCAAATAACAGCCGTGTCAAGCAGTGTTGTCAGCTATTAATACTTAGACAAATAAAATCTAAAAAAAATCGCAAAATATATAAAATCACTGAAATTCTATGCTTATATTTGTTTGAAACTATTGAACTATATATTTAGAAAAGTTTTACAGGGTTTTAATAAAATAAATGTGTTAATTGCGATATTAACACATTTAATTACTATAAATGCTATATTATAATGCTATTACTATAAATTACTATAAATGCAATGCATCGTTATGAATAATAACCGAAACATTCTCAACTTGCATGATTTATTCAGCTTCAAATGACAAATTTACTGCATCAAAGCACAATCTATTCCATGTGTACAAAATTTGTGTCTATTTAAACGACTCTAAACTTTAAAAATGCATTTTATGTAATCTATTGTCAATTTCTATCTTATTAAATGCAAATAAAAGTGAATTTCATTTTGCCGCAGGAATATAATTTATGTTAAAAATTGTGTGCATAATATGGAGTAATCATTAACTTATCAAAAGAATATTCCATGAAATAAAAAAAAATCCATAAGAAAAGTTTCCTACTATGTATGAACTAGTCCATATATTGTATTAAAAGGTTTTGGGAAAAAAGCAATGTACAATTCATTCAGTTTAGAAACAAATCCATTCCATGTATGAATTTTTGTTTTCTGTGTATTTAATTTTTAAAAATCTATCAGATCGGACGATGAATTTTGAAATACACAAAGTCTAAAATAGTCCAAAATTTATTCTGTTTTCACTGAAAGCATATATTATGGATGGTTTTTACTAAAAGATACTAAATTTTATTTTAAACTGTTAAAAAGTATTGAAAACCTACGATATTTTTCTCCAGAAATTTTAAAATGGGTTAATTTTCCATATATTTTTGAATAAAGATTTCTTCACAAATTTATAAAAAATTAAAATTTATAAAATATCTTTAACCGTCTAGGATTTATATTCCGTCAAAATTTCTACTTTGGTTGTTAATATTTCCACTAAGGAGCAAAATTTGGTTAAAAATGGCCAGCGGATCTATGACGTGCCATTAACGAGTTAAATGTATTACGACCTGCTATGATATGGTCTTAACGAGTTAATTGTATTATATGGTATGGCTTTGAGACAATCAAATTAAATCGTCAAAAGTAATATGTTTGCGCCTTTGTTGTTAAAAAAACATCTAGTGTTCGACACTTAAATAAAATCAACAAATAAACAGCTGATGCGTCGCTTTGTTATTCACAAAAAAAAATTATAATTAATTAAAACAAGTAAGTTAAATTATTGTATTAATATAATTACTATAATGTGTATATTTTTTATTGTGGCTATATTTTTTACAGTGGCTATTAAGAAACTTATCTAAAACAAATGGAATTATGTGAAAATTTCTACCTTTGTAATTGTAGTAAACGCTTCCAGAATGAGGTGGCGCAGTCATGACAGTGTGCTTGCCATCCAACGCTCCAATGCAATTTGGAAAATTCCATGTTTGCAAAAATTCCTCGGCAACTGCTTTCCATTCCTCTTTGGTTGATGGTAGCTACATTTAAATCATTAAAAACCATACGAAATTTGTAATGCATTGTACCTTTAATACTCCGGCTGTAGAACCTTATAAATGGCATTGCATACTTCAGGAATAATCCCCGAAATAGTATTATGAGGAATACGGAATATATATTGGAGAGATCTGAAACTTTCGCCCGTAGCCAAGTATCGGAGTGTTACCGCTAAACGTTCGGAAGCTAAAATCGGCTCACGAAACTTTGTTGTCTTCTTGGTTATAAGCGGTGCCACTAAATTTAGCTACAAAGTAACTACAAAAAATATTACTGGTTTAAATTTGAAATAAGCACTTACCAAATACTCAAAATCAGTTTCACTCATGCGCAAAAAGTTTTTGTAAAGAGCTGGAGTTTCCGACCTCAGTACTTTTAACAATTTTGCGCAACATCCTTCTTCATTCCGACGACGAACCCACTCTTTAACCCAGTCTTGTTTTCTTCTTTTTTACTTTTTCCTCCTCTTCCAAAAGTACCGCCGATGCTGCTCCACAGCACAAAACCAAAAAACTTTCATCGTCCTCCATCATGATTTTAATTTTTTTATTATTTGTTATTTTTGAGAAAATAATTTTATGTCTTTTGACAGTTTGATCAAACATTTTTAGTGTCAAATATTTTTCAAGTGTGAACATAGGGCAAACATGTTTGCCTCATTTATGTTTTCCACTATTTGAAAGTGGTTTGAACAAACAAAAACAGGCAAATAAATGCGTGTAGTGTGACCAAAATTTTGGGAAAATATGTTCAAACATATTTGCGTCAAATATTTGCCTAATGTGACCTTAGCTTTACATTACTTAAAATAAACAGCTGTTTATTTTGTAAACAAAGAAAAACATAATTATAGTTAAAAATAATATTTAAATATAATATAACAGAAAACTTCAAAAACTATCACTGATGCGCTCCACAGCACAAAAGAAGAATCCTTTCCTCCTCGTGTCACATTTGTAAATTTTTGATCAAATATATGTTTAATTTTGACTGTTTGATCAAACAATTTTTTTAGTCAAATATTTGTTCAAGTGTGACCGCACGGTAAACATGTTTTCCTTGTTTTTATTTGCCACTATTTGGCAGCTGTTTGATCAAACAAAAAGAGGCAAATAAATATGCCTAGTGTGACCACAAAATCAACTCTGTATTTGTTTCACAAAATTTTTGGCAAATACGAGAAAACAAGTTTGTGTCAAATATTTGCCTAATGTGACCGTACCTTTAGCATCTTTTTTTGCAATTTAGCATCTTTCCAATTTCAAATTATGCCAACACTGCTAAAATTAATGAAACCTGGTTATGTGAATATTTACTTCTTCTATCGTTAATATCCTCAGAATTATTATTTAAAATTTTTGCACAAAAATAGAATTGTAGTATTTTTGCTTTATTTACCACAAAACTCAATCATATGTTTTTCAAACATATGTGACCTTCTAAGAGAAAAGGGACCTAGTGTGTGAAAATTAAGTGTTGAGAAAAAAACGCATTTAAAGTTTCTACACCCTTTTAGGTACCAGAATCCACCGTTTTTGACACAACCCGTTTTTTGACACACTAGGTCCCTTTTCTCGGAGAAGGTCACATATGTTTTTTCTTGCTTTCTAAATCTTACTGGCAAAAATATATCCAGTAAAAACCAGCAAGTTTTCAAAAAATGAACTGTTACTTTACGCTCTCATATGTTCTCTTTTACTGAGTTTTTGAAGTAAACGAACAGGATCCAGTAAATTTTGTAATTTTGTAATAATTTGTACAAATTATCACGTAAACGAACAGAGCTAATATTTAATAAGTATTAAGGGAAAAATCCATGTATATATTAAGGATGTAGTGCGATTATTTAACGTATTGAAAATAATTTCAAATATAAATTTAAAATAAATTTGCTTTTCACCTATTAAATACCCTAAACCACTATATAACTACCAAAAATATGTTACCTAAGCCCACCTCTTTTTATACCGATCGACTCTGAATGGCTTACAGAGTCTACTTAGCTATGTTCGTCCATTAGTCAGTCTGTCTATCTATCTGTCTGTCCGTCCATCTGATTATCATGTAAGCCTTGTAATCAAACTATAGGACTCAGATGTGAATATGTTTTGATGAAATTTAGTGTATGTATAAGCTTTTATCAACCATAGAACGGATGCTATTGAAATTGGTCGAAATAATAACAGACCGACTAAAATGGTCTTAAGATCCAGGTTATCATATATATATATATATATTAGAAGGGTCAAATTGTAGGTAGCCGAAAAATCTCCACACAATTTTATTTGGGGTACCCATATACAACATAAATCGATTTTTTCATCGAAATTTTGGAGGGTTCGAAAATGATTTTAGAGGTATGGTTCCTTGGGCAAATATACTTGTTATGGCCCATAGTACCAGAATCGCGATGAGCACATGGAGTAAAAATAATTGACCCACCCTAATATATATATTGACTGAAAATACATACAATTAAAATTAAAAATTATTTTATTAATCTAAAAATTTGTATGTTTTATTTATTTAGAATGGAAAAATATTAAACTAAAATAGTTTAACTTCAGAAAAAAATAACACAACTTAAAAGTATTCATTGTTATGCTATTGACAAAACATTGGAAACCTTTACTATACAATAATTGAAAACTTTCTCTCTAATTCCACGCCGCGGCGTGTTGTTTATGGTATCCATTGAAATTTTTGCCACTCTGAATTAACTGCCTCTATGAGAATTGTCTTGTGTGTGTAATTTCATGTACGTATTTTTATATCCACAATTTCCCATAGATTTTCTATGGGATTGAAATCTGGTGATTGGACTGGCCATTACAAAACATTATCGGCATTAGATTATAGCTATTCAGTTACAATTTTGAAGATGTATATAACTAAAAAAAAATCAATAACATAAACCGGTTTCGTAGTTTATTTTTGGAGCATATTTTTTTCTCATCAGTGAAATTCGGCCCCAAAATTACAAATTAAAAATGAACAAATGCCCATTGGGGCATAAGTACTCAGCGCCGTCTTTTTCCCTTTGGTCGTCGTGGAAACTTTTTTCCATAATGGCCTCTTAAATTCAACTTGGACTCATGGAGAATTCCGTCTTTACCAGTTGATTTATTCTTTAGCAAAATGTATACGAGCCAGACAATTATTTTCTGATATCAGTGGTTTCTTCATAGGACGATAACAATAAAGAGCAGCCACTTGCTCTTCGGGTAATAGTGCGGGCACATATTTTTAGTTTCAGATTGTTAATGACCACTTTTCGGAAACATTTGTGGGTTCATCTTATTGTTTTAATGAACTCCGGTACAGAAGTTTAAAAGTTTCCATTGTTTTGGCATCACAAGAAAAAATTACTTTTTTTTTCTACTTTTCTACTTTTCTTTCGATAAAGAACACACCAAAGAGTAATTTAAAAAGAAATTATTAAAATACAACATTGGCACAGAATTTTTAAAAAGTTTCCAATGTTTTGGCATGCATTGTATATACATATATATGTCGATAAAATTTGGTATATGTGTGTCTGTTATACCCACTAATCGGTAGTCGAAATATATAATGCAATTTTTAGTCAAAGTCCCCATTTAAAGATGATTCAGGATCTTCATTTTAATCTATCGAAAAACAAAACAATTAAGGAATTATAGTCGGTCTAGACCGACTATACGACACCCTATACCATGGTTTAGAGACCCTATCTCTTCGGTCCAACTAATTGGATATAGAAAATAAGCATAAACCAAATTTGAGTGGTATTATTATTTTTTTTGGCTGCAGATATGAAAAAGTTCATAGCCTGACCATATTTGGTAGTCACTTATATTTTGAAAAAATATATACCAATCAAATTTGAGAAAAATCTGTGCAATACTTTTGTTTTTTGATAGATTTAAGTGAAGATCGGGAAGCAGCTCTATATGGGGCATATGACTAAGAATTGTCCTATAGGGATTATATTTGGACTACTGATTAATGGATATAATAAACACATACAAACCCAATTTGACTGAGATCTATATTATAATTTGGATCTTATGGCAATTTATGTCGATTTCATAGGGGTTATGGGGACTAGGTCTGAACATGGACCGAATTTCACCAATTTCAATAGCGTTCATCCTATCGCCCGTAAAAGCTTATATACCAAATTTCATCAAAATATATTCATATTTGCGACCTGTAGTTTGATAACAAGGTTTACATGGACACATAGACGGACGGACATCGCTAAATCGAATCAGAGTCGATCGGCATAATAAAAGATGGGTCTTGGTCAAATATTTTTTGGTAGTTACAAACAGCAGCACAAAGTCATTATAGCCAAACCACATGGTGGTATAGGGTATAAATATTGCATAGATTTTTATTAATTTGGTTTATATGTACTTCTATGTTTTTGAGAAAAGTACGAGACTACTACATCCCATCTTGATCGGTCCATTTTGGACCTAGTCCACATTTAACAAGTAAGAAAATTATAGTCGGTCTAGACCGACTATACGATACCCTATACCATGCGTTTATATACCCTATCTCTCAGGCCCAACTAACTGGATATAGAAAATAAGCGAAAACTAAATTTGAGTGGGATTTTTATTAATTTTTTTGGCTGCAGATATGAAAAAGTTCATATCGGATGCTATATCTATATGGGGACTAGGCCCAAAAATGGACCGATCCTGACCATGTTTGGTAAAGTCTCTTGTATTTTGCAAAAATATATACAAACCAAATTTGAGAATAATCAGTGCAATATTTTTGTTTTTTGATAGATTTAAGTGAAGATCGGGAAACAGCTCTATATGGGGCCTATGACTAAGAGTTGTCCAATAGGGATCATTTCTGGACTACTGATTAATGGATGTAATATATACATACAAACCCAATTTGACTAAGATTTGTATGATAACTTGGATCTTATGGCAATATATGTTGATTTCATAGGGGTCATTTGTATGGGGGCTAGGTCTGAACATGGACCGATTCTCACCAATTTCAATAGCGTTCATCCCATGGCTGACAAAAGATAAAATGCCAAATTTCATCAAAATATATTCATATTTGCGACCTGCAGTTTGATTACAAGCTTTACATGGACACACAGACGGACGGACGGACGGACGGACATCGTTAAATCGAATCAGATAGTGATTCTGATTCGATCGGTATAATTAAAGATGGGTGTAGGTCAAATATTTTTGGTTGTTACAAACAGCAGCACAAAGTCATTATACCCAAACCACATAGTGGTATAGGGTATAAAAATAACAAGTAAGAAAATTATAGTCGGTCTAGACCGACTATATGATACCCTATACCATGGTTTAGAGACCCTATCTTTCGGTCCAACTACTTCGATATAGAAAATAAGCATAAACCAAATTTGAGTGGGATTTTTATTAATTTTTTTGGCTGCAGATATGAAGAAGTTCATATCGGATGCTATATCTATAAAGGGACTAGGTCCAAAAATGGACCGATCCTGATCATGTTTGGTAAAGTCTCTTGTATTTTGCAAAAATATGTACAAACAAAATTTGAGAAGAATCAGTGCAATATTTTTGTTTTTTAATAGATTTAAGTGAAGATCGGGAAGCAGCTCTATATGGGGTCAAAGGTATCATTTTTGGACTACTCATTAGTGGATGTAATGAACGCATACAAACCCAATTTGAGTAAGATCTATATGACAATTTGGATCTTATGGCAATTTATGTCGATTTCATATGGGTAATTTGTATGGGGGCTAGGTCTGAACATGGACCGATTCTCACCAATTTCAATAGCGTTCATCCCATGGCCGATAAAAGCTTATATACCAAATTTCATCAAAATATATTCATATTTGCGACCTGCAGTTTGATTACAAGCTTTACATGGACACACAGACGGACGGACGGACGGACGGACGGACGGACGGACGGACGGACGGACGGACGGACGGACGGACATTGTTAAATCAACTCAGAAAGTGATTCTGATTCGATCGGTATAATTAAAGATGGGTCTAGGTCAAATATTTTTGGTTGTTACAAACAGCAGCACAAAGTCATTATACCCAAACCACATAGTGGTATAGGGTATAAAAATATGAATATGTACAGCACAAATTAAAACAATAGCACTAAAATTTGGTTTACGCTTATTTTCTATATCCAATTATTGCCTCAGCAAGGCTGGATTTAAGTGTTTCTCTCGAAACGCATGTTGAAATTTTCTTACGTGTTAAAATAATATTAATAGGATAGACAATTTTTTGTTAGCGATGTTTTGTTCTACCGGGGTATCCCGATTTTGACCAAAGGTATATTTTAGTTGTCACCAGATTTACAGATTTTTAAATTTTTTCCTTTATTTTGAGTAAATTGCATTTAAAGTTGCTACTAACTCATACATAAAATTATACATATGCTATATGTGTGTTTATTAAATTTCTTAATCTGTTTGCTAATAAGTTTGTTCTCTTCATTCACAATAATAATAAACCAAAAAAGTGTTGGTTTGTGAATTGGCTAAGTTGAAAAATAGTTGCCTAGAAATTGCACTCGAATTTCGAGCGCTGGAAACTGCTAGTGTTAAATTAATTTTTTTTTTTGCTATGACGACAAGAATAAATTCGTTAGTCAACTACTGGTATCAGTGTGGTTCTTATTACATAATCACGGTAAATGTAATGTTGTTATTGCAGCAAAAAAACTTGCAAACATTCTTTTAGTTTAAAAAGTATGTAATTAAATATTTATAGTGTGCATAAAATTAAACTTTGACAGGGTAATCCTTGAAACGAATATATGTATATTAATAGAAGCATGCAAGCTACTAAATACACAAACAAATACTGAAGTTTTTTTTACCATTATAGGCCAATTTGAAAAATAGACTACTCGCTCTCATACTAAGGCAGTTATAACAATAACAAAAAACAAGTAAGAAAATTATAGTCGGTCTAGACCGACTGTACGATACCCTATACCATGCGTTTAGAAACCCTATCTCTTAGGCCCAACTAACTGGACATTGAAAATAAGCAAAAACCAAATTTGAGTGGGATTTTTATTAATTTTTTTGGCTGCAGATATGAAAAAGTTCATATCGGATGCTATATCTATAAAGGGACTAGGTCCAAAAATGGACCGATCCTGATCATGTTTGGTAAAGTCTCTTGTATTTTGCAAAAATATATACAAACAAAATTTGAGAAGAATCAGTGCAATATTTTTGTTTTTTAATAGATTTAAGTGATGATCGGGAAGCATCTCTATATGGGGTCACAGGGATCATTTTTGGACTACTCATTAGTAGATGTAATGAACGCATACAAACCCAATTTGAGTAAGATCTATATGACAATTTGGATCTTATGGCAATTTATGTCGATTTCATATGGGTAATTTGTATGGGGGCTATGTCTGAACATGGACCGATTCTCACCAATTTCAATAGCGTTCATCCCATGGCCGATAAAAGCTTACATACCAAATTTCATCAAAATATATTCATATTTGCGACCTGCAGTTTGATTACAAGCTTTACATGGAGACACAGACGGACGGACGGACGGACATTGTATCAACTCAGAAAGTGATTCTGATTCGATCGGTATAATTAAAGATGGGTCTAGGTCAAATATTTTTGGTTGTTACAAACAGCAGCACAAAGTCATTATACCCAAACCACATAGTGGTATAGGGTATAAATATGAATGTTTGAATGAATGTCATTGTTTTGTTTTCCTGTGAATTGGCTTAGTGAAATATTACCATAAAAGTTAACAAGGATATTTATTAACATTTTTGTATTCATATATTGTATTTCATCCTTAGTGGAAAGAAGTAGGAATTTCTGAAATCGTTTTTAACTCCTTAAAAAATTTGAATTAAATGGTTTTTAAAAATAACACGGAGAACTAAATGATAGTTAGCCTGAAAAGCGAATGGGGATATTCAACAAAAACAAGTAAGAAAATTATAGTCGGTCGAGACCGACTATATGATACCCTATACCATGCGTTCAGAGACCCTATCTCTTAGGCCAAACTAACTGGACATAGAAAATAAGATAAACCAAATTTGAGTGGGATTTTTATTAATTTTTTGGCTGCAGATATGAAAAAGTTCATATCGGAAGCTATATCCATATGGGCACTAGGCCTAAAATTGGACCGATCCTGATCATGTTTGGTAAAGTCTCTTGTATTGTGCAAAAATATATACAAACAAAATTTGAAAAGAATCAGTTCAATATTTTTGTTTTTTGATAGATTTAAGTGCAGATCGGGAAGCAGCTCTACATGGGGCTTATGAGTAAGGGTTGTCCAATAGGGATAATTTTTGGACTACTCATTAATGGATGTAATAAACGCATACAAACCCAATTTGAGTAAGATCTACATATATGATAATTTGGATCTTATGGCAATACATGTTGATTTCATAGGGGTCATTTGTATGGGGGCTAGGTCTTAACATGGACCGATTCTCACCAATTTCAATAGCGTTCATCCTATGGCGGATAAAAGCTTATATACCAAATTTCATCGAAATATGTTGATATTTGCGACCTGCAGTTTGATTACAAGCTTTACATGGACACACAGACGGACGGACGGACGGACGGACATCGTTAAATCGATTCAGCTAGTGATTCTGATTCGATCGGTATAATTAAAGATGGGTCTAGGTCAAATATTTTTGGTAGTTACAAACAGCAGCACAAAGTCATTATACCCAAACCACATAGTGGTATAGGGTATAAAAATTGGTTTGTGTTGTTACCAAACCAACATACTTTCGAAATGTTTAAGAACCAAAAATTTGTGTTCTGCTCTTTGAAATACTCGTTACATGTTTAGGAAAATATAACGGACATTAGATAAAACAGATTAAATCCATCCATTCAATCAACCATCTTTTACGTGTAATACGCGTGTAGTCATTAGTATGTATGATTATAAAAATGTATCTAAATTAACTTGGTTTGTTTATCTTCAATTTAGTTAGAATTGTTTTTTGTTTTGTGATTTTCGAGGGCAACGATTTGTTGCTTTCAGTCGTTTTGTTGTTGTTGTTATTCTTGTCATTACAAAAATTGTGGTTGCTGGGAAGGAGTGTTATGACTACACTTAGTTGTTACAAGTCATCATCCACAAACCAACCGATCAACTTGCAAAGGAAAACCAGTTTTTTTAACTAAGCCAAAGTACGTGAGTACGTTTTAAACAGAAATAAAACACAAAAATCAATTTAACAAAGGTACCAAAAACAAAATAAAAAATAAAAAAAAACAAAATCAAAAAAAATGTATCTGCTGCTAAAACAACGATAAATAATGAGAAATTATCATCATAATCATTGAAATACCATAAAACAATGTATTAAAATTTTTTTTGTTGTTACAATTTAGAACCTTGGAAACCTTATTAAAAATAGTAACATCTTAAGTTAGAAATGATATTTTATAGTTTTTGTATTTAGGAAATAATTTACATTAACACAACTGCGTGTATATCTCCTTGCGAATGTCAACAGCTTTGCCTGATTTTCACTATGTTATATAAATTGACAATATGCAACTTCATCAACTGACATCTCGTAATTTTCTATCAATTCCGTTTTCATGAAGTCTTGCAAATTGACAAACGAAATGTCAACATGGGCGTTGAGTACTTAGGCCCCAATGAACAAATTCCAAAAAAAAAAAAAAAAATGAACAAATGCCCTAAAAAATTGGGGGCATAAATTCCCGATGAAAAAAAAATGCCCCAAAATTTAAAAAAAGGTCCCAAAACAAATGAACAAATGCCCCAATTTTTCAAAAAACCAAATAACAAATGAACTTACATCCCAAATTCATACTTCCACTACCAACACCACCACATATTTCCTAATAATTTAATAAATTTTGTGTCAAAAGTGAAAATTTGCATACTGCCCCAAAAAATTGGGGCATAAGTTCACGATGAAAAAATGCCCCAAAATTTAAAAAAAAGGTCCCAAAACAAATAAAAAAATGAACTTACATCCCAAATTAATACTTCAACATTTTCCTGGTTTAATTTGGCATCCATATTAACTGTTTGTTTTTTTTACAAAATAGAGTTATCGAGTTCATACTATAGGCACATTTTTGGGGAAAAGGTATTATTTTAATAATATTAATGATCTATAATTAACAAACCTGCGTCAAGAAATAAATCATAATAATACTTTTAACAAGTTAAAACTTTAATTACAATTCTACAGTAATCCAATAAATTTGCATTAAGGGTAAGATTTTTCATCGTTTTGACATTTCAGTGGCAGCAGGTGTCAAATTTTCACTCGCATCCAAAATTTGCTGCCACTGGAGCTTCCATTGCAAAAAATGAGTGTGTAGTAGTACAAAATTTTGGGTGTATTGAGTTCTTCGAACTACAGTGGCAGTGGCAGTGGTAAGTGTAACTAGTGGGATAATCTTCAAAGTTTATTTAAATTGTATTTAATGGATGTCCAACAAAATAGTTTTACTTTCTTTTAAAGTATAAATTTTATATGTTTTTTTTTCTTCTTATATATCGTCTGTATATAAACAAAAATTAAACAAAAATGACAAGTTGGATCGTTTTTAATGACACAATTCCAGTTACTCCAAGCCAAACTCGGACACTATTATAAAAACAGAAAATGAAATAATAATAAAACTTTTCATTTGGTTTTTGATTGCATACTCGTATATATAAGAGCTATCAAAAAGAGAAACAAAATTAAAATTCGTTACCCATAATTTAAATAAATTCTATATAGTTATTATCTGCAATAAATTACTATTTTGTATGCAATCCCTTCTTCTTTATAACCATTTCGAGTCTCTTGTGCTCTTTGTTTTGGATCATTGTCCATATAAAAGTACCAGCCATCGATAAGAACTAGTTTACTCTTTTTTTTTAGCTAATTTTTCTTTAAAATTTCTACATATACATTTTAGACCAATAATGTGCAAACATCTTGGTTCTTCTGCGGAAAATGAGCCCAAGAGCATCACTGATTCTCCCTCATGCCATACAGTCGGTTTCAGGTTATTCAAACGTAACTCCTTATTTCTTCATCTCCAAACAAATGGTTTACCATCCGACCCAAATACGTTCAATTTTCTTCGTCGGTAAACACAACTTTTCTCTGGAAAGAAAAATCCTTGTCTTCATGTTCTTTTGCAAAATTCAAACGAATTGTTTGATTACGATTACTAGTAAGTGGCCTTTATCTTGATTTTCTACCAGTTAGATCTGCTTTTGGAGCTCATTTCTTATTGTATATACGCATTCTTTCTTTTCCAAGCCATTTTTAGCTATATAAGTTTTGGTGTACTTCAACTTTTCTTAAAATAAAAAATTCTGAGAAAACTTTGTTTTGTGCGTTTTTGGCTTGTTTTGCACCATTTTATAGGTTTGAAGCATTGTAGTGAGTACTATAGTTGCATATGCTGTCGTACTCATACTAACCATAATTCTCCTTTGACAAATTTCTTTAATGTTTAATATTACACTATTCTTAATAATAGACAGACATTGTAATTAGATAATAAACAAATCATTTAACTATTAAGTTATTTACATAAAATTATTTTAAATGCTAAGTAATCATTTTTACTATATATATTTGCATTGTTGTATTGAATAAACAGATTGAAAATTATAATCAAACAAACTACTTCGTCTATTTAATTTTTATTGTTACATGGCGACCGTGACAGTTGTTCCAAAGTTGAGCAAGGGATAGGAAAACTTAATTTCCTTACTCTACTACTTGCTAGTGCTGCAAGTTTGAGCTCATTCAATTCGAGCACAATTACCAAATCTAGCTTTTAAAATAGTACATACTTGTTATGCACCTGTTGCGAAAGCAGGCTGCTTCGCCCTATTCAAATTTTTATTACACATACTAGAATGGAACATTCAAATAAATTTAAATGAAATTCGCCCGTGTTCAAATGTGAAATGAAATTTGTAAAATATATATTTTTATATATTTTTCTTTAAAAAAGCAATCATTGTAAATGAAAAAGTGAACTTCAAATTAAAACTTAATATTAGTAAACAATTTAAGAATGTCTTGTATATCCATGCATTGTTATTGTTGATTAATCAAATTAGAACAGAAGACTAATAATTTTTTTCACAATCAAAGTAAATTAAAATAAATAATTAATTTATTAATCCCGTCTTAAATTCACAATCAATCAATTGTTAACATTATTAAATTTTACTCTTGTTATATATCTCATTTATGAGATGAGTATTAAAGAAACGAAAATAGCCGATCCTATGGCTAATAAATAATAATAAATGAGGTAATTGTGGAATATAAAGATAATAGTTTTGAGCAAATCAAACTTTACTTGCTTATAATCACAATAGTGGCAATTATAGAATTAGCTTTAACCCTTTCACGACCAATGGGATATATATGTCCCATTTTTATTTTTTCTTATATTTTCCACATTTTCCAACCGATTTTTTTGAAGCTGACTTGAGTCGACAGAGGATAGTTTTAGCTTTCAGACCATACCAAAAAAAGTTGGCGCATGTGTTCTCAGGACCTAAGACGGTGACCCCAAAGTCTGAACCTTATTGAACCAAAACATTAAAATTTTGATATAACATGGACCAGTATTAATGGTTTTCAGAAACGCCAAAATATTTCGAATCGGTTTATTATTCAGCAAAATTCAGTATGGAATATATATGTATGTATGTCCAATTAGTCGTCAATGGTAAAAAAGATGTTTTATAGTTTTATATTTGTATTAAATTAAAAATATTAAATCAACAATTAAATAAACTTTAATAAAAAGACTTAGAAAAATGTTAATTCGAAGCAATTTCGGTTTTTTGTAAAACAAAACGGTTTTTACAAAAGAAACATATTGCGTTTGTCCGAATTTCCTTTCCATTTTTAGTACAAACAAAAAAAGTAGTAATCGATTCTTTGTGTTCTATATTTACAAATTTAAAACAAATTCAAAACCAAAACTACAGTTATTTATGTAAAAAATTACTGACTTGCTTTGAGCGGAGTAAATTAGTTGCTCATTAATTTTGACCGTTGACGACCAATGGGACATATGTGTCCATGGATTTTTTCCGTAAAGGAACTGAAAAAAAAAAATATTTTTGACGACACTTTTGCTTATAAATATTGGGTCGTTAAGTACGAATCCACAAAAAAAAAATTTCCAGCAGTTTAGGTTCGCTCGTGAAAGGGTTAAAGATCTATAGAACGCATAATAGCATGATAAAAAAGGAATAGCAGGGCCAAGTTAAAGAGATAGAGAGAATATAATGGAAGGCAGATTAAACGATCATATAACAAGTAAGGAAATTATAGTCGGTGTAGACCTACTATACGATACCCTACACCATGCGTTTAAAGACCCTATCTCTTAGACGCAACTAACTGGATATAGAAAATAAGCATAAACAAAATTTGAGTGGGATTTTTATTAATTTTTTTGGCTGCAGATATGAAAAAGTTCATATCGGATGCTATATCTGTATGTGGACTACGCCCAAAAATGGCCCGATCCTGGCCATGTTTGGTAAAGTCTCTTGTATTTTGCAAAAATATATACAAACAAAATTTGAGAAGAATCAGTGCATTGTTTTTGTTTTTTGATAGATTTAGGTGAAGATCGGGAAGCAGCTCTATATGGGGCCTATGACAACTCATTAACACTAAGATCTATATGACAATTTGGATCTTATGGCAATTAATGTCGATTTCAATCGGTCATTTGTAAGGTTTACATGGACACACAGCCGGACGGACGGACGGACATCGTTAAATCGAATCAGATAGTGATTCTGATAGTGATTCAGATAGTGATTCTGATTCGATGGGTATAATAAAAGATGGGTCTAGGTCAAATATTTTTGGTAGTTACAAACAGCAGTACAAAGTCATTATACCCAAACCACATAGTATAGGGTATAAAAATATAGCAATTAGAAGTTATTCTTAGAGAAGCATACGAAAATCTTCTTAGATAATTTTGAATTATTACGTGAATTTTTAAATAAGTACGAGCATAAATTAAAATCAATCACTATTTATGATGATTCCGGTGATAAAATTTTGAAAGTTACCGCAAAACATAACTTGCATATTAAGATTTTCTCACTCACTAACGAAAAACACAAAATACGCACAGAGTTATGGAAGCGAAGATTTATCAGAAAACGAAACGGAAGACAATATAAAACTATTTGAAATTTTTTTTTGCCTCAAACTAGTATTAAGTTTTTGCAAACTGTAACCAGCAGTTTGCCTGATTACGACGGAAGACCGGAAAATTTGCAAAGTTTTATTGATGCCTTGAGCAAAGTGGAAACGATAAAAGATTATGAACCGTTGGCTGTAAATCTAGTCAAGACAAAACTGAAGGGCTTGAATCAAAATTTAATTTATTCTAAAATAACCATTTAACAGATTATTAAGTGATGTGAAAGGAGAAACGGTTGATGTTCTGGAAATAGAAGAACTCGCGAAACCATGTTGCTGTGAAATCTTTAGCAAGAAACACTGAGAATGAACAAGTTAAAATTATCATGCGGAAAATTACGTTGCTGACGTTTTATCATGAATAAGCATAGACGAACTAAAGGAACTAAACAAAAACATATTGATGAAAAATAAAGTGATCACAAGATCGAATACCGGACGAAAGAAAACATTAACTGTACAAAAGCATCATAAGCTCAATATATATGAAGTCATACAATATGATGACTTTAAAAAAAATTTGTAAAGTTGATATTAACTCCAGGAAGATGCTTATTAAAGCATGGAAAATTAATATTAAAGAAATAAATGTTGAAGATATATACATATACCAAAGGGATATTGGACCTAGGAAGATTTTTCCCAAGACTTGAAACAGAAGCCGGTATATATTGAAATTTAAATAATTTAAAATGGCACCACATGAAGAAACTTTTAAATTTATACCAATAAATGAATTCAGAAGATGTTGCCAAAGGTGACCATTATTGATGCTAAAGTTGATAATAAAATTAAAGAGATCCTTATAGCATATCATGACAAGCCAACAGAAGGCGGCCACTGCGGGATATCAAGAACCTTCGCTAAAATTAAAAGACATTACAAGTGGAGAGACATTGTCTCACATGCAAAAAAAATATGTTAAAACATGCCATTACCAAAGAAGAAAATGGTAATGAAGACATTCTCACTCTAATATGTGACCTTACCAATTGCTATAATTGTTGTAATCTATTATTTAACTTATTATTTAAGAGAAATAATAGGTAAAAGAATATTCATAAACCACTTAATAGCATATGAATATTCTTCTGAAAAATGTAGGTGTAGCGAGTATGATAGTCGTATATGCTGTCGTACTCATACATAACATAATTCTCCTATGACACATTGTTTTAATGTTTAATATTACACTATTCTAAATAATAGACAGACATTGTAATTAGATAATAAACAAATAATTTAACTAATAAATATATATTTTTTTATATATACTATATATTTGCATTGTTGAATTGAATTATCAGATTTATAATAATTAGCAAACAAACCACTTCGCCTATTACAGCATTTGAAAATATCGCGTACAATTGAATTGCTCCTGCCAACCATCCTTGAGATTTTACGCACACTTTTTCACTCTTTGGGATGTTTAATTAATAATTCGTTTTTTAATTAGTTTGCTCTCTTTGTCTAGACATCTTGATTCGATATGCTTTTTGCCTTTACAATGCATTAAAAAATTAATTCCTTAGATATTTTAAATGTTCTCAGGAAAGGTGACTGGAAAAATGACGCAATGTTGCAATTATTTAAGTCGTGATTGCCGTCTGTCCGAGTGTGGCTTGTGCACTACATTTTTTAATAGTTTTTCTACGCTACCTTTTGGTATACTAAATGGAATCCAGGTTTCGTTTTTGTTTTGAAATGTTAAAAATTTTGCAAAATAGAATTTGTAGAGGAACAAAACTATTTTAACAGTGTGTCCGGGTTTGGCTTGAAGTGACTGTTTATTTGTTTTTCGTTAAAATGTCAATTTGGTGTTCATAGAAGAGTATTATGTGCTTTGTAACTTTGTAATTTAAATTCTTTCCATTACTCATGCTAAGCGGCAGTCCGAAGTGTCAATGAAGTCAGATAAAATCTTCAAATTCTCAACACTAGCAGTTAGCTAAGCCAATTGGTTTTGCTTTTACGTCTTTAAATCTAAAATTGCTGAAAAATTATTTCTTAATTGAATTTGTTCAACCCACAACTGACCAACCAACAGTGTTTGTAATATAGAGCATCTATAACAACATCTAAATTATAATAATAGTTTAAGTACACAGTTTCGTTTACTCCTCATATTTAAATGAAGATTCATATTTATACACATCCACAGACACTCAAATATTCGAATTATTAACCCATTAGGAAAAAATCTTTTTAACATTAAATACTACTGACGAATTTAATTAATTGAGCCTTGTTTATTATTGTAAATTTTTTTTTGTTTAACAAAATTGGATATTTGAAACCCTCACGTCGATTTTTCTCTTTTCAATGTTAATACAGATTCAATCCAATGATATCTCCTAATATATACTCTGTATTTATCATCATCCATATGAATCGCGACGTGTTAGAAATGAAATTAGTTTGTATTCAAACCAATAGGGTTCAATATTATTGAACGTGTAGCATGCGGTATTGATGGACCGCGATCCATCTTAATGGATTTTACAATATGAGGACATTCTGCGATATGGATCACGATCCAAATATCACAATATATATTGAACGTGTAACAGTGCCACATTCTTTCTGTAAAAACCAGGCACCGTAATAATTATTCCTTTTTTCATAAAAGTCAGATGATAAGTTTTTTTTATATCAGCAAAAATAACAGTTATTTTTTGATTTTGATTTTTTGATTTTTATTTTTTCGAGCAAAAATAACAGTTATTTTTTGATTTTGATTTTTTTCGAGCAAAAATAACAGTTATTTTTTGATTTTGAATTTAAAAAAAAAAAAATATTTTTCAGCAAGTTCAAAATTTGAAACTGGTAAGTTATCTTTGGAGTGTCCGTCAGACACTGCTTCTTAAAAAACATTAATAAATGTTTTTATTAATTCAAGCAAAATGATCAGTTTATCGTGCCAACACATGGTGAAGATGAACAATTTTTAGTAGATGAAAGTAGTGTTCAAAATAGTGGTTTGCGGGAAATTGAAATTTTAAGCTTTTCCTCTGATGATGACGATGACGGCATAATATTTAATGACAATGTTCGCAAAGCTTTTTATGAAATTAATAACTATACAGAAAAACGAATGGATGTCGATGAGGACTTGATGGAATACTGGTACAGTAAGAAATATGTATTTCCCTGGCTACGTAGACTGGCATCTGTTGTGCATTCTGTACCTGCGACACAAGTTAGTATAGAGAGATTCTTTTCAGCCCTCAAACTGATTCTAGAAGTGTTGCGGTACAATTTGTCAGTGGAATATTGGGAAGCACTAATGTTAGTAAAACTAAATTCTGATGTCTAAAATATACTTGATATTGGCTTGAAAAAATAAAAATAAAAAATAAGTGTTATTTTTGCTCGAAAAAATAAAAATCAAAAAATAACTGTTATTTTGCTCGAAAAAATAAAAATCAAAAAATACTGTTATTTTTGCTCGAAAAAATAAAAATCGTAGTTTTAAAAATCAATTTATTTTATCATAGACTAGTTCATAAGGACGAATATGGTATACTTGAATCAGTTTTCCGACATTTACTTTTATATGCTTTTTTTATAATTTCAAAATAACTGTTATTTTCGGAATCTGGTAATAACTGAACTTTTATAAACACTATTAGAAAAATAATAATTTCTATAAATATTCGTTATAGAGATTTTTATTTGAAAGTTGGTTATGAACTAATTTTTCAGATTTATGTTGTTGAATATTCAGCAATTTCTCAACAAACTCAGCTCAGAAACTTTCAGAATTCACGTAAAGTGGTTTACAATAGATTACTTAAAAAAATTTGTATCACGATTTGATCATTATTTTTGGCGGTTAAACTGAAAGCTAATTTTTGTAATTGAATTTTCATCAACTTTCCGATTAGCTAGAACTCTAAATTTCAACATTTAAGAGGATGACAGTACATTTTTTAATCAAAATTTCTACATGATCTGATCAATTTCCGATTTCTAGTGGTCAACCTGATTGAAAATAAAAGCATGTCTTAAAAAAATGTTTTTGATTTAAACTTGTTTCTAGCTATTTTACACATTTCCTATTGGGAATGAGGTGTAAACATATAAACACAATGATAACACAAACTTATGAATTAAATATAAAGATAATAATAAAAATAAATCTATTTTATAACAACACTGGACAACGACAAAAAAAGAAATTTATGATTAGAAAATTTTTTGCGATTTGGATGTAATTGTACAGTATAGCAACAACTCCAAACGGTTTGGCGTTCTCAGGCTATAACTCAAAATAATTTCTCCTTTCATTCTTCAGCAAATAGCTTCAGCAAATCATTAATATAATCATAATTTTATCGAATGGAATTTTTAAAAAATTATAATTTTTCCTTTTTTTAATCAATTTCTTGAATAACATTACATATCCAGGGCTTTGATTGTTATTTCTTAGTAGAGTAGAAGAGCTACAAGTTTTCTGAAGAATCAAATGATTAAACTTCAAGATAAGGAAAACATGTTATAAAAAAGTTTTTTTTTTATGTGTAAACGCTCAGGAGGATAAAAATCTTTTTCACAATACAATCACAAAAACAGCGTAAGAAGTAAGACAGAAACGGTGTGAAGTATGAGAGTATTGGTTATGATATAAAATTATTTCAGCTATAACGCTATCACTAATATAAAAATTATTTCAGCTAATTCAACAACCCCAACTATAACAACCAGTTGATATATAAAATAGTAATAAATAAGTTTTATATTAGCTGAGCGCCTGCAATTGTTTGCTATAAGTGATACATAGATGGCGCTTTCTGTTTTATTTTAATTAATAAGTTTTTTTTTATATAATAAGATATGTTAAGGTGCTATTACACGAAGTGTTTTTTACATATGTACTGTCACTTTTTTTATCCATATGAAATTCCTCATGTCTGTCAAATTTGTCTTTTACATACGATTCATAATTTTTGCTATCACACGTGCATATGTATTTCCGTATGACATAACCTCTATATGTAAACAACAGCTGATTTAATTTGTGAATTTACAAAAAATTATTGTTAAAAAAAAGTTATATATTTTTTAATTGTTAATTAATACTACACAAATTATTTTTCTTTCGATATTAATCTTTATAATTTACTCTGTTTTTCTTTCGCCACAAGCAGTGTTGTATTTTCATATGTTTGTCATGCAAAAATAGAACCTGTTCTAATTGAAAAATGTACTTGTGACTTTCCTCATGTATTGTACATAAACAATGTTTCATATGTATCACACGATGTGTACACCTTAAGTTGATTAACACAGATTCCGATTTGCCAAGAAAAATTCCGAGAGTAGCATCAACCAGATGGCTTTCTATAGAAAGAGCCATTAGAGCAATTGTGGAAAGCTTAAGTTGAAAACTCATTTTAACATTTTTATGAAAAATCTTTTGAGACAACGCACACAGGGCCACATAAACGAATTACGACGACAAAAATGGATTTTTTTATTTTGTTAAATGTAACCACTATTGCACTTAGTACGTTCTATATACCAGTACGCAGTCAACCTATAAGTACTTATTTTTTTAACGCATCACATTAGTCTGTATGTGCGTGTAAAGTATTATTATCTGTTACACGCATTTATACCCGTCAGCAGCATCTATAGCGTTTATTGTTGCTACACTCGACAATTTTTTGTAAATTTACAGTTTAAAGTTTTTTAAATAAATTTTTAAGCATTAGGTATCTAATTTAATTTGCAGTTATTATTAAAATAACAATTATAAGTAGTGTAGATACATATAGTATACTGTTTATACCCTATACCACTATGTGGTTTGGGTATAATGACTTTGTGCTGCTGTTTGTAACTACCAAAAATATTTGACCTAGACGCATCTTTTATTATACCGATCGAATCAGAATCACTATCTGATTCGATTTAACGATGTCCGTCCGTCCGTCTGTGTATCCATGTAAAGCTTGTAATCAAACTGCAGGTCGCAAATATGAATATATTTTGATAAAATTTGATCCATAAGATCCAAATTATCATATAAATCTTAGTCAAATTGGGTTTGTATTCGTTTATTACAGCCATTAATCAGTAGTCCAAAAATGATCCCTATGGGACAACTCTTAGTCATAGGCCCCATATAGAGCTACTTCCCGATCTTCACCTAAATCTATCAAAAAACAAAAATATTGCACTGATTCTTCTCAAATTTTGTTTGTATATATTTTTGCAAAATACAAGAGACTTTACCAAACATGGTCAGGATCGGTCCATTTTTGGACCTAGTCCCCATATAGATATAACATCCGATATGAACTTTTTCATATCTGCAGCCAAAAAAATTAATAAAAATCCCACCCAAATTTGATTTATGCCTATTTTCTATATCCAGTTAGTTGGGCCTGAGAGATAGGGTCTCTAAACGCATGGTATAGGGTATCGTATAGTCGGTCTAGACCGACTATAATTTTCTTACTTGTTTTACTATGAAATATATTGAAAAATTTACTTTAGCTAGAGCTATAAAAAAAGTTCCAAACAGTTCCACGAATTTTCCTTAAAGTTAAACAAAACAACTACTAATAAGTGTAAAAAAGTCAAGTGGAGGTCCCCCCGTTTCCCCTTTCAATAAATAGAGCATATTTTTCTTAGGTAGTACACCTAATTCTGAAAATCCCACTGCAAATGACATTTTTTTTAAATCGCTGAATTTTTCATTCTGTGCAGTCTCCTCACAAAATTCTTGTATACACCACTGATGTATGCTTAAACTGCTATGACAAAATATAAAAAGGAGAATTCCGTAACTAAATTGTAACTAACACAACCGCAATAGCTAAATTTTTCATTCAGTGAAGCAAGTCATAAAGAGTATAAAAATTTAAAACAATATCAATCCAGAAGAACTTCAAGAGTCAATACCAACAGTGACATATTTAACTGAATGCTGGTTTCTTCGGACCCTGTTGTGACCGATAACCGAAAAAAAGCTAAAAAAAAAAGTAAAACAAAATTTAATGAAACTGTATTAAATATGCTAAGGCTGCCCACTTTCTGTGGCAACGAAGAGGAGAATTATGAACAGGAGTTTGATGACGTCCAAGACTATGAAGATGCTAATATAAAATAAAATAAAACTTAATATTATGTCCCCGTATGTCATCTTGATAATTAAAAAAAATGTGAAACAATTAATTATAATTCTTATTATTTTAAGTAGTATCATCACCAGTTGATCAAATTTAAATAAAAGCTTTAAAAAAATATAATTTTAATTCCGCTTTTTATAAGTATTCTCGTTTTAAGTTTTTAATTAGGCCTAATGTTTTGAAATTTGAATTTTTAATTTTTAAAAACAGACATCAAAAATCCCGAATTCGATAATTTTTTTAAAAATTGTACGCCATATTGGATCCGCCATTTTGAATTTTTATAAACTAACATTAGATTCTTAATCAGCGACCCCAAAAAATCCCGTGTAATAAGTTTAAAGCGAATTCGATAAATTTTTTAAAAATTGTCCGCCATATTGGATCCGCCATTTTGAATTTTGAAAAACTGACATCAGATTCGTAATCAGCGACCCTAAAAACCTTGATGTACCTAGTTTTATTAAAATTTATTGAATCCATATGAAGTAAATAATTTTGTCGCACTAAATTTTCGATTTGTCCCAGTGTGCGACGCTGTTAAAGAATACGTACAATGAATCAAAAACTAAGTTTATATAACGTACTTGCCTCAATTTTACCAAAATTCGGGCCACACAAATCTTTTTGATGACTTCTATCGATTATTAAAAAGGTTATTAAAAGCTAAAGCTTTCTTAGACAAAACCAATATGTTTTTATTTTTGTTTTCCAATTTAGATAACCCCAATTAAATTTCAGTCACTAATATCATTGTCGGCCTGTGTAAGAATTAAAAAACTACACAACTATATAATTTGTAGGTACGGTTATTTTTGAGGGGAATAAGGAAGCAATTTAAACGAATTAAGTGAACATTTATTAAAGTAAATCTTATAAAGATAAACAGCAGCAATACAGTCATTCAGTTCTACTTAATAAAACACAATAAGGGTATATACATATGTAAGTACCTCCAACTGTTCATAACAGTTGAAAAAGAGATTGTTTATGGTCTTTTTTAAATGTTGTCGAACTATTAAATAACTGTTAGTGGGAAACAAATAAAGGTTAGGGTAATTACGTCGGCAACAGTTATTTAAATGTAACGCATTTTCAATGGAACCAGAAATTGATGATGTAATTCAAAAAGGAACAAATTGAAATATTTTTTTCATTATTAATTTTTTATTACTTTATTATTTTTTCGGATCAGTTTGAAATAAAAACTCACCCAGAAAATTATTATTTTTTTATTTAGCAGAAGCTTTCCCTCAGATGCCTACCTAAGATTTTATATCCGTATTCGCTTTAGAAGGGAGGCATTTATAAAATACTACACCTTTTCCAATTTTATTTCAGAAAATATCAATGAATTGTCAGAATGTATCAATTGTATTTCAGGAAACATCAATTGAATTTCAGAAAGTATCAGTTGAATTCCAGAAAGTATCAATTGTATTTCAGAAAGTTTCAATTGTATTTCAGAAAGTATGAAATGTATTTCAGAAAACATCAAATGTATTTCATAAAGTATTTCAGAAAACATCAAATGTATTTCAGAAATTATTAACTGTATTTCAGAAATTAACAAATGTATTTCAGAAAACACCAAATGTATTTCAGAAATGGTCAAATGTATTTAAGAAAATATCAATTGAATTTCAGAAATTGATGTTTTCTGAAATACAATGGATACTTTCGTAAATTCAATTGATGTTTTCCGAAATTTAATTGGAAAAGGTGTGGTATGCCCTGTTTAGTTTTATTTATTTTATAAATTTCTTTTTCCATTTTTTTGCGGTTTTCGATTTTGACAACTTTAGATTCGTACAAAGCGTCAAGGTTTTCCTTTTTATAGTTATCCAGTTATATGATTTTATATATTTACTTTCTATGGGCGGTGCCATGCCCACTGCTCCGATCACGGCAATTTTTTGTTCGAATAATCTCATGAATAACTTACGGGCTCCCGATAGGTCCCAAGGCTCCCACTATACAGTACGCCAGATATTTGTAATTTAATATTTTCTTTGTGTGGAAGGTGCCACGTCCATTGATCTGATCCACCCATTTTTGGTCGGACTACTCACATTAGTAATATAGGTCCTCAGACAAATTTGGAACACTGTCGCTGTCGTAGTACTTGAGATATATGATATTGAATAACTACTTTGTATGGGCGGTGAAACGTCCACTTATCCGATCCCTCCCATTTTCGGCATGGCTACTAACATTAATAATAGGTGACCTCACACAAATTTGCAAAGCTCTCCTTATTATACTACTCAATATATCTATAATATTAATAGGCTAGGCGATTTTTTGTTACCCATTTTTAGTTCTTCCGTTTTTCCCGCTTTTGACCAAACATGTATTATTTGAAAGGTATTTCTTTTTAGCTGTTCACCAGATTCAGATTTTTAAATTTTTTCCTTTATTTTGAGTAAATTGCATTTAAAGTTGCTACCAACACATGCATAAAATTATACATATGCTATGTGTGTGTTTATTAAATTTGTTAATGTGTTTGTTAATGAGTTTGTCATCTTCATTCGCAATAATAATAAACCAAAAAAGTGTTGGTTTGTGAATTGGCTAAGTTGAAAGTTGCCTAGAAATTGCACTCGAATTTCGAGTGCTGGAATCTGCTAGTATGATATTAAAAGTTCATTTTGTATGGGAGGTGGCATGCCAAGTAAACATATCAAAAATATATAAATTTATAACCTTCCAGATACACAGTAAGACTCTGTAAAAATTTCAGTAAGATCGGTCCAATGTTTTAGCTTCCTATAAGCTACAAACAAACAAACATATTACATTAGGGTGGCCCTTCATTATATGGAGGGGAAAAAAGTGTTCAAATTTTAAGTCTCACCCCCTAGAAATATGCGAATAGCAAAAAACTGAGAAATACAAAGTTTTAGGTCGATCAAAAAAAATTTAGAGGTGCCTCAACGCGACTGAAAATTTCAAGTGTGTTATATGGGGAAAATATGACTTTTTTCAGATTTTAACAAAATTTCGTTCTATAGTTTAATTGTTATATGAGTCGATTTCAGTACTAAATTATCTCTTTAAAAAGCTGTATAACTTTAAAATCGAATAAAAACTCACCAAGAAATAGCAAATGCCCCAGACCACTTTTGTGCCAAAAAAAAAAACTAGGTCGTGAAATTTGGCGGAATTTTTTTCAACTTTAAGAAATTTATTAAAGCCATCAATTTTTTTTGTCTCTATACCTGTAAGCACTCAGACATGAAGTATTATTTTGTTACCACGTTTTTAACCTATTGGGAAATAAGACCAAAGATAGAAAATTTTTTTGATAAAATTTTGAAAACTCCTTTTTTAAAGTTTTAAAAAAATTTTTTTAAACAAAATTTAAAAAAATTGATTTGGCACTTTAAAGTTTTGTTAAATTTATGTTAGATATTAACTGTGTGAATTTCTAAGTAAATTCCTCTGCCAGATTTTTTTTACAAGGAATTTTATTTTGCGGATTTCGAGAAAAAAGTTTTTTGTGAAATATTCAGTAAATGTGCTATTTCTAAATACTTTGTATCAAAAATTTATCAGTTTTCTAATTTTAAATGTTATATTTTATCTTAATAGTCTAGGGTTTCGGAAAAAAATTACATGACCCCATTATCCCTTTCGGACTTGGAGTCACATAGGACCCCAAGCAAATAAAAGACAATTTTAGTGCTGTTGAATTTTTAGATGTGACGCTTAAAATATAATAACCAAATGTGCAAGTCTTTTATGCTAAAAATTTGGAATAAATCGAACAACGTTAACCCATTCCTTGCCGTGGCCAAACTTTGAATTTTGTCATATTTAAAAAAATTAATTGTTTTAGTAAACTAGATGAAACCCTTACTATGGGTTGGGAAATAAAATTGTGCTATTTTTTTTTTTACCGATTTTTATGATTTTGATGATTTTATAATTTGACGTCATTAACCCATTTGGCCACAAATGACCCCAAGGGACGATTAAGTCAAAAAAATTCCGCAAAATTTCACGACCTAGTTTTTTTTGGCACAAAAGTTGTCTGGGGCATTTGCTTTTCCTTGGTGAGTTTTTATTCGATTTTGAAGTTATGTATATAGCTGTTTAAAGAGATAATTTAGTACTGAAATCGATTCAGATAATAACTTGTCGAAAAAACTAAACTGAAAAAAAGTCATATTTTCCCCATATAAACACACTTGAAATTTTCAGTCGCGTTGAGGCACCTCTAAATTTTTTTGATCGACCCAAAACTTTGTATTTCTCAACGAGAGTTTGAACACTTTTATATTTAGGGCCAACTTAATTTACGTACTTTCGTTTTAAATTTTTTTTTTTTTTTTTTTTTTTTGATAAAAAAAATAAAAAAGAATTCAAATTTTCAGCGCGTTTGTTTCCTGGCTAAACCGCAAAAATGTAATATTTTTTTTAATAATTGCCAGTCTCTGCTATGGCCATTTGAATTTTTGCAAGAATAAATTTAAAAATTATATCATATTTCGACTAATCGTTAACGCGTACCCCCATCTTGCTACTAAATATCGTCCAAACGATTTTAAACTTTTTTTTATAATTTTTTTTATATCTTAGCGTAAAGATAAATTAAAATCTGATCCACAACAAAGTATTAACAATAATTGTCACGTGATAAATGTATTGTTGCCTGAGTGTAAGTTAATTCAATTAAAATTCAAATTATTTTAATTTTATTATTAATATTCTTTCTACCACAATTGCGTTTTTCTCCATTTCTCAATAATTAATTTATTTTTTATTGTATTCACAATTTGAAATGATTATTATGGTAGACAACAACAGCAAAGTAGAAGAACAACTTTCTGAATAATATACTTAGGTACATACAAATATAATATCACCCGAGATGTAATTAAATTTGGTTAATTTTTTAATGGACATTGCAGGGCTGTTACATCAGCTTTGTTGTTATGAATGTTTTATTTTTTTAATTAAAAAAAAAAAAAAATTTCAACTTGAGCCCGCAGTATAGAATGAATATCAAATATTTTCAGAATCAGACAATTTTTCTCCCAAAAGAAGATTAGAAATTTCTGTAGGAAAATTCTGGAGAAGTCGAAGAACGTTCGTAAACAGAGTCCTTATAAGTCCTTTCATCTACACAAAACTGTTTGAATATTTTCAAGGATTTATCTGCTTAGAAAAAAAGCTTCAAACTTTATGATCTGCAACATATTCGTAATACGGGGACGGTCTCAGAACAACCCGACCTGACAAAGAAAACACATATTTGAGGAGAAATTCTTTATTTTTCAACATAAACTCCTTTTAGCTCGATAGACGTTTCCCCAGGATATTCAATAGATTCGATACCCTGTTTATAGTAAGAACTGTCTAGTTCCTTAAAATAACCATCAACCGCAACTAAATCTGGCGAATAAAGTGCGTGATGAAGCAATTCGAACTTCAATTCACTGATTTTGTCCATCGCAAGAGTGGAGGGACAAATGCGGCCTTCTTTTCTTAATTTCATCACTTAAACGCTGCAATAAGTTAGCATAATAATCACCGTTGATTGTTTTTTTCTTTTTGAAGATAATCAAATCAAAAAAAATTATCCCCCGCACATTCCAAAAAACAGACGCCATAACCTTGCCTGCAGATGGAATTGCCTTCGCCTTATTAGTCCACTGTTTTGACTCTTCCTTTTTCTCAGATCTTAAGGGGTGGATCCATGTCTCATCCATGATTATGAATCGACGCAAAAACTCGGCTTTATTGCGGTGCAACATCTCCAAACACTCTATTGAAACATCTTCACGACGCTGTTTTTATTTTATAGTGAGCAAACACGGCACCCATATTGCGTACAGATTTCTTATCTCCAAATTTTCGGTAAATATGCGAAATTTAGCACTTTTTGAAATGCCTATCATTTCAGCTAGCTCACGCACATACGACCGACCATCAGCCAATATCATTTTGTGGATGTTCTTAACCGTTTCTGGCTTGGCCACCTCAATTAACCGACCATTACGGTGTTCGTTTTGGCAGCTCTTACGGGCTCGTTTAAACTCTGCCACATAATATTTCATAGTCATAAAAGAAAAATCAGACTCCTCAGAGTAGAATCTAGATCGGCTTTAATATTGGTTGGACTGAGACCTTTCAAATGAAAATACTGAATTATATAACGGTGATCAATTTTTTCCAGTTTAAAAATTCACTTAGATCGTTTACTTTTGATGGCTCCAAAAAAATATTGAACAATGTGGCGCCATGAAACATAAAACATGTTTTATAAGGTTGCCACGTTTTTCAAACTACTGCATCATCTATACGTCTGGTCAGGTTGTTCTGGTTTGTCTGGAATTTACTCCTTCCATACGAAGTATTTAAATTACAAACAAATATCCGCTTTTTAACGATTAAAATTGTTGCATTTTTCTACTTCAAATTAGTTCTTCTTTTAATTGAGAAAACCCCTTAAATATAAAATGGAACTAATAAAGATTACGACTTAGGACGGGTATCTAAGATTCCGCAAGCTTGTTTTTCAAAAAATAGTTTTAATCTGCAGATGCTTTTTAAAAACTTAAATTTCAAATACAGCGTAATAATTTTCTGTTTAACTGGGTTCAGACTACTTTTTTAAGAACGAAGATTCCTATTTTTATAGAAAAAATTTCTCAAAATTTAAAAGTGGCTTTTTAAGCGGAATAAAATTTCAAAAAATACATATTTTGTTTAAACAAAAACTATCCAAAAAGACTTTAGAATCTGAATGTACTTTTGTTTCCTTTACCCTATAAAGCCTGAATTTTAATTTTTATTTTGTATACTTTCATACTTATCAATATGAAAAAATTAAATTTTATTTAAAAAATATAAAATTAACTATTTGTTTAAATGTAACTATTCGTCTTAGTGTTCATAATACAAGAATACAAAATCACACCTTAATTTCTATATTATTTTTCATTTTATCATACTACTAAGTATAACACCTTGTGATAGATATAAACCAGTTCTATAAATATAAATTTACCTTAAAATAAGTAAGTGTTAAATTCGGCTGTGTCGTATATTTAATACCCTGCACCTGTGTCTTAAACTCAATACAATTTTAGTACAGTTAGTTGAAGTTCTATACCATTTAAATTCAGAGTTAATTATTTTTCCTTTTTTTCGACCAGTATTTATAATAATAATGGTTTTTTCATAGAAAGAATTAACTGACATATATCTGAAATATTTCATTTTCATTTGCCTATTATTTGAGAAGGCTTTCCATTGCTGAGTCATGCGTAAACGAGAAAATATATCGGCAAAACCCTACTAGAATTAAAAATCTGATATTCGTTTATTTTATAAAGGGTCCGCCATCTAACGTTTTTTTTTTTCAACTAGTGCTTATTTCGTGAATGGTAATACTTAGCTCATGTCTGATTTGACAGATAATTAGTTTTATCCTTCCGCTGAACGGATATGGTTGTGTATACGCTTGAACAACGCTGGAAATATTGCGACATTACTTTGAAAATCATGGAAATGTTGCAGAATGTGTGCGAAAATTGCGTACGGATTTTGGAAGAAGAGTAGCACCGTCAGCTCCGTATGTTCGTTATCTTGTGAAAAAACTGAAAGAAACTGGCATCCTCATTGATAAACCAAAGAGTGAAAAGCCAAAAATAGTGCGTACACCCGAGAATATTGCTGCTGTGGCATAAAGTGTGCGTGAAGCGCCATCAACATCAATTCACCGTCGTTCTCAAGAATTGAACATTTCGGAGGCATCATTGAGACGAAGTTTGCATAAAGACCTTGGTATGACGCCATACAAAGTCCAATTGGTTCAGGAGTTGAAGCCAACTGACCATCCAATGCGTTTTCGCTTCGCTAAGTGGGCCTGCGATCGACTTACAGAAGATGTCGATTTTGCCAAATCGATCTTGGCGGGTATGTAAACAAGCAAAATTGTCGCATTTGGGGCACAGAAAACCCGCACGCATACATTGAAAAGCCGATACATCCAAAACGAGTCACTGTTTGGTGCGGATTTTGGTCCAGAGGTATAATTGGGCCATTTTTCTTCGAAAAAGAGCAAGGAGTGGCCGTTACAGTCAATGGCGATCGTTATTGGGCCATGTTGAACGAATTTTTGTTCACAGAAATTGAAGAGGAGGATATTGGCAACATTTGGTTTCAACAGGACGGCGCTACGTGCCACACAGCCGAAGCTACACTCGATGTTTTGCGCCCTGTTTTTGAAGATCGCATTATCAGCCGCAGAGCTGCGATTTGACACCGTTGGACTATTATTTGTGGGGTGCCCTCAAAGATAAGTGTTACGCCAACAAGCCAGAGACAATTGACGCTTTAAAGGACAATATTCGTGAAGCCATTGGTGAAATACAGCTGCACACAATCGATAATGTGCTTAAAAATTGGACCGATCGTGTAGGCTACTGCATGGCCAGCCGAGGCAGCCATTTGAATGAAATTATTTTCCATTATTAACCGGAAGGATTGTACTTTCAAATAAAAAAAAGAAATTTGATATAATAAAGGCGGACCCTTTATTAGCAGCATTTTTAATTTCAATGCTTTTATTGAAATATATTTTATTTTGATTTCTAACCATTTTAAAAATGAAAAATTGACTAATGCCGCTTTCTTTTCAGACAAAAAACTGCTCATTTTATTTAAATTTTTTTCTAAATAAAATGCAACCATGTAAGAATATATCAAAATAGGGGGAAAATTGCTTAATATTCTTAATCTATGATCTACAACATCCCCAAGTTTTTGCATTTTACAAGGGTAACACTTAAAGACTTTTACATGAATGCATAAAACATGGTTGCATTTTATTTAAAATGTATAAAAAATAAACCTTTTTCAAAAAAGTGTAAATAAAATGCTATTTTTTTGTCAGAAAGGAAACGGCATAAGCGGGTAAATTTGGCAAGTATATATACACACAAATGCTACAAACACAATGACCAAAACGACCACAACAACTCCAGCTATCACACACAAGAAACAAAATTCATAATAACAAGAACGCCAAGAACAACATAGAATAATAATTTTTTTAAAGAGTTTTTTACATTTTCATTGAAATCTTTTGACCTATTGAACCGATTTTGATGATTTCAAATACCAACCTGCTCAGGATGTCAATGAATCATTTTCAATAAAAATTAACAATCCAGCTGAACTATTGAGGTCGTGATCATGAATTCCACAGACGGAAAGACAGACATCGCTATATCAACCCCGCTTATTATAAGGATCGAAAATATATATATATCTTATAGGGTCCATATTTTGTCTTCTAATTAATACAGAGGCATAATATAAAAATTGATCATGTTGTGATAGATGGAAGACATGCATCTAGCGTACTAGACGTGCGGACGATACGAGGTGCAAACATTGATTCGGATCACTATCTTGTTGCAGCAAAAGTCCAAACTCGCATCAGTAAATCAAAGATTGAACGCCCACACACAAAAAGGAAACTAGGTGTTACAAAGCTGCAATCACAACAGATAGCTAGGAACTATTCCACTCGGCTCTCCGAAATGTTAGAACAAAATGCTTAACTCCCTATTATAGGCGAACAATGGACGCATATGGTTCAAGCAGTCCGCACTGCTGCCGAAGAGGTGCTCGGTTACGATCGACCTAAAAGGAACCAGTGGTATGACCAGGAGTGCCGTAAAAAAAAATGTTGCATACCGAGCAACCCTGCAGCCATTTGTTACGCAAGAAGAAAAAATGCTGCGAACCCTTTGTATAGAGAGAAGAGAAAGAGCGACGCCTTTTCAGACGCAAACAACAAGAACAAGAAAGGTGTGAGTGTAATGAAATTCAGATGCACTACGATAGGAATGAAACCCGAAAATTCTTTCAAAAAATCAAGCGTCAAACGGAAGAATTTAAATGTGGAGCATCTTCTTGTAGGGACATCGATGGCAATCTGGTAACCGACGCGCAAGGCACATTGAGGTTGTGGATGGAGCATTTCTCCAATCTTCTTACTGGCGATGACGATAATAACTCCGCAATTGTAGATCATGCGCCTGAAATGCTAATAAACGACGACGGCATCGACATACCGCCCCCGACTATATGGAGGTACAAATAGCTAAAGCCCGGCTAAAAAACAGCAAAGCCGCAGGCGCCGATGGCCTCCCAGCTGAGCTATTTAAAACTGGTGGCGAAGAGTTGGTAAACTGCTTGCACCAACTCGTATGCAGAAGAAAGCATGCCTGATGTGTGCAATCTCAGTGTCCTCTGCCCTATCCACAAGAAAGGAGACCCTACGATTTGCACCAACTACCGGGTATAAGCCCCCATTTCCGTTGCATATAAGATATTTGCATCCTTAATATGCGAACGTCTTAAGCCGTACACCAGCAACCTTATAGGAAAATATCAGCGTGGATTTCGACCTGGCAAATCCATCATAGACCAGTTTTTCACATTGCGCCAAATCCTGGAAAAGACACAAGAAAAACAATCGACACCCATCATCTATATTCATCGACTCTAAAGCTGCGTTCGATAGCCCGATACGGGAAAAATTTTATGTTGCCATGTCTGAACTTGGTAATCCAGCAAAGATTGTTCGACTTTGTATAATGACACTGCAAAACACAAAAAGCGCCGTCAAAAGATCAGATGAGTCATTGCTCTCATTGCAGTGTTCGAGAGAAAAATCATCCGCAAGATCTACTGCCCGATTCCGTTGGCTTGGACACACTTGGCGAATGGCAAATATTGCTCCGACTAGTAAGGCGTACAAGGAAGAACCCATCGGTGGGCAACGTAGAAAAGGGCGCCCAATCTCCCAACGGCGCCAGCATGCAGAAGACGGAAATAACTGGCGTTCTATTTTCATTCAGGCTGAAACCGACTCCCGGCTGTAATAGCCATCCAAAGTAAAGTATAATGTAAAAAAATATGAACACTAAAACCACTAAACATTGATAACTATCGTAAAATAAACTGAACGCCATCATCTCGAATAAAATATAAAACAAATACTTTTCATCATGTATTTTATCGCTAATTGCCGTCACTTATGATATGTGTTTATGCACAAAAAAAAACTAAATTTTAGCCACTAGAATTAAACCTTATAGAGTTACATATAAAGTCTAACATACTCATATTAATCTTGAACTTTCATAAACCTGAACTTTAACAAACACATGACCATCTCACGTAAATTATTATTATTAATTATTATTATTTTTTTTTTTTTTGTTGAACAAATGCCCTTAGCCGGCCAGAATGACTTAACTTTTTTTACATGTTTTTATTTTAACTTATTCTGCATAATTATTTGGTTAACCACTTCACATTTACGAGTACAATGAAATTTTTAATTTTTGAAATCATTTTGAATAATTTTGCTAAATAGTCGAATGATGAAATTTATAAATGAATCACCGAATGAAAAAGACAGATTTTATGTAAATATTTAAAAATGATTTGCAGTAATTTTACTGAGATACTCGTATAACCTTAAAGGCATTTTATTTTATTTGATTATATTACATGAAAAGATAATCTTAGTATATTTTTTTATAAATATTTCAAATGTTTAATTAACCTACATTTTCCATTTAAATAAAATACTAAGCATCTTAATTGTTTACCTTTTTTTTCTTTAATTTATGACAGTGCAAATTTATAGAGGTTTTTTTTTGTGTAATTTACATATTCGTATGAAATATCAACTAGCAACTAATGAAATTGTAATGGGGATTGTTGCTAGAAATATATGTAATTATCATAAGTAAGAGCACATGTCCGACAGCCAAACATTCATAAAGTGACATATATGCGTTGCCGCAATTTTGTTTATTATGGTGTGTATGAAGTAACACTAACCAAATTATTCAGGCATCAAACATATTACTGGGCTAACTGGCTGGCAATGAGGTAACAATTTGACAAATATAAATGAAAGTTTAACAGAGGCGAGTTGAATTGAGTTGAGCTGAACTAAACAACCTAATAATGGTGGTGATGGTAATGATGAACTTGAAAGCTGCAATTAATAACGGAATCAACAAACATAAACACACCATACCACCACTAACGACTCCACTACACACTTTACCATATCTGAAGAAACAGCTGATGGTATTTCAAGTTTTTCTACTATTATTGACTAAAAACTATTGGCAGCAACAGCAGCATAAAGTTGTTTGAATACAAAACAGCATCGAACACAAATTAAAACGAAAGTGAAAGCATTATTTTTTAGCCATTGATCGACTGTCAGTCGGCTGGTCTCACATGTAAGCTTTGCACACTGCCAACAATTGTAATGATAACATAAAGTTAGTTGGAAATTTGTAGTTTATTAAAACGCAATCAAACATACGAATGAACGAACATGCGAAATATAAAACAAGTAAGAATATTATAGTCGGTCTAGGCCGACCATGCGATACCCTATACCATGGTTTAGAGACCCTATCTCTTCGGTCCAACTAATTGGATATAGAAAATAAGCATAAACCAAATTTGAGTGGCATTGTTATTAATTTTTTTGGCTGCTGATATGAAAAAGTTCATATCGGGTGCTATATTTATATGGGGACTAGGTCGAAAAATGGACCGATCCTAACCATATTTGCTAAAGTCACTTATTTATTTATTTATTTATTTATTTATTTATTTATTTATATGAATTACAATACAAAGTAAATTTGTATTCTAATTTGGGTCCAGGGATAAGCCGGGTGACAAAGACCATTTGGCTGGTTTTTGCAGCGACAGACCAAAGACTCTGGTGGGAATCGAACCCACGACCCACTCATGATAGGCGAGCACGCTACCTATTCACCTACCGTGGCGCTTTAAAGTCACTTATATTTTGAAAAAATTAAAGAAAAATCTGGGGCCTATGACTAAGAATTATCCTATAGGGATTATTTTTGGACTACTGATTAATGGATATAATAAACACATACAAACCCAATTTGACTGAGATCTATATTATAATTTGGATCTTATGGCAATTGATGTCGATTTCATAGGGGTGATTTGTATGGGCACTAGGTCTGAACATGGACCGAATTTCACCAATTTCAATAGCGTTCATCCCATGGCCGATAGAAGCTTATAAGCTAAAGTTCATAAAAATATATTCATATTTGCGACCTGTAGTTTGATTACAAGGTTTACATGGACACACAGACGGACGGACGGCCATCGCTAAATCGACTCAGAAAGTGATTCTGAGTCGATCGGTATAATAAAAGATAGGTCTAAGTCAAATATTTTTTGGAGTTACAAACAGCAGCACAAAGTCATGATACCCAAATCACATAGTGGTATAGGGTATAAATACAGTGAGTGACAATACAATGGAATCTTTTAAAAAATTATATTTTTGATGACTTGAACGGTCAATTGCAAAAAATTGGATTATAAAATTAAAAACTATTTTACTAATTTAAATTTTTTTCCGCTCTGAAATCTGACTTGTTTGTGTAATTTTGTGTCCGTATTTTCCGATCTACAATTTCCCATAGATTTTCTATAGGAATGAAATCTGGTTATTGGGCTGGCCATTCCAAAGCAATAATTGCATTAGATTGTAGACATTCGGTAACAACTTTGGAGGTGTATTTTGGGTTATTGTCATGCTGGAACTTCCAGACCATATTTCCTCCGCATATTCATACATTTCGCCATTTAGAATTTGCCGGTATCCAATTCCAGCTAGAGTATCTACTGTATGAATTGGATCCAAAAAGCAATCGTTTACCATAATATTGTATATTTTGAATATAGTCTAACGTTCCTCCTCTTAAATTAAACTTGAACTTATCTGAAAAGAGAACAGTATTCCAATTCCATCATGTCCAGTTCATGTGGTCTTTAGAAAAATGTATACGAACTAAACGATTTGGTCTGATAACAGTGGTTTCTTCATAGGACGATAAATACCAGTACATATTTTTACTCATTTAAAACGTCTTTAGGGAGCATATTTTGACATTTTTGAAACTCTTTTGCTGTTAAATAATCCTGTCTTCGACTCGTTTTACAGAGCCTCTAGTCTAAATTCTGAGCCATCAACGTACCTCTTTTACGATATTTCTTGATAATTTTTAAAATTATGGAATATTCATAGAATATTTCTCATCATTTACTAGCCGATTAAAGCTCTCGAAATTCGAGTGCAAATTCTAGGATATTTAATATTTTCATTTAATAAATTATTTTGTAAGACCCTAACGGTATGCTAATCAATTTTAGCCAATGCACAATTCGACACTTTTTAAATATCGATTGTGTTATTGGTTTATGGCCAAGACAATTATTATTGTGAATGAAGAAAACAAATACATTAACAAATTTAATAAACATACACATAGCATTGTATAATTTTATGTATGTGTTAATAGTAACTTTAAATGGGCATAACTCCAAAAAAAATTTAAAAATCTATAAATCTGGTGGACAGCTACAAAAAAATACCTTTCAGATGAGATGCGTTTGGTCAAAATCGGAAGAAAATTATGGAACAAAACATCGGTCCCAACTCTTCACAAAACTTTATTTTTGCCACTATTTTATAATAATTAATTATAAGATAAAAATATTTGAAAGAAATTGTAAGAAACTGTAAATATTTAAATAACGGTTAAGAATTTATATATTTTCTTTCATACCATCTTCTATTTTTGTTGTTTCAATCCACAGTTTAAAAGTTTCTATCGTTTAGGCATCTCTAGAAAATGCTTTTTTTTTTCATTTATCTATTTACTTTTTTAATTTTATTTTTTGTACCAAAAATAATAATTTTAGGATTTAACACGAAATTATTAAAAAAAAATTGGAAAATTAAGAATTTTGCAAAAGTTTCCAGTGTATTAGCACGCACTGTATGTTATTATATGTATTATCATGTGTTGTTTGTTTGTTTCGATTCAGAAATGTTTGGCTTACTGCCTTCAAAACTACAACTAAACAATTGAGGAGCATCAGTTTGTACGCTTTTAAGTAGGACGTCATTTAATATTTAGTTAAGTGAATAAGAATGTCATATTTTACCGGTTTAATCTGTATTTCTTATATTTACTAGAATTCATAAACCGTGTCTTTCGAGTGTTGCTCCATGAGTTAATTGTTTATTAAAACAGAATTTGTTTAAGCCGAACTAACCATTAACTTTTAACCACAATTGAAATACGTAACAATAAAATTGACTTTCATTAGTTCTCTATTCCAGCTTCTTCTAAAAAAGGCAGAGTTAAAAAAGCTGTAACAGAGCTGTAAAATAATAATTTATTTATTTTACTTTTGTAATTTAATTCATTTCCCAACTATTAATTAATTAATTAAGTTCGAAGTCTTTCATTTGTAGGGAATGAAATGGGTAAGATCATTAATGGTCTCAATTATATTTTATTGATATTTTATGAAATGTGCACATATTACTAGAGATCATCATATCGGATATACAATTATTTACAAGTGTAGGATTCCATTTTCTGATATACATGAGCAATCGGTAAGGCCTTTCTTGTGCTTTTAGGTTAGTATATCTCAAAATCCTGACTTACGAGTATAAACACATTATATCTTCAAATGAGTTAATTATTTGAGGAAAGAAATTGATTCCCTTCAATTTATAATTAATTATTTAATAAATACACTACTTAAATGAAATACTATTTGATTCAAAATTAATCGAATTACACCCTTACAGCCTCAAATGGCTGAGTTATTTCAGGAAAGAAGTGCAATACGTTCTATTTGTAATTAAATAGAATTTAGTAATCAGAATTAATTAATCACTGCAAGTAATTGTTATATACATCAGCATCTGAGGCTTCGAGCCTTGTTCAACAAGAATTACAGTCATGGTTAAACACTTGGAATATTAAAGTAAATGAACAAAAATCCACACACGTTACATTCGCTCTAAAACGTGGTGATTATCCGGCTGTCAATCTTAACGGTCTGACAATTCCGAAAAAGAACAATGCCAATTACTTAGGCATTTGTATAGACAGATCTCAAATTGACAACAAGTTAAAACCGATGTATTGGTTACTTGGTCCGAAATCGCAATTAAATTTAGAAAACAAAAAATCTTGCTTTATAAAACAATATTAAAAACTGTATGGAATTATGGGATTCAGCTTTGGGGTACAACAACTAACTCTAATGTGGATATTCTTCAACGATTTCAATCAAAAACACTAAGAATGATTGCCAACGCGCCATGGTTTGTTAGAAACGAAACTTTACACAAAGATTTGAATGTTCCAAAAATATAAACAGAAATATGTAAATACAGTAATCGATACCTACAAAGTTAAGTGATCATATTAATCCGCTAGCTATATTATTATTAGATGATTCAAATCAAATTAAGAGATTAAAAAGACCATATATTTGACCTCCCTTTCAGAAAATAAATGTAAAAAATAATATAAAAATGTACAATTTTTTAATTATGGAACGTAAACATTAATTTAGACAAATATTTAAATTATAATATTATTGGTCTTACAGAAGATTAATAATTATGTTGTTTTAATTATTATTAAATTTGCTTAATGTTGTAAGATATATTGCAAATAAAAGGAATAAATAATAAAAAAAAAAGTAATTGTTATTCGATTCAAAATTAATTCAGTTGGGATGTGAGTTTTATTATATTTAACTCTTTCAGACTTAAGCTTCTGAAATATAGCATTCTTAGGAATAGTGGTTAATTAATTTTTTTCATCCAAAATTTAGTTCACCTTCAACATTTATTTCCCTTCTTATTTTTATACCCTACAGCACTATGTGGCTTGGGTATAATGACTTTGTGCTGCTGTTTGTAACTACCAAAAATATTTGACCTAGACCCATCTTTAATTATACCGATCGAATCAGAATCACTAACTGATTCGATTTAACGATGTCCGTCCGTGTGTCCGTGTGTCCGTCCATCCGTCTGTGTGTCCATGTAAACCTTGAAATCAAACTGCAGGTCGCAAATGTGAATATATTTTGATGAAATTTGGTACTAAGCTTTTATTGGCCATAGGATGAACGCTATTGAAATTGGTGAGAATCGGTCCATGTTCAGACCTAGCCCCCATACAAATGACCCCTATGAATTCGACATAAATTGCCATAAGATCCAAATTGTCATATAGGTCTTACTCAAATTGGGTTTGTATGCGTTTATTACATCCATAATGAGTAGTCCAAAAATGATCCCTAGGACAACTCTTAGTCATAGGCCCCATATAGAGCTGCTTCCCGATCTTCACTTAAATCTATCAAAAAACAAAAATATTGCACTGATTCTTCTCAAATTTTGTTTGTATATATTTTTGCAAAATACAAGAGACCTTACCAAACATAGTCAGGATCGTTCCATTTTTGGGCCTAGTCCCCATATAGATATAGCATCCGATATGAACTTTTTCATATCTGCAGTCAAAAAAATTAATAAAAATCCCACTCAAATTTGGTTTATGCTTATTTTCTATTTCCAGTTAGTTGGGCCTATGAGATAGGGTCTCTAAACGCATGGTATAGGGTATCATATAGTCGGTCTCGACCGACTATAATTTTCTTACTTGTTTTTTTTTTTCTTAAACAATTTTTCAAACCATCACATTTAGTTTCTCCCTTATAGTGCATTATACTAAGATTTTAGTCTACGATCTGGAGTTTAACACTATGTGATAGAAAAAAATACCTGGGATGCGATACTTTTTTTCTGATAGCTCTTGTCGAGTACAACAAGACCCTGTCCTTGAAATTTGCGAAAGACCTCCAAAATCTTTAGTTACGGGTAAAAAAAAAACGGGTTTTCGGCTCTTTTGCACATATAAGCCAGTAACTTTATTGAATATCAACCGATTTTGAATTTCTCAGCGGATCTAGAAACAAGAAACAGAGGCCTTTCAAAGATATGAACACGATAGTTATATTGAGACATCTGTGCGTATTCCTCCAGCAAACTCATTTTGTTTAAAAATGTTCTCTATTTTTGAACTTTGGAGATGTTTCTACACATTTTTTTTATTTAGGAACCGTATAATTTATGAACTTATTATAAAAGTAATTTTATTTATGAGCAAAATGTAACTTTGGTTTAAAAAATCTGGTAAAAATTAACTGAGTTATTAAACTTTTAATAAAAAAAAAATTAAATAAATGCCAGCTCAAACAAATTTTTTTTGCAAAAATAAAATTTTCGGTTATTCAACTCAAAAATGTTTGCAGGCATTTATTACATTTTTTTATTTTTATTTTTATTTATTATTTTTATTATCTACTTTCAAATCTAGATAGTTTACACTGGTATTTTTTGTAAGTTTGGCGATTTAAATTAAAAAAAAAATTAGTAATGAAAACACCTGTTTTTTAAAGCATTTAATACTATTTTTGTAATTTATTTTATTAAAAACATTTGAACTAGTTTTATAAATTTTAATAAAGTTTAAATAGTTATTTCTTATAATTTTTTTAAAATAAAAATTTCACTTTTTGTACGCAGACAAATCACCGCATTCGATATCGAGTAAAATCAATCGAAATTGCATATTTTGGTTTATTATTTAAGGAAGACGGATAAACGTCAGACCTTGTTTCACGTTTACTCTTAACTAGGGACCATAATCGGTTAACTGTGACAGAGTAAAATTATTCTTAGTATTTTATTTTGAAAAATAAAAAAATAATTTCGATGAAAAATTTCGATAACGAATGCGCTGATTTGGCCGCAGGTTTTTGAAAGTTTTCTATATTTTTAAATGTTTCTACTTGAAATTATACTATTCATGATATGATTGTATAAAATAGAAAATCTGTACACTTGCTAGCAAAAGTATCCGTACACTTGAAGATACAAATTTTAAATATTAATAAAATATTTTGAATTACGAACTTTTTACCATTGACACATTGGGAATTTTAAAACGCAGAAAACGCAGTATGGAAACAATGAGTGGCAGAAAAAGTATTCGCACATTTGACGTTAGGAGAATCCCACGAATTGTAAACGACATACATGTCTGTTACATAGATTTTATTTAAGAGAAGATAAACTTGTTTATATGTATGTATAAAGCTTAAAAATGAGAATAAATATTTACGCGAATTAGCTGGGTCAGACACTATTCCTCAGTGCAGTATTGTCTTCAAAACTACAAATCCACCAATTCAATTTCGCCAAAACCTCCAAACTAACTGAGGGTGAAAAGTGTACTATTTTGACGTCAGTAAAACAAGAACTACTGCTTCCCAAATTATAAAATCAAAATATCCTTTAGCAAAATATTCATGAAGATACCGGTCGCAAAATATTACAAAAATCTGACTTACATTTTCGTGCAGCATTCATTTCCAATCTCAATAGAAGACAAGTAGGAAAATTATAGTCAGTCTAGACCGACTATACCATACCCCATACCATGCGTTTAGAGACCCTATCTCTTAGGTCCAACTATTTGTTATCAATTTTTTGGCTGTAGATATGAAAAAGTTCATATCGGATGCTATATTTGTATGGGACTAGGTTGAAAAATGGACCGATACTGACCATATTTGGTAAAGTCACTTATATTTTGCAAAAATATGTATATATAAATCAAATTTGAGAAAAATCTATGCAATATTTTTGTTTTTTGATAAATTTAAGTGAAGATCGGGAAGCAGCTTTATATGGTGGCTATGACTAAGAATTGTCCTATAGGGTTTATTTTTGGACTAGTTATAAATGGATGTAATGAATATACACAAACCCAATTTGACCGAGATCTATAACATAATTTGGATTTTATGACAATTTAAGTATTCATAGGGGTCGTTTGTATGGGGACTAGGTCTGAACATGCACCGAATTCACCAATTTTAATAGTATTCATGATATGGCCGATATAAGCTCATATACTAAATTTCAACAAAATATATTTGTATTTGCGACCTGTTGTTTGATTACAAGGTTTACATGGAATCACAGACGGACGGACGGACGGACATCGCAAAATCGACTCAGAAAGTGATTCTAATGCCTGGTTTTCACTATGTCATATAAACTGACCACAAACAATTGCCTGAACTGACATCTCGTAATTTTCTATTAATTTCGTTTGCATTACATCTTCTAAACTTACAACGAATCGGGCTGTCAAACACAAACAAATTATCAACATGTTGGCAATTTTATTTTAAATGATAAATGTTGCCAGGGGTTGCAAATGACAAGACACCGTTTTCATACAACTGACAATAATTGACAACAATTGACATTGAAAATGACATAGTGAAAACCAGGCATAAGTCTAACGGTATAATAAAAGATGGGTCTAGGTCAAATATTTTTGGTAGTTATAAACATCAGCACAAAGTTATTATACCCAGACCACACAGTGGTATCGGGTATAAAAACTTATGGATTTTGCAAATCAGTATGTAAACTAGGATCCAGAATTTTGGGAACGTGTTTTATTTTATTTTGAATTTTCGGCATTAAAGGAAAAAAGTTAGTTTGGCGGAAACGCCAACGGTTAAACATGGAGGAGGTGGCATCACGGTTTGCGTATGTATCTTAGGCAACGTGGTTTAAAAATTTTAAAACAAAACACAACAACAACTGGTCTTTGGAGAAGATTTTTGGTTCCAACAGGATAATGATCCAAAACATATGGCGCTCAATGTCAGCCTGTGGTTGCTCTATAATCTACTGAAATCGTCACCATTTGTGGGATTTACTGGTGCCCAGAATACATCAGAATAAGATAACCAAGGTTCAGAAAATACACACATGAAACACACAATGTTCTGTTCAAAAGCAGCCAACACATATATTTATTTTCATATCAATTATGTGCGTTTCTAAATTTTCTACGGTGCCCAACACAACCATGACTGTGTTCGTTTTAATATTTCGTTATTTACACGAACATTTTTGTATCATATACTTTTTGTTTCAATCACACATAAAGCACACATTTTTGAGTGTTGCTTTATTTGAAGTTCATATTCGGTACGTGTAGTGAAAAAAAACACAGAACATGTACAATAAACAGGTTCGAGTTCAGTTATATTTTAAGTCGTGTTGTGGCTCGTGTAGTAAGAAAAAACACAACATGTACAATAAACAGGTTCGAGTTCAGTTATATTTTAAACACGACTTAAAATATAACTGAACTCGAACCTGTTTATTGTACATGTTGTGTTTTTTCTTACTACACGAGCCACAACACGACTTAAAATATAACTGAACTCGAACCTGTTTATTGTACATGTTCTGTGTTTTTTTTCACTACACGTACCAGAAGATGAACTTCAAATAAAGCAACACTCAAAAATGTGTGCTTTATGTGTGATTGAAACAAAAAGTACGTGATAGAAAAATGTTCGTGTAAATAACGAAATATTAAAACGAACACAGTCATGGTTGTGTTGGGCACCGAAGAAAATTTAAAAACAAACATAATTGATATGAAAATAAAAATATGTGTGTGTTGGTCTAAGTTATGTTTGTTTACATATATGTACGAGTTTTTTATTCAGTGTGTGTTTTTTTCTGAACTCTGAAGATAACCTCAAAGGAAGTGTTTAATGTTAATAAGCGTCATTTTGGATAAGTAATAAGGATACTTTAAAGTTGGTTAATTCGATTAAAAATCGGCTCACAGAGACCTAAACCGTAAAGGATATCCTACAAGTGGCGCTGCGAACTTAGGCCCCATGAAAAAATGCTCCAACAAAATGAACTTACGCCCCAAAAAATGTGTACGGAATTTTGATGGTTTTTGGGGCTCAAGTTCGTTTTTTATTCCAATTTAAAATATTTTGGGGCATTTGTTCATTTTTAATTTGTAAGTTTGGGGCCTAAATTAATTTTTTTTTCAAGACTGATGAACAAATATACTCCCAAAATAAACTACGAAACCGGTTATTATTGTTTTCTTTGTAGTTTATTTATTTTCGTAAACTGAATAGATATCGGGAATCGTTTGTAAATTTAAGTAATCAGTGTAAATCAAATTTATCGTAACTGTGTTCCACGAGCGCGTCGCGCCCGCGTCCGCGCGCCGCTTCCGCACGGGTTTGGCAGCCACACCCGCGCCGCTCAGTTGTCGTTAACTTATTTGTAATTGCCGCGCAAAACATATTTTTTGCAGATCATTCCGATATTTTACATTTTGATAGATAACAGAAAATGCAAAAATGCTATGAAAGTTTTGCAAACATTGCAAGATATACTATGGGGTTGCGAGCTAAATGATGCTGCCGAAAAGAATACAGAATTTAAATTCGTTTATTATAGGAGAAGTATTGAGAGCAGTCAAAAAAAAAACATTAAATAAAAATATGTGAAAAATTTTGCGCGGAATGTTTTTTGGGCGTAAGTTCATTTTTTATTTGGTTTTTTGAAAAATTGGGGCATTTGTTCATTTTTTGGGGCTTTTTTAGGGCATTTATTTAGGGCATTTGTTCATTTTTGTTTTTGGGTATTTGTTTCTTGGGGTCAAATTTCGCAGCGCCCCTACATGTTACCAACTTTAGCAATATTTACTGTAAATTTAGTTTTTTTTTGTATTAATATTTCAAATGTGCGAATACCTTTTCTTACGATTTTTTTCTCTCTTTTTTTATGTTTTTACATGCAGAAAATTTATTAATGGTAACACCCCTGAAATTAATTTTTAAAAATACTAATTATTTATTAGAAAACAAATCAGCTTAGTTAATTTTTTCTTATTTTTTCGTAGTATGCCAGTTTTAATTTTAGGTGGACGGGAACTTTTTTTTTTGCAAGTGTTCGTGTTTTTTAAATCCTAAAAGGCGTTTAACATTTTTAGCTTTTGTGCAATTTAAAAAATTAATTTGTGGTATACACCATTCTTTCGTAAAAGTAAATAAAAGTTTCGTACATTGTAAGAAAGGCTTTCATACACTTTCATTTATTGTACAACATCCTTTCATGATGCGAAAGAACGAAGTTTTTCGTACAATTTGCTTTGATTTTCAGGACATTAATACAATAATAAAACACTATTCTGATTGGAAAAACAAAGAGTTACACTTCCATTTGTTGTATGAAGACATATAGAAAGAGTATTAATTTTTAAGTAGATTAACGATAAATCTAGCGTATCGAGGGTTTATATTAAAAAAGTGCTATCTGATTTAACAAAATTTTTTAGGAGAGCTAGGAAAACCAATTTATTCATTAGATCTAAAAGTGTTCATCGATCAGTTTAGTACAATATCTGTTAAGAATTAATTCTAGTTGATGTTGAAAATTAATATCATTATTATTGATAACAGTTATCTTAGCGAATTGTTTCAAACCAAACATAAATAAATATTGTAAATTGCAGATAGCACTTTTTGAAAATAAAACATCGATATTTTTTAATTCCAAATATCGTATTCATCAATTGGAATTCGTCGTTTTATTTCTTAGAACAAGTTTTAGTTAAACTCAAATTTTTTAACGCTTATAACTTCAAACTATTTGACTAAAGAGTTAAAAGCTTGAGTTTAATCGAACTTAGTTTAACTGACATCCCAGAAACTTGCTCCAAGTAAACGATTTCTCAATAGAACAAAATTATATCTCTCATCAAGATAATTGTATTGTTACTAAGATATCATAAAAGTTACAAACATACAGCAATTACAAAAATATCTTTTATATTTGATCAATTAAACGGTTGTGCACTCAAAAGTAATTGAAGAACTATAAAGAGCAAAAAAGTCAACAATTCTTATCAAGCGTGTGTGTGTGTGTGTTTATGTGTGTAAAAGTGTGTAGTAATGATACCCAGTTGGCCATATTTTCAAGACATCTTAAACGTTGGATACACGATCATGTTCTAATGTTCCGTTATATTCTATTATTATTACCGTTATTACTTTTTTGTAAAGAATGTTGATTTTAAGTGGACATATATGCAAATGGCACAAATTACTTTAAACATTCTATACTCGAGTAGCTTTCTATAGAATCGCGTGATATTTTGTGTAGTTGAAAAATAATCTAATAAAAATATTCTAAAATGAAAAGTTTTTGAAAATGTTATCAGGGAAACATTCTACAACTGAGGAGAGACGGATGATGAACAAAGAAGGGCAAACAAAAGATGGCGGAAATTGCTAATGTTATGCATAGTTCTCAAAAAAAGTGTACAATGCAATTCATTCATAAGAAGAGTATTCCGAGGTATTGATTACAGGCAAAATTCGGAAGCCATAGCCTCGAAAAATGAATGTTCGTACAGCTGCAGCCATAATTAGAATGACAAAAAATTATGCATTGAAGTAATCACGGCAGATATCAGTCTTTATTCCTAAAAATATCCTGCAGGCTTTTCGAAAGGTGAAAGGAGAAAGCAATGACTTCTGGACAAACGTGTTTTCGAGCGACGAAACGAAGATCAGTAGGATAGGACTAGATGGTAGAACCTTTGTTCATGGTCCCAAACGTCAAGAACACAGCCCTAGGTTCATGTAATAGACGGTAAAACACGGGGGGTGATAACATTATGATAAGGGTGCATTTTCTTGGCATGATCCCCTCATAAAAATTAATGGCAAAATGGACAAGTTTCGGTACTTGGACTTTTTATGTTTCGTTACATATCCTCATTAAAAAAAAGGATTTGTATATTATTTCTTATGCCGTTTTCTTTTCTGACAAAAAATGTCGCCCTTTTTTGCCCTTTTTTTGAAAAGTGTATTTTTTATATATATTCTGAATTAAGACCAACCTTATCTTATACATTATTCGAAAGGTCTCAAAGTAGAGCCCTCGTAAATCACAAAAAATCCAGTCATTGACTTCTTTCAGGTCATAGTGTGAGAATATTTCCCCATTGTTCCCCTTTTATGAATATTTTCACCCTATGACTTCCAAGAGGATAATAATCAAAAATTTTTTGCATTTATGAATACAGCACTTTGAGACCTTTCGATTGTTATATAATATAAGGTTTCTCTTAATTCAGAATATATAAAAAAAATACATTTTTCCAAAAAAGGGCACAAAAAGGGCAACATTTTTTGTCAGAAAAGAAAACGGCATTAGTTAAATTATTTAAGAATTTATTGCTGAAGTCTTCCTTATAAACAAAATGTCACGAATATTTCAGTTTCTCTGAAGATATTTTTTAAAATTTTTTTCAAGCACCAAAACGGAACTACTATCTCCACTTCAAACTGCAAAATTTTAGAACTCCACCAACAAACCTCCGCAAGCAATGTATCTAATTTGAAAGGAGTTTTAGGAAAGAACCGTATACAGCGAGATGACATACAGACATTAGTGGACAAGTTGCTGTTTTATTTTGAACTGGGCATTTTTGCGATTTTTAAGGCACTGGATTCACTTTTTTCGGGTAGGTTTGTTCCGCTTTTTTTCTCCTATTCAATATCTACAACTTTGTTTCAGACACAAAAGAGTTATTCCGTACGGTTACCGAGTTATAAGCGTGTTAAAATATACAAAAAGTGATAAAAATCCACCTTGAGCATTAAATTATAATGGCAGCCAACTTGAAAAAACTAATGATGCAGAAGTTCTTATTTTTCGGGCAAGTTTCAGTTGCAATTCTCAGAATTGAGTCCCAAATTAATGAGCTGAAAAATGTTGTACTGTCAATGGTATCTAATGGGTTAGAAGGTTTTTCTTCATTATCCTTCCAAAAATCAATCCAAAGATATAGTTCAGCTAAAATAAAACTAAACAAGTAAGAAAATTATAGTCGGTCTAGACCGACTATACGATACCCTATACCATGCGTTTAGAGACCCTAACTCTCAGGCCCAACTAACTGGATATAGAAAATAAGCATAAACCAAATTTGAGTGGGATTTTTATTAATTTTTTCGGCTGCAGATATGAAAAAGTTCATATCGGGTGCTATATCTATATGGGGACTAGGCCGAAAAATGGACCGATCCTGACCATGTTTGGTAAAGTCTCTTGTATTTTGCAAAAAAAAATATACAAACAAAATTTGAGAAGAATCAGTGCAATATTTTTGTTTTTTGATAGATTTAAGTGAAGATCGGGAAGCAGCTCTATATGGGGCCTATGACTAAGAGTTGTCCAATAGGGATCATTTTTGGACTACTGATTAATGGTTGTAATATATACATACAAACCCAATTTTACTAAGATTTGTATGATAATTTGTATCTTATGGCAATATATGTTGATTTCATAAGGGTCATTTGTATGGGGGCTAGGTCTGAACATGAACCGATTCTCACCAATTTCAATAGCGTTCATCCCATGGCCGATAAAAGATTAAATACCAAATTTCATCAAAATATATTCATATTTGCGACCTGCAGTTTGATTACAAGCTTTACATGGACACACAGACGGACGGACGGACGGGCGGACATCGTTAAATCGAATCAGATAGTGATTCTGATTCGATCGGTATAATTAAAGATGAGTGTAGATCAAATATTTTTGGTTGTTACAAACAGCAGCACAAAGTCATTATACCCAAACCACATAGTGGTATAGGGTATAAAAATTATGAGATCTTCGAAATCAATTCATGGAAAGTTTATAAAGTTGATAGGAACTACGTTGTATAGAAATTTTTTTCTATCTTGTCTATTTTTTGAATAGAAATCATTTCGTCTAAATATAGAATAAAAAATGTTGCTCTGTTTTTATACCCTATACCACTATGTGGTTTGGGTATAATGACTTTGTGCTGCTGTTTGTAACTACCAAAAATATTTGACCTAGACCCATATTTTATTATACCGATCGAATCAGAATCACTATCTGATTCGATTTAACGATGTCCGTCCGTCTGTGTGTCCATGTAAAGCTTGTAATCAAACTGCAGGTCGCAAATATGAATATATTTTGATGAAATTTGGTATCTAAGCTTTTATTGGCCATAGGATGAACGCTATTGAAATTGGTGAGAATCGGTCCATGTTCAGACCTAGCCACCATACAAATGACCCCTATGAAATAAATAAATAAATAAATCATATAAATCTTAGTCAAATTGGGTTTGTTTGTATTTATTACATCCATTAATCAGTAGTTCAAAAAAGGTCCCTATTGGACAAATCTTAGTCAAAGGCCCCATATAGAGCTGCTTCCCTATCTTCACTTAAATCTATCAAAAAACAAAAATATTGCACTGATTCTTTTCAAATTTTGTTTGTATATATTTTTGCAAAATACAAGAGACTTTACCAAACATGGTCAGGATCGGTCCATTTTTGGGCCTAGTCCCCATATAGATATAGCATCCGATATGAACTTTTTCATATCTGCAGCCAAAAAAATTAATAAAAATCCCACTCAAATTAGGTTTATGCTTATTTTCTATATCCAATTAGTTGGGCTTAAGAGATGGGGTCTCTAAACGCATGGTATAGGGTATCGTATAGTCGGTCTAGACCGACTATAATTTTCCTACTTGTTATATTTGAGCGTTCCTATACTTTTGGGAAGTTCAGGGCTGATTCCCAACTAATTAGCCATGCAGAAACCACATCTCGGCGTACTGAATTTAGTCGATTTATAACTAAATTAATTTGCTCTCACAATATCTAAATTTACTAGTTGTAAGAACTCAATAATAATAGTTACAAAACTTCTGTCCATAAAAATTTTAACCATCGTGGAAAACCATATTAAGTATATCTTTAACGTCAGTCAAAAAAGAAGGAAATATCTTTTTTATCATTTATTACATTGGTAATTACCAATTTAGTTAAACGATATAAATAAATGACCTAATATGTAAACAAATGGGTAAAATTTTATTATAATTATTACAGAATTAAATTTTATGAAAATTTAGTTTAGTTTGAAGAAAAAAAAAAGAGTTATCACGATTGTATACAAAAATTTGGAGAAAAGATAATCATGAGTTGAAAGTGGCATATTTAATATTTCACAAACCGCCGAGGCCCACTCAAATTCCTAATTTAAGTTGGTAATATTCTTTTTTAACGAGATTTTAGGGAAAGGTATTTGTAAATCAAAATGCGTGTACTTTTTGAAGACCCACGCAAATAATTACATATTTCGGAAATTATAGCAAAAGTATTTCTTATTTCTGCCAAATTATGGGTATGTGAGGCGCAATGGATGTAAATAACGCTTGGATATGTTTGTCTTATTATGGCTTCAACGTCATTATGCCGTCCAGACATGTTTGCGGCACTGTCACACTCTTGTCCTCTCAACATATACAAATCAAGACCTAGGTTTTTGACTGTCTCAAGTAAAGTAAAGTTTTGTCAAAAAATCTAACACACAAATGCCTGGTTTTCACTATGTCATATAAGCTGACAAGAAACAATTGCCTCAACTGACATCTCGTAATTCTCTATTCTTTACGTATTCATTACATCTTATAAACGAACAAAAAATCCGGCTGTCAAACACAAACAAATTGCCAACATGCTGGCAATTTCATTTCAGATGTCAAATATTGCCAGGGGTTGTAAATGACAAGACATTAAAACCCGTTTTCATACAACTGGCAATAATTGACAACAAGTGCCATTGAAACTGACATAATGAAAACCAAGCAAAAGTCAAATGTTCTTTTCCACTGATGTCAAACGTTTCATCAGCTCATATAGAAAAAAAACATCATCTTTGACTTCTTTGACAATGTTTTTTGAATTTTTTCTCCAATTGTATTATTAAGTTCATCTATACTAATATAATAAAGAGGAAATGTGTGTTTGTTTGTTTGTTTGTTTGTAGGAGGTAATCTCCGTAACTGCTCATCTGATCTTACTGAAATTTTCACAGAGTCTTACTGCAGATATGGGAAGTGCTATAGGCTATAAGTTTTTTTGATATTTTTAGTGGACGTGGCACTTTTCATACAAAATGAATTTTTAATATCATAGATATTGGGTACAACGACAGAAATAACTTTGCAAATTTGTGTGATGGCACCTATTATTTATGTTAGTAGCCATGCCGAAATGGTCGGGATCCGATAAGTGGGTATGGCTCCTCCCATACAAAGCAGCAATTACTCAATATGATATATTTCGAGTACTACGGCATACACAGCTTTGCAAATTTGTCCTAGGTCATCTATTATTAACGAGAGTAGTCAGATCAAATACGGGCGCGATCGGAGCAGTGGGCGTAGTACCGTCCATACAAAGTAAAGACTTAATATCATATATTTTGTGTACTATAAAAGGGAAAGTTTTGACACTGCAAGAGTCCATCAGATATTAATGTGAGTAGTCTGAAAAATTGGACTGTATAGGATTAGTAGGCGTGGCACCTCCTATACAAAAAAGTATATTAATTACCAATGTGAGTGGTCATGGAAAATATGGGCGGAATCGCCAAAACCGAAAAATAGTGAAAAACAATAATCGCCAAAAACAAAAATTTTCAAAACCAAAAATCGCCAAAATCAAAAATCGGTAAAATAAAAAAATTGCCAAATGATATTCTAAATTCAAGGCCATCGTGAAGTGTTAACGGATTTAATTTTGAAAATCCATATTTTTCTCATGGGCAGCTACATATATGTGTCTTACTCCAGAGTAGGAACGCCGAAAAACTTGAAAATTTGTACATCGAATGAAAAAACAAAAATATCAGAAAGCATTAAAATAAAAAAAAATATGTAAAGTAAATGAATTAATATTTTTAATTGTACAATACAAACTTCGAACAAAAAATTGATTATGAAAACATACATGTCAATTAGTCTCGAAAAGTCGTAGCGCAGCTCGACAGGGCACTCTAGTTTTGTATAAACGGACTAATACAGGAGGCATTTTTTAGTGCTTTTTCTAAACTATTTTTAAATACTTCATCACCTTTTGCCTTATATCTCAAAAGAGCTCTAAAGTCTCTATCATTTTCGGTCGGTTCTTCAGCTGACAAGCTCTTTATTATTTACTAATCAACTGAAATTTCAAATGTAGCTCTAGTTTAGGATATTATTGTAATCAATTTTCGAAAAAAGACTTTATATTTTAAACCTGCTTAAATTTTTTGATTTAAAAAAAACCTTTTTTGAATTAATGTGTAGATTTTATAAAAAAAAATAAAACGTAACGATACGCTTGACATTTGTTTGAAAAAATTTGAAGTGAATTTAAAAAATTCGAATTTTTCTATACAAATTCAAATCGAAACGCAAACTGAGGGCCTAAGGCTAATGATAGCTTTGTTATTTATAAAACTAAAATAACCTATTGCTCGCAAATATAAATTAAAACAATTTTAACCAATTTTGTTATAAAATTATTTTATGTATAAAAACTATCTATGTTTTTATAAATAAAATAAGAAGATTCACAAATAACCCAAAGCTAATAAAAGACAACTTATTCAAAAGAATATGAAATATAAAATTAATTCTATTTATTTTGGTGTATTTAGGGTGATTTAGTGTGCGATTCAAATTGTTTTCTGTAATCACTTACGACTTACAATAAGTATTGCTTTTCTTTCATTTTATATTATTATATTAATATATATATTCATATTCTTTACGTCATTGGAAAAATATAGATAGTTTTTATACATAAAATAATTTTATAACAAAATTGGTTTACATCGTTTTAATTTATATTCGCAACCAATAAGCAGATAATTGCACCAAAGATATATCACAATGGTTTATTTTGATCCTAGGAGCACTGAAGGGTTAAATAAATAAAAATTAACCGAATTACTTTTCTTAAATTCTAAATAGTGGTTTCATCGAGTTTAACAGAAAAACTCGTTTTCGGTCATTTTTATTTAAAAATATCTTAGAATCCAAAGCAGGACTTGGCAAATAATGGGTTAACGTTCTCGGATTTATCCCAAATTTTAGGAGCGAGAGTTCTACACATTTGGTTATTATATTTTAAGCATTGCATCTAAAAATTCAACAGCACTTACAAAATATGTGAATTTTTTGGGGTCATATGTGACCCCAATTACAAAAAGGTTAATGGGGTCATATTATTTTTTTCCGAAACCCTAGGCTTTTATGATAAAATATAGCATTTAAAAGTAGAAAAGTGATGAATTTTTGATACAAAGTATTTGGAAAGAGTACATTTACAGAATATTTTTACTAAAAACCCATTTTTCTCGAAATCCGCAAAAATAAAATCCTTGTCAAAAAAATTCTGCCACACGGGGATTTACTTAAAAATTCACATAGTTAATCTGTAACATATATTTAACAAAACCCTAAAGTTTGAGATCCAGTTTTTTAAATTTTGTTTAAGAAAATTTTTTAAAACTTGAAAATGGAGTTTTCAAAATTTTATCAAAAAAATTTCCCATTTTCGGTCTCAATGCGCAATAGGTTAACAACGTTGTAATAAAACAATACTTCATATCTGAGTACTTACAAGTATAGAGACCAAAAAGGAATTATGGCTTTAATCAATTTCTCAATGTTGAAAAAAATGCCATCAAATTTCATGAGCTAGTTTTTTTTAGCACAAAAGTGGTCTGGGGCATTTGCTATTTCTTGGCGAGGCATTACTCGATTTTGAAGTATTATAGCTCTTTGAAAGGATAATTTAATACTGATCCCGAATTATAAACAAACTTATCGGAAAAATTAAACTATAGAGCGAAATTTTCGTAAAATCTGAAAAAATACATATTTTCCGCATAAACACACTTGAAATTTTCAATCGCGTTGAGGCACGACTAAATATTTTTTGATTGGCCCAAAACTTTGTGTTTCTCAGTTTGTTTGCTATTCGCATATTTCTATTTCTAGGGGGTGAGACCGATAGTTTGAACACTTTTTTTCATTCCATATTATGAAGGGCCACCCTAGTGTCCATGTAAACCTTGTGCACATATTTTGGTGAAATTTGCCATTGCATGAATGCTATTGAAATTGGCGAAAATCGGTGCATGTTCAGACATAGTCCCCGTACAAATGACACCCATGAACTCGACATAAATTGCCACATGATCCAATTATCATATAGATCTAGGTCAAATTGGGTTTGTGTATGTTTATTACACCCATTAATCAGTAGTCCGAAAACGTACCCTATAGGACAATTCTTAGTCATAGCCCCCATATAAAACTGCCTCCCGATCTTCACTTAAATCTATTAAAAAACAAAAATATTGCAGATTTTTCTCAAATTTGGTATTTATATGTTTTTGCAAAAAATAAGTGACCTTAACAAATATGGTCAGGATCGGTCCATTTTTCGACCTAGTCCCCATATAAATATAGCATCCAATATGTACTTTTTCATATTCAAAGGGGAAAAAATATTAACAATGCCACTCAAATTTGGTTTCTGCTTATTTTCTCTATCCAATTAGTTTGGCTTAAGAGATAGGGTCTCTAAACGCATGGTAGGGTATCGTATAGTCGGTCTATACCGACTATAATTGTCTTACTTCTTTCTTCAATTTTTGACATGGATACATTAAAAAAAAATTATTTATTTAAGCCAAAGCTACAATTTTTTTGAAGAATGAAATGATAAATACCATTAAGTTTTAAACTTACCCCATGGATTAACAAAAATCTTAAAGAGTTAATAATAGTAAAACAAAAGCTTTTGAAAAAAGACATACAGTCGAAAAATAATTGTAATATGGAAGAAGTGTTAAAAAGAATAAGCAGTGTACTTAGAATTACTACTATGAAATGTAGAGATAACTTTTATGTTCAAAACTTTAATAAAGTAGAAAATAATGCTAGGAAATGTTGGTCGTTCCAAAATCAGTGAAAAAACCTTAAGGATTCACAAGGTACAATAATTTCCAATGACAAGTTTTTAAACAAGTTTTTCCTAACGGCTGTATTTGATCTTAAGCGAAAAATTTTAATTTGTCCTTGTAACACCTTAAATTCGCTTTGAACACTTTCTCAAACAAATCACCGTTCACTCTTAACTACAGTAATGCAAATGACAATATATCACCAAAATTTATTAGAAAACGTGTAGCAGAATTAACAGCAATTTTAGTGCATAGTTTCAAAATTATGGTTATAACTTCAGAATACCCAAATATTTTAAAAGTATATAGAATAGTTCCCATACCCAAAGAGGTTAATACATAAATTGTTTGTTTTCGCAGTTGATAAAATATTTGAAAAAATTATATATGACAAACTTTTAATGTACCTAGAAGTGAATAAATTATTGTATAACTTTTAATTTGGTTTTCGAAGAGGGTGTAGTACTGAAAATGATGTCGTAAATGTAGTGAGATGTATCTGCAAAGGTTTGGATGAAGGATTTAGTGGAGTGGCTGGAATGTTTTTTGTTTTAGTAAGGCCTTTGATCTTGTTGATCGTCGAATAATGTTACAAAAACTAAAATATTATGGTATTCAAGGAGAACCGAACTTTTGCTATTTAAAGACTATTTCTTTAACAGAAAACAGTATGTAGAAATTAATAATATAAAAAGTTTTATTGCTTCAGTAGAGCACGGAGTGCCGCAGGGAAGGGGCATTCAAATATGTTTTCAATATATTTCAATATATTTGAATGACTTAAAAGACCTTGGTTTAAGTGGAAAACTTTATATGTTTGCAGATGATGTTTCGGTATTTTATCCCTACAAAAATTATGTAATACTAAAAATTAACGTAGAAAGAGACGCAGCTTTAATAATTGAATATGTACGGTTAAATAGACCTTGATAAAACTAAATTGATTCACTTGCTTCAAGCATTAATAATGATTTCTCTGTAAAGATTGATGGAACTCACTCAATACGATATCTTCGAAATTGCACCAGTATTTCGGAATTTTGTACAAATTTAAATACAAATTAAATGAAAAGGCCAAAATGTTGAAATATCAATCTTTAACACATTCACATTTTAATTATTTAGCGATTATTTATACTTATAACAGTAATAATAACATGCTGAAATCTCTTCAATGTATGCAAAATAAAGCATTAAAAATCATTTACAAATTACCATTAACTTATTCAACTGTTGCATTGTATAAGGATATAAGTTAAAACATTTTACCAATTTATGGATTGCATGAATATCAACTTTTAAAGGTTGTTTTGAAAAGTATTCACAATGTTGGTCATACTGCCAAAAAAAATTTTACAAAATCGATTATATTACAATACACGTAATAGATAAAATTTCAGTATTTCTAGATGTGCATGGAAACAACGAAACAACGTGTAGATTTTATTGATGGTAAGAAATTTAGCAATTTACCTGCAGTTCTTAAATCTATTGGTAGAATATCAACGTTTAAATTCTCTTGTACAGATTATATTTGTGACACATTTGAAACGCTTCTATCGTAATTTCAATCATTTTTAAAGATCTGTATATGTGTCATATTTATATCTTTATAACTTGTATATAAATTAAACTTGAAAAAATTATAAAAAAATCACTTTCTATGGGAGGTGCTACGTGTACTTGAGATATCAAAATACAAAGGCTGGCAATGGATTGGCCACTAAATTTCACAATTTTGTTTTTGGATAATTTCGAGTTAAGTCCCAAAAATCACCCATTGGTGTGTTCTCTATCGATAGACAATAAATTTGTTACAAAAAATACAATTAAAAACATAAACGAAAAAAATTATTTTTTACTGATGCTAAAACAAAGGAAATTATTAAACTTCTATACCAAAGTGGATTGCAGCAACAAAAATAGAAGATGGTATGAAAGAAAATATATAAAAATCTTAATTAAATATTTATAGTTTCTGACGTTTTCTTCCAACTGTTTTTTAAATACAATTATATTTTTCAATGTTTTAATATTACTAGCAGATTCCAGCGCTCGAAATTCGAGTGCAATTTCTGGGCATCTTTATTTTTCAACTTAGCCAATTCACAAACCAACACTTTTTTGGTTTATTATTATTGTAAATGAAGATAACAAACTGATTAACAAACACATTAACAAATTTAATAAACACACTCATAGCATATGTATAATTTTATGTATGTGTTAGTAGAAACTTTAAATGCAATTTACTCAAAATAAGGGAAAAAATTTAAAAATCTGTAAATCTGGTGAATAGCTAAAAAGAAATAGCTTTCAAATAATATAAGTTTGGACAATATCGGGATAAAACGGTAGAACGAAACATCGGTAACAAAAAATCGCCTAGCCTATTAATATTATAGATAATTACTATAAAATAATAACAAGAATAAAGTTTCGTGAACAATTAAAAACCAGAATCTATTATATTAATAAGTAAGGCGATGTTTTGTTTCACAGTTTGCTCCAGATTTTGACCAAACGCGTCTCATTTGAAAGGTACTTCTTTTTAGCTGTCCACCAGATTTACAGATTATTTACATTTTTACATTTTTATACCCTATACCACTATGTGGTGTGGGTATAATGACTTTGTGCTGCTGTTTGTAACAACCAAAAATATTTGACCTAGACCCATCTTTAATTATACCGATCGAATCAGAATCACTTTCTGAGTTGATTTAACAATGTCCGTCCGTCCGTCCGTCCGTCTGTGTGTCCGTGTAAACCTTGTAATCAAACTGCAGGTCGCAAATATGAATATATTTTGATGAAATTTGGTATGTAAGCTTCTATCAGCCATGAATGCACGCTATTGAAATTTGTGAGAATCGGTCCATGTTCAGACCTAGCCCCCATACAAATTACCCCTATGAAATCGACATAAATTGCCATAAGATCCATATTGTCATATAGATCTTATCAAATTGGGTTTTGTATGCGTTCATTACGTCCATTAATGAGTAGTCCAAAAATGATCCCTTTGGCCCCATATAGAGTTGCTTCCCGATCTTCACTTAAATCTATTAAAAAACAAAAATATTGCACTGATTCTTCTCAGATTTTTTGTATATATTTTTGCAAAATACAAGAGACTTTACCAAACATGATCAGGATCGGTCCATTTTTGGACCTAGTCCCCATATAGATATAGCATCCGATATGAACTTTTTCATATCTGCAGCCAAAAAAATTAATAAAAATCCCACTCAAATTTGGTTTTTCCTTATTTTCTAGGTCCAGTTAGTTGGGTCTAAGAGATAGGGTCTCTGAACGCATGGTATAGGGTATCGTATAGTCGGTCTAGACCGACTATAATTTTCTTACTTGTTGTTTTTGGAGTTATGCTCATTTAAAGTTGCTACTAACACATACATAAAACAATACAATGCTATGTGTGTGTTTATTAAATTTGTTAATGGCTCTGTTTTCTTCATTCACAATAATGATTGTGTTGAATTGAAAAATAATTTTCGACATAAACCAGTAACATTGAAAAATAACACAATCGATATTTAAAAAGTGTTGAATTGTGAATTGGCTAAAATTGATTAGCATACTTTTAAGGTTCTTATAAAATAATTTATTAAATGAAAAAATAAAATTTCCTAGAATTTGGACTAGAATTTCGAGGGCTGGGATCTGCTAGTAATAGATGATTTTACTACTAGTCTAATGCAAAAAAAATTTGTGAGAAATATTCTATGGTCTTAAGCAAAATAATAATTTTGAGAAATATTCTAGGGGACGACTCATCATTTAGGCGGCTGGCCCCCTAAAACGAGTCAAAGACTTTAATTTAATTTATTTCATTTTATTTTATTTTAATTAAAAAATGTCAAAAATGTCCGAGAGGTCATTAACTATCCGGGACTAAAAATTTGTGCTCGAATTGTTTCCCGACGAGCAATTGAGGATGATCTTGGTTGTTATCGTTCTGTGAAGAAACCACTGATATCAGAGAAAAATCGTCTGGCTCGCGTAAATTTTACTAAGGAACATATGAACTGGTCAAGACGGAATTGGAATACTGTTCTCTTTCCAGATTAGTCCAAGTTACATTTCAGAGGCCATTATGGGGGAATGTTTGTACGACGACCAAAGGGTATTGGATACAGGAAAATTCTAAATGACGTAATGTATGCATATGTGGAGGAAAATATGCCCTGGTGTTGAAGTTTCAACATGACAATGACCAAAAAAAAAACCTCTAAAATTGTAACCGAATAGCTACAATCTAATTCAATTAGTTTGAAATGGCCAGCCCAATCACTATTCCATAGAAAATCTGTGGGAAATTCTAGATCGAGAATTAAAAAGGCAGTTAATTCAGAGTGGCAATAAAATTTCAATGGATATCATCAACAATTTAATTGACTCCATGCTCTCCGTTGTGAAGAAGTACCATAAAATAATGGATCCCTAACAAAATATTGAAACCAAAAATAGGGGGAAAATTTTCAATTAGTGTATAGGAAAGGTTTCCAATGTTTTGCCAACAGCATAAAAATGAATATTTTAAGTTTTGCTTTTTTTTTCTGAACTTAAGCTATTTTATGTTAATATTATTTCTTTTTAAAATAAATTAAACATATAAATTTTTAATTAATAAAAGATCAAATATTTTGGTATTGACCGTTCAAGTCGTCAAAAATATATTTTGTTAAAAGTTTCCATTGTATTGTTACTCACTGTATATAGCAGATAGGCAGATACACATTTAAATATATTTAGATTCAGATGAATTACAATTATATTGTTATACTGAGACAAATTTTTTCGTCATTTAGCATACAGTCAGGGAGAAAAGTTTTATTACACCCCTCAAATACAACTTAAACATAAATCTGATAATGTTCCAAAAAAATAAAATATGCAGTTTATTTCCACTCTACTGATAAAAAATTAACGGTAAATTTTAAAAAATGTCAAATAATACACAGAACAAAAGTTTAAATACAGCGCAAATAATTGTTTATTATTCTTGTTGTTCTCTGTTTCTCTCAATCTTAGTCCCGTTATAATTTGTGTTGTGATTTCATAAAGTTAAAAACTAAATCATGGGCAGGGGCAAAGAAATTGCAGCTTCCGTAAAAAAAAAATAGTAACTCTTCATTATAATGAAGGAAAATCATATCGAGAAATAGGCAAATTATTAAATTTATAATTTGCAAGTGTTCAAAATATTGTAAGAAACCACAAAAAGGAAATTCATTTGAAAATAAACCTAGGACGGGACGACCGAAAAAACTTTCTCAACGAAATTTCAGCCATATAATAAAGGAAGTTGACATAAATCCATTGCCAAAACATCTGGTAAATGCGTTCACCCAAAAACGGTACAAAGAGTTATATGGCACAATGACTATCGAAGCAGAGTTCTTATTTCGAAAAAGATTAGATTTTCTATTAGATTTTTCCAAGATTTATATAGACAAAGGAGAGGACTTTTGGAGTACGTTCCTGTTCACTGATGAGCCTAAAATTTAAACTTATTTGGAAGCGGTGGCCGAACAAGAGTGCCAACAGTGAAATAATGTGATGGCAGTGTGATGGTTTGGGGTGCGATAGGAGGTGCAGGTGTGGTGCACTTGATTTTTATTGATTGCATAATGGATTGATACTTCTATAAAAGTATTTTAGAAGAACATTTAAAGTCATCTGTGGACAGCTTGGGACTTGGATCGCATTGGATCTTCCAACAAGACAATCATCCCAAGCATACTGCTGCTATACTACGCTCCCCGGCAGCTCAATATCTCCCCCTCCCCCCAATCACCGGACCTTGACCCTACTGATCATGTTTGGGATGTATTGAAGCGTAAAATCGATCATACTGCACAAAAAAGTAAAAAAGAAACAACGACATCTGAAACAGAAAATTTTGTGTTATCGATGCCTCGTCGTTGGCAGGCAATCATAGATTCTCAAGGCGGTCCTACTAAGTATTGATCTTATTTTGATTAATTTCGATAATTAATTTAGATAAATAAAAAATAAATAACAATTTTCCAGTGAATTACACTGATTTTTTATACCCTATACCACTATGTGGTTTGGGTATAATGACTTTGTGCTGCTGTTTGTAACTACCAAAAATATTTGGCCTAGACCCATCTTTTATTATACCGATCGACTCAGAATCACTTTCTGAGTCGATTTAGCGATGTCCGTCCGTCTGTCTGTCTGTGTGTCCATGTAAACCTTGTAATCAAACTACAGGTCGCAAATATGAATATATTTTGATGAAATTTGGTATATAAGCTTTTATCGGCCATAGGATGAACGCTATTGAAATTGGTGAAATTCCAGCAGTCCAAAAATAATCCCTATAGGACAATTCTTAGTCATAGGCCCCATATAGAGCTGCTTTCCGATCTTCACTTAAATCTATCAAAAAGCAATATTGCATAAATTTTCTCAAAATTGGTTTACATATATTTTTACTTGTATATATTTTGACTTTACCAAATATGGTCAGATTGGTCCATTTTTCGACATAGTCCCCATATAAATATAGCACCCGATATGAACTTTTTCATATCTGCAGCCAAAAAAATTTAACAATGGCACTAAAATTTGGTTTATGCTTATTTTCTATATCCAATTAGTTGGACCGAAGAGATAGGGTCTCTAAACCATGGTAAAGGGTAACGTATAGTCGGTATAGCCGACTCTAATTTTCTTACTTGTTTTAATTTACCATTATGTATACTAAAAAAAGAAAATTTTTTGTTTTTTTAAACTCTTTCTTTTAACTCATACTCTCTGTCTGTCTATCTGCCACGGGGCAACCCCATTCCCCCTCATCCAATTGGTCTTAAACTTGGCCCATAGTCCTGTTGTGACTATAGATCAATTTTGGGGTAGTCACACACAGTCACACACAGTCACAAGTGATATAAAACCAATTTCCCCTTATCCAATCAATCTGAAACTTGGTCGATAGACTTGCTGTGAAAAAAAATTAACTTTGACACGCACAGTCACTCTTAGTCACGCACAGTCACGGAGAGATTTAAACCCCATTGCCCTCATCCAATCAATCTGAAAGTTAGTCCACAGACTTGTTGTCACCAAATATTAAGTTAAAGATAGTCACGCATAGTCACGCACAGTAACAGATTTAAACCCCATTTTCCCTCATCCAATCAATCTGAAACTTGGTCCATAGACTTGTTAATTTTAAAAGGGATTAAGGGGAACGCTTGGTAAATGTGGGAAAATGCATGCTAAATTATTGGAAAATGCCTGTTAAGTCTATAGGAAATGCATGCCAAATGTTAAAAATGCATGTCAAAAATGGAAAAATGTTTGCTAAATTTGGGCAAATTTATGGGAAAATGCATGCTAAAAATGGGAATTTTTCTGTTAAAAATGAGAAAAATTTGCATGCTAAATGTAGGGAAATTGCATGCTAAATGTAAGGAAATTGCATGCTGAATTAAGAAAAATGATTTTCAAAGCTGCAAATAAAAAAATCTTTCGAAAAAACAAAAACATGCACATGAGGACTTAACAGGCATTTTAAGCATGCATTTTCCCATTTCTGTACAGCAAAACTAATTCTCTCTTTTAAAATAGTCACGCAAAGTGACGCACAGTCACGGAGAGATTCAAACTTCATATGCATAAGGAAAGAAAGAGTTTTAATAAAAACTTTGTTTTTATTGGTTACCATTAGATTGGAAATGAACGTAGGGTGTTTGTATTGTTGACCTGTGTTGAAGTTTGAAATTGTTTATATTTCGGCTTAAGGTACTTCATATTTATTTTATTTATTTTATTTTTATTTTTTTGTAACATTATCAGATTTATATTTATGTTACATTTGAGGAGTGTTTTTAAACTTTTGTCCCTGACTGTATAACTTAAACATTAAAATTAGCATAGCTCAAAAAAATCAAAACCGCATCCAAAAATATTTGGTTTTTGGCTAAAGGTTAGATGAATTGAAAGAAGAAAGACAACAACAAAAATATACACACATGTATCTTAACAAATTATGTATGATATTAACAATTATGTATTTAACAAATGTTTTTGTTATGAAATATGGTTTTAAAGCCTGCAGAGCATAACTAAGCACCCAAAATTAGAGTTCCACAAATTTACAAAAAAATGTATTAATGCATGATCTGGTTTACAGTTAATGTATTGTTTTACATTTTTAACAAATTTGATTTTTAAAGCCCCGTGATTTAAAAATTACAAATTTGCTTATTCATATGCAAATATGTACATATTTACAATAATTGAGTAATTTACCAATTTTGATTAAAAAAACATTAAAATTATATATTGGAAATATCCAAACATGAAATAAATAATAAAAATCGATTCACAAATATATAAAATAAAATTCAGTTGTGTTTTTATTTTTCTAGGTTATTCATGGTGTACGAATTGAAACAGTTGAGGAGACGACAACGACGACTCCGGTTGATCATGACATGTTTGTACATGATGTAGATACGCTGACGCATCAACATTTAAGAAAAAGAAGAAGTAAACGCAGCAGCACAATTGAAAGACCATTGCGAATTTCACTCAAATACGATGATTCCGTAATTGGGTAAGAAAAATTTTTACTCGTATTTGGCAAAGACGTTAGTACTAAAAATAAACAATACCAACAAATTAAAACATTTGTATTTCCAAACGGAACTACTCGTAAACAGTTAATAGTTAATAGATAAATGGTAATTGTACTAAAACCTTGGAAGTTGTTTTGTAGTCACTTATTTTGTCCGAAATAATTTAGTGTTATTTTAATTTTTAAGATAATTGTAATAATAGCAACAATACAATGGTAAACAAGACGCCTTAATGAACTTTAATTATTAAATATATTTCATAAAAAATTCGCACGGCTTGTATTAGAAAAAAAATTGGAATTTAATTAAATCGTATAGGTCATTATCAAACAGATGGCAATCGAAATATTAATTTTTGCAGCACGTAAAATATGAAACATTCAGCAGTATGCTGAATTCGTAAGAAGTGACGCCGTTATTTAATTTTTTATTGTCTTTACAATTTTGTTAATTAACTAAATCGCTATAATCTTATATAGTGTAGAAATCGTTAAGGATTTAACGTATCCATATCTATTCGCAATATTATAAAACTGAGTATTGATTTTATAAACACATATAGTTTAGAACTAAAGTGTATGTACATTAGGGTGACAGCCATTTTTTTTTTTGAATTTCAAAACGTGCGGGCCAGATTATTGTGACACTGAATCTAAAACTTTAGTGCGCAAAATTTGAGCCAAATCGGACAATGCTTTCTGGACGCGAATTGAGTTCAAAGTTCAAATATAAATTTATATGTAAAAATTATCAAAAAAAAAAAAAATCAATTTTCACAAAAATTTTGTTATTAATAATTGCGTTTCAATTAAATTAATTAATAAACCATAATCTAGAGTTAATTATCTTTCTAATAAAACAATAAAATCTATTATCTCAGCAAAAATGCGCCGCAGTCCACTTGATTAAGAAAATCGAGCTCACATTTTTAAAGACATTGAAATAATTTACAACAACAATATAAAAACTAATTAATCTACATATTTTCAATAAATAACGAATAAATTTGGGGAATTTTATGAATACATTAAATTTGTTTAATTAAAAAAAAAATCCTGATGAAGAAATTTTTTATAGATTTTCATATAGAGTCAATTTGATATCAAGAGTACCCCACGGGTTAATTTCAGAAAATAAGTCCAGAATATTATTTTCTAGAATTATTAAAATATCAAAAACTTTTATCGAAATCCTTCCACAAATATATATTATTTCAATATTTTGTTTTAAAAAAAAATGACCTTTGACCTTAAAGGGGGACAATTTATAGTGTTTCAATTTAACCTTAATTTACAGGATTGATAACTTGTATCAAGTAGTATAATATTTTGTCAAAAGATATTTGACATATGAAAACAGCAAAATAGATGTAGCCTAAAAGTTTAAAAAGTATGAAAAATAACATTTTTCTTCAAATCCGCTGAAATAAAAACGCTGCCCTCGCCAAATTAAGAACAGGATACCTACAATATTTGGCACTTTTAATCACTTATATTTTATTAATAAGACCTTAAAGTCCAATCGTTGAGATCGGAAAATTTCTTGAACAAAATTTTTGAAAAAATAAAATTGGAGATTTTGAAATAGTGCTAAAAAATACGTACCGTTTTGACATTAATTTAGAACGGCATAACAATAGACGAGATGCAAAATACTTTACGTAAGATCATTTTGGGATCAGGAGAATGCAAAATTGTTGTTGTTGTAAATTATTTTAATGTCTTTAAAAATGTGACCTCGATTTTCTTAATCAAGTGGTCTGCGGCGCATTTATTGCCTGGGGAACTTGATATAACTTGGCTGTTTTTCAACCGATAATAGATTTTATTGTTTTATTGGAAAGATAATTTACTCTAGATTATGGTTTATTAATTAATTTAATTGAAACGCAATTATTAATATCAAAATTTTTGTGAAAAATGATTTTTTTTTTTTTTTGATAATTTTTACATATAAATTAATATTTGAACTTTGAACTCAATGAGCGTGCAGAAAGCATTGTCCGACTTGGCTCAAAATTTGTGCACTGAAGTTTTAGATCCAGTGTCACAATTATCCGATCCGCACACCTCAAAATTCGACCAAAAATTTTTTTTCATACAAACCGCTGTCACTCTAGTGTACATACATCCTATAAAAATCATATATTTATTAATTAAGACATGTTTAAAAACATTAAATGCACGATAACTTTTAAAGCATTTTTATTAGAATCAACTTATTTATAAAAGTAAAAAATAAAACAAATTAAAATTCAGTAGGGACAAAAGTGTTTCATGTAATAAAGGGTCCGCCATCTAACGTTTTTTTTTTCAACTAGTGCTTATTTCGTGAATGGTAACACTTAGCTCATGTCTGATTTGACAGATAATTAGTTTTATACTTCCGCTGAACGAATATGGTTGTGTATATGTTTGAACAACGCTGGGAAATATTGCGACATTACTTTGAAAATCATGGTAATGTTGCAGAATGTGTGCGAAAATTGCGTACGGATTTTGGAGAAGTTCGTTATCTTGTGAAAAAAGTGAAAGAAACTGGCATCCTCATCGATAAACCAAAGCGTGAAAAGCCAAAAACAGTGCGTACACCCGAGAATATTGCTGCTGTGGCAGAAAGTGTGCGTGAAGCGCCATCAACATCAATTCACCGTCGTTCTCAAGAATTGAACATTTCGGAGGCATCATTGAGACGAATTTTGCATAAAGACCCTGGTATGACGCCATATAAAGTCCAATTGGTTCAGGAGTTGAAGCCAACTGACCATCCAATGCGTTTTCGCTTCGCTAAGTGGGCCTGCGATCGACTTACAGAAGATGCCGATTTTGCCAAAAAAAAAAATCATCTTTTCAGAGGAAGCTCATTTTGATCTTGGCGGGTATGTAAACAAGCAAAATTGTCGCATTTGGGGCACAGAAGACCCGCACGCATACATTGAAAAGCCGATACACCCAAAATGAGTCACTGTTTGGTGCGGATTTTGGTCCAGAGGCATAATTGGGCCATTTTTCTTCGAAAATGAGCAAGGAGTGGCCGTTACAGTCAATGGCGATCGTTATCGGGCCATGTTGAACGAATTTTTGTTCACAAAAATTGAAGAGGTGGATATTGGCAACATTTGGTTTCAACAGAACGGCGCTACGTGCCACACAGCCGAAGCTACACTCGATGTTTTGCGCCCTGTTTTTGGAACATCGCATTATCAGCCGCAGAGCTGATGTCGTTTGGCCACCTCGGAGCTGCGATTTGACACCGTTGGACTATTATTTGTGGGGTGCCCTCAAAGATAAGTGTTACGCCAACAAGCCAGAGACAATTGACGCTTTAAAGGACAATATTCGTAAAGCCATTGGTGAAATACAGCTGCACACAATCGATAATGTGCTTAAAAATTGGACCGATCGTGTAGACTACTGCATGGCCAGCCGAGGCAGCCATTTGAATGAAATTATTTTCCATTATTAACCGGAAGGATTGTACTTTCAAAAAAAAAAAAAAATTTGAGATAATATTAAGTAGTTTTTTTTATAGCATTTTCAAAAAAAAAGTTATTTGGCGGACCCTTTATATGTTGGCCCGCCACGGGCTGTCTTGGTGCTTTATATAGCACCCGTTCACCCCTTCACAATATAGGCAAACTGTCAACACAATGTGGTAAATGTTGTTCCAATTAGTGCTTTATAAGAGCGTTTATCTATGATACTATCTACAAGTACTAAACGAGCAACTCCACTAGCTAGTATAGCGCCGCATACTATTACACATTTATGTTTCACTGTAGGCAATAAGTTTTTTGCATCCTTTCAACACCAGACCCCCTAGAATCATTTTCGAACAGGTAGAATTTATTTTCATCTGTGAAAATTACCCGTTTCCAAACTTCCATGTTTTTGTCCACAAGTTTCTTTGCAATTTCCAGTCAAAGCTTCTTGTTTTTATACCCTCCACACCTCAGTGGCAGAGGGTATATATAGGTTTGTCATTCCATTTGCAACGCATCGAAAAACTAATTTCTGACCCCATAAAGTATATATATTATTGATCCTTAGCACAGCTCGAGTCGATATAGCGATGGCCGTCTGTCCTTCTGTCTGTTGAAATCACGCTCATTCACAAAATAAACCATTTACCTGGGTAAGGTTGCGATAACATTGTTTGCCACTATTCCCACCAGGTTGGTATTTAAATGGGAGTAAATCGGGAGTCATTGAGGTGAGATATGAGCAAAAATTTGTAGACACCTTTTAAAAAAACAAAAAACCCAGTGTAACAAACACACTGCTACACACAAATGTTGCACAACAACATTCACAGTTCAAAAACAGCCACAAAAAAAAAATGATGCAATCATACCAACAAACACAACTACCATGAGCTATGTTAGTAGTATTGCCACATATTTTTTTAGCGTATCACGATATAATAAAATAAAAAATCGCCAATATGAAAAAAAATATAATCCTTAATCAAAAACGAAAAATTAAAAATGTAAAACGAAAAATGGAAAATGAATACTGAAAAATGTAGACTGAAAATAGAGAAATGAAAAATGAAAACTGAAAAATGAAAAATGAAAATTGAAAAATTAAATATTAAGATTTTAATTTTTATCTTTAGTTTCTTACTTGTTTTTATTATTATTATTTTTTTTTTCTTGTATTAAATGTACCCTTAAATTAACATATTACTACCTAATTCAGATAAAAATATTTTAAAATTTGTTTTTTATTTTGTCATTTTTATTAAAAATTTTTAGGCCAGAATCATTTGAAATTTTTTTTAATTATCCTGTAACTTCTAAGGTCTCAAAACATTCTAAGAGGGATCAAACTCTGGGTATTATAACGCCGGCTGCGTTAAATAATGAATTTCGTTAGTGTTCTATGAAGGATTTAGGGAACTTCTAGGATTTCTACTCTAGTAATCAAATAGTAATTAATTATTTCTATAGAAGACATGATCATTATAAATAGAAATAATATTAGAAAATGACCAAAAAGAAAAACAATTAACTATAAATTTAATTGCTATTCGGAATTAATGTTTCAGTATCGGCAACAGTTTTAAAGTGATAGCCGTACTCAACATTGGGTGTAATATTGAGTTTAAGACGCAGGTGGAGGGTATCAAAAAATTCGGCACAGCTGAATTTAACACTCTTACTTGTTTGCTAATGAATTGTTTTATTATGGGGCAGTCTACTTGCATAACTATTATTATGCAAAATTCTTCGAACAGTTTTCGGATATACTGTCTTTTTCGAAGTGGTAGCGATGTGTTCGAACAGCTTGCTTTTGCATTTTTATCCATTTGTAACTTGAAAGCCTTTGTTGCAGACAAGTAACGCAGTAAATGTTTGACAGCTTGTCGGTGTTCACAATGAGAGTCTTGATTCTTCTGTGCAACTTCACCAACGAAGTGCGGAATATCTGGTCTAATCCTTACCGGGAAATACATTAAAGTTCTAATTATGGATTGGTACATATTTGGGTCTACACGTTATCATTCTTACAGGAAATCTTGTAACCTGTATCAGGAGGGGTAGATGCTGGTCTACATAATATCTTAAGAGATTTTTAATGTATTGAGTATGCCGCACACTAATCCTACTAGTGTCGCCTTTGCATTCAATTTCTATTCCTAGGAAATGTTTAACAATTTCATTATCTACTGAGCAGGCAATTAAGATTTCATCGTCATACACTGCCATCACGTTAAATTTGCCATCTTTATGCATACTATATAAACAGGGTTCACTATCAGAAGGCTGAATTCCAAGCGCTACGTGAATGGTTAAAGTCCATAAATAACCTCTTTCAGACGTAAAACTTGATTTGGATTTTCTCCATCCACAAATCCATCAGGTTGTTTCATATTAACGTCTTCGTCTACTTTGCTATTTAGATATGCAGTGGAAACATCTACGTGATGAAAATGAAGTTTTCTTTCCGCGGCCAATGCAAAAATCATTCGTATGGTTGGATATCGTACAACTGATGAAAACGTCTCACTGTAGTTAACGCCAAATTCTTGGCTGCAGCCCTTTGCAACCAGGCAGGCTTTAAAAACTGTAATATTACCACGTTAATCCTTCTTAAGAATAAAAACCCATCTACTTCCTATTGCCTTTTCACCAATGGGTTGATCACTAATGACCACATGTTGTTCTCCTTTAGTGCAGTATATTCATTTTCCATTCGTACGAACATTTACTTGCAATTGCATCTTTATGGGACTGCTGTATAGGTATTTCATTATCCTCAGTAAAATTAAGCCTGTTGTAAACTTTCATAGGATAAGCAACATTCCCTGGATGAATTAAGTTCGCCTCAAAACCCATAAAATCAGCTTCAGAACTTGATTCATATTCATCTTTATCATCAGTTTGAGCATCGGCTTAAACTTCTCGATAATTGCCAGGATTTGAATAATTTGTCGTAGAAATACAATTTGGAATTTTGAAGATATCTAAGGAATCTTCTGGTGTTGTATTCAGTAAGGAATCTTCACAAAATATGATGTCTCGTCTTTCAACTATACGCATTTCCTTAGCATCAAACAACCTTGGTAGTTAAGGAATTCCTTGCTCTTTGCAGAAAATTCTTTTGATTGCTTCTTATCGAGTGCATTTGCAGGTGAACCAAAAATACGAAAATGACTAACATTCGGTTTCTTACCACACCAGATCTCAAACGGTGTCCTATTTTTCAATAATTGGTCTATTTCAGATGTATACAGCGGTATTTTCAGCTTCCGGCCACAGTGCTGCACTATTGTCATATTAGCTCGTTCCGAAATACCATTCTGTTGTGGAGTGTATGTAACAGTTAGCTGCCTCTGTATAGCATTGTCTTCTAAAAGCTTGTTGAATTGAATATTAACATATTCTCCGCCATTATCACTTCTCATGGCCTTAATTTTTTGTTCCAGAGATTTGAAAATCTTGAATAACCTCACTTTTGTTCTTCATAAAATAAACAAATGTCCTTCCAAAGGGTTTGGCGTTATATATTTTCTTTATCTTGATCTTTGTTGGCTTAGTTTTTCAGCGAAAACTCAAGTACACTGGCCTGGTACTTTCACCCTGGCTTGGAAGTTCTCACCACAGGCAATGAACACCACACAAAATTTATCTCGATGTATGTATATACTGTATATACTAATCATGAAAACAAATATGTTAAATATATTTTTAATTCTCAACGAGACTTTAACTTGACAAATGTTAATTATTTGTCTCCTATTGGTTACATGTCCCAATTTTTATAGGAAAAGTACTCCTGGTACTCATAGGGGTTGAATTTGCCCTTTCTAAATTTATTTTCAGTTTTGCGTTTGTTTTTGTTTTTTTTTTATTATTAGTATGTAATGTTAGGTTTAAGTTAGTTTTAAGTTTATTTTAAGAGATACACTCTCCTGCTATGTAAGCCCCAGGAGCAAGGGCGTTGAAATTAAAATAGTTTGTTATACAATTTTCACTATATATTGAAAGCATGGCTGCAATTCCACAAATATTGTATTTAAGATATTACACTATAGTCTTAAGTTATCTTTTGTTATTGTTGCTGTATCATTATATTGTAGAAAAAAAGGCAATAAATTTAATTTTTAAAACTTTATATACTGTGATCGTCAAAATAAAGTAAACAGCAATTTTTAATCTTTAAATTGTCTTATAACAAAATTATTATTGACTTACGATAAAAAATAATAGTACACAGTTTAATACTATACCATTTTGAGATTGACTACTATAAAACATGAAATGAAATCAATTGGGAATATTGCACAAATCTCTCGAAAGTGAAAATACATCAGATTTTACGCGTCAAAAAAAGTAAACAGTGGTAACACTTACTTTCTCTTTTTTATATTTCGGGGAAGAACCTAATCTTTTTGTGACAAATGTGTACTGATCACGTGTTCTACTTTTCTAAAAATCATTTGAAGTTGATTTGTACTAATTAATAATAGCTAAAAAGATGTAAAAGCAAATATTCTCACTATGGGAAAGCAAATATCGGTTTACACTCGGAAAATATTTTAGATTAAAAAGAAAAATGTAAATCTTTGCATGAAATTGGCGAAATTGTGAGCAGGAACCACTGGACAATAAAAAAAGTAGTTGATGAATGCGCCAAACACCATAGGTTGAAGATTTAACGAGATCTGGATGCCCAAATCAGCTTAGCGGTACTGAAGTTAGCGCTGTAGTAAGAGAAGTAAAGACATATTCAGCCTAAAGTGCAGTTAAATTATCAGAAAACATAACGCACACATTAGGCAAACCAGTAAGTTCGAGTACAGTAAGGAAATCGCATATTATATATATATATATAAGAAGAAAACATATTATATTATATATATATAAGAGGAAATTCGGCGCGAAAATGCCTCCAAAAATATGGCGGGCTAAGAATGAAACATGCAAAGAAAAGTGTGTTACCAAAACTGTTATATACAGTGGGGGTTCAGTTATGTTTTGGGGCTATATGCAGGGAACAGGTGTTGGTAATTATGTTTTTATTTACTCCACTATGAACCAAATGGATTACTTAGCAATTTTGAAGGACAATGTTGGCCCTAGCGTCAAGAAATAAGGCAAGGCTGGAAATAAGATCTTCCAACAAGACAACGATCTAAGGCTTACATCTAAAATTGTGAAAAAGTGGCTACTGTACCGGACTCCTAAGACACCTGATCAACCGTCGCAGTCACCGGACCATAACCCAATCGAGCATCTTTGGGTAAATCTTGACAGAAAAATAGGTCGAAGGGCTTTTTCAAGCAAGGCAAACTTAAAGATGCCTGAAAAGAAAGAATGGAGCATAATCTCCCCTGATATAACAAAAAAAAATTGTCGAGTCGCTGCCTCGAAGACTACATAAGGGGCTTAAGGCCAAATGAAAATAAACCAAATATTAAAAAAATTTAAAAGTTTAATTTTTGTATTGAAGTTCTGTTGCCTTTCCTTTGCTGTTTACTTTTTTTTGACGCGTAAAATTTGATCATTTTCTAAATAAAGTGCATTTATTTCTGTTTTGTAATGCTTCTGCTTAATTTTTTTTATTGAGTTCAGCTATAATTAAATAACTCTTGAATTCTTTATATTTATTTTTGATTTTGTGTTAATTACTTCATTTTAATAAAACTTTTAATATGAGGAACTAAGGTGTTTACTTTAATTTGACGCTCACAGTATATCTGATTAGCTGGATCTTACGACAATTTTACCAATTTCAATAGCGTTCGTCCTATGGCCGATAAAAGCTTATATACCAAAGCTTATATACCAAAGTTCATTAAAATATAATCATATTTGCGAACTGTATGTAGTTCGATTAAAAGGTTTACGTGGACACACAGGTTTACGAATCAGAACGTGATTCTCTACAAGTTGAATAAAGTTTTTTCTATTTGCGAAAATTATTTATTTTATATAAAAAATTAAATACTTAAATGATTAATTAACAGTAGATTAACGAAAAATATTTAACTATGTTGGTGTAAAAAAAGCTTATTAAACAAAAACCTGTAACCACAAACCTACAACAACCTGTAATCACTTAATACAAAATTGTATGTTCCCACTAAACCAGGTGCCTTAGCAGAATTCTCATGAAGGTCATTTCATGTATCTCCGAAACAAAATAAAAATTCACTTCAATCCACTGTCAGCAATTAAGCAAGAATTTTATATTTAAAAAAAAGCACAACAGATATAAATAAATATCTGCTGTGTGATCATTGCAGCCAACCATTGACTATTTGTCTCCAAGGTCATCTAATCACAAATGCAACTAGTTTATTGCAATCGTACGTTACAGTATCCACCAGAGAATTTTATTATACATTATCAATTTATTCACCAACACTTTTCTAATACTATTGGCCATTGTTAAATAACAATCAACTTAAATTTCTATAAAAGAGAAAAATTTATGCAAAATACCAGTAGTAGCAGTTCTAATAATACTTGTATTAAAGTTATAAAATTATAAAAACAACTAATCTGACTTCCTATAACAAACACATATAAATTTCTAAGTAAAAATTACCCTTAACCGTTATAAATTCTGTTAAATGTTAAATAATTTATAATACTTTTTTTTTCTATTTCGTTTGTAGTCTGGACACTGACAAATTCATACTCATAAATGTAAGTAATCGTGGGTTTATTATTAATAGAAATATAAATGTAAAACATATACGTAGTATACAGCATTATTATTATACAGCACAGTGGGAATGTTTGAAATATTTTGTTGTTAGTTATTTTTCTGTATTTGAAAATTTCTGTATTCTAACAGAAAATTTGTAGACTATAAATGTACCGATATATGGCTTTAACTATTATGTTTTGTTATTCATTTGAAATAATGCAACAATATTGCGCCAATTGAATGAGTAGAGGAAAAGCCATAACAGTGGCAGAAAAGTTTAGAATCAAAATCTATAACGATACAGTGCAAAAATATCAAAAAAGGTCGAAAGAAGTCGAAAGTTTATGTCTGAATTTTTATCTAATGAGTATAATTATGGAAAAGAAACATATGTAGTGTGATCTCTAACACGGACAAATGAGTTATTTAGAGAAACGCATCAAATTCGCACGACTCACTAGAAAAAATAAGACAAAAAACTGTTGTTAGTGCAAGCCGGCGAGTTATTGCCAAAGGTGAATATATAAAGAGAGTAAGAATAAAAAACCTCCACTCATTGCTGCTCGTAAATCGCAATACCTCAGCTTCTACCGCGGTAACATGCCATGGACTACAAAGTGTCATCGCGTTGTCTGATGAAAAAAATTAATTTAGATGGTCCCGATGGTAACAGCTATTATTTTCAGGATCAACGAAAAGAGAGTCATCATTTGGTCTGTCTTCAAAGCTGAGTGGTGGGTGTGATGGTATGAGGAGTGTTATCATACTATGCACGGTGTACTACAAACGGCCTTTCCATTTTTTAACAAAATTTTTCATCTTCTGCTCAGATGCACACTGCCCAGATCGTGAAATCCTATATAGAGAGCCAAACTGTTCAACTTTTGAATTGGCTTGGGAACCACCGGGTCTAAATATAATCGATAATTTTTGAGGATGTTTAGCACGACTAATAAAGGGTGATCCATTTCGAGGTTCCCTACTTTTTTAAAGAAAAAAAAAACACAGAAAGTTCAAATTTAATCAAGAATGTTTATTATCATTTGAAGGAACATTCTTTGGCATTTATTTTTTGAAGATTATGTCTATCAAATGTTGGCCGCGGCTACGTCTCAGATGGTCCATCCGTTGAGTCTAATTTTCGATAACTTGTTCGAGCATTTCGACTGGTAACTGGCGAATGACACGCGTGATGTTTTGCTCCAAGGCCTGAATCGAAGCGGGATTGTCCACATAAACTTTAGACTTTACATATCAGCACAGGAAAAAGTCTAACGGTGTGATATCACACGAACTTGGTGGCCAATCGACCGGCCCAAAAAGTGAAATTATCTCCTCACCGAAGTGTTCTCTCAATAAATCCATTGATTGCTGCGCTGTGTGGGAAGTGGCGCCGTCTTGTTGAAACCAAATGTCACCGACTCTCCTCGGTTTTCGTGTACACTCTCAGCTACGGCCGTTATATTTTCTTCACTGCGTGCTAGACGTGGTCTATTCGGTCGAATATTATCCACTAATGAATGCTGGGTCTCAAGATGGGTGATGGTGCTGCGAATAGTACGCTCAGTAGGCCGATTATGTTGACCATAAGTTGAGCGAAGTGCACGAAACACATTCTTCACAGAACGTGAATTTTCGTAATAAAGTTCAACGATTTGTAAACGTTGTTCAGGCGTAAGTCTTTCCATGATGACATGCCAAACAATACTAAACAAAAATAACATGACAGCATGACACGACTCACACGTGAACTGTCAAAAAAAGGCTATTGAAAAAAGTATCTCTACTTGGATCACCCGGTATATACAATTCAACAATTCTCAACAATTCCTAAAATTACTGAAGCTATCAAACTTGCCTTGAGCTCCATTTCACTTGATTATGTAGCCAAATAGCATGAAACAGGATCCGTGAAGTATTGGTCAACAAAAGGGTTACAACCCACTAGTAATATAATTAAGTTTAAAAATTCAATTCAAGTAACGCAAAATTTCATATTCATTTTTTCTATTTTTTTTTTCTATTAGACACTAGAACCTTCTTTATTGAACTAGATTCAGAATCAAAAAAACTTTAATTAAAACAAGAAAGAAAATTATAGTCGGTCTAGACCGACTATACGATACCCTGTACCATGCATTTAGAGACCCTATCTCTCAGGCCCAACTAACTGGATATAGAAAATAAGCATAAACCAAATTTGAGTGCGATTTTTATTAATTTTATCGGCTGCAGATATGAAAAAGTTCATATCGGATGCTATATCTATATGGGGACTAGGCCCAAAAATGGATCGATCCTGACCATGTTTGCTAAAGTCTGCTGTATTTTGCAAAAATATATACAGACAAAACTTGAGAAGAATCAGTGCAATATTTTTGTTTTTTGATAGATTTAAGTGAAGATCGGGAAGCAGCTCTATATGGGGCCTATGACTAAGAATTGTCCAATAGGGATCATTTTTGGACTAATGATTAATGGATGTAATATATACATACAAACCCAATTTGACTAAGATTTGTATGATAATTTGGATCTTATGGCAATATATGTTGATTTCATAGGGTTCATTTGTATGGGGGCTAGGTCTGAACATGGACCGATTCTCACTAATTTCAATAGCGTTCATCAAATACCAAATTTGGTCAAAATATATTCATATTTGCGACCTGCAGTTTGATTACAAACTTTACATGGACACACAGACGGACGGACATCGTTAAATCGAATCAGATAGTGATACTGATTCGATCGGTATAATTAAAGATGGGTGTAGGTCAAATATTTTTGGTTGTTACAAACAGCAGCACAAAGTCATTATACCCAAACCACATAGTGGTATAGGGTATAAAAATATAAACAGCTGAGGTCTCTGGTTCGAGTGATATTAAGATTTGAAAAATATATTTTTAGGTAGGAGTGAGAAGAGTGTATTTATCGATTAGGTGAAAGTAGAAAAATGTATTATTAATTAAGAATTAAAAATAGAATGAGATAGACAACGATGGCTTCACAGCGTTTAACCACATTTCTTATATTTTTCAAAAACATCTTGTCTTATAAATTTGTTTTGATAGAGCGTGAAAAAAAGCCTGCATCTGGTACTTAACAAATCTGAAAAGATACACAATCTAGATCAAATGAAGAAGTTGTAGTCGATCGTTTAAATAATATTGGGTTTAGTGCCAGATCACTTATTTTGAACGTCAAATAGAGTCAAGTGCATTCGTTTTGAAAAATACTCCACTCGGAAGGAAAAAGATATAATCACCCGCTGACGATCTTCTCGTCATTTACAGGGTGATCTCTCTATTATTAGCGCTTTGAACTACTGGTTGTTTTGATTATGGCAACACCAATGTCAGCTGCGTTATGACAAGAAGTTAAAGTAATAATGCGGTTTATGAAATGAATCGATTTACGGGCGCTGCGAACTTAGGCCCCAATGAACAAATTCCCCAAAAAAAAGTGAACAAAAACCTCAAATATTTGGGGAATAAGTTCCCCACGAACAAAAGTCCCAAAGAATTTTTAAAAAAGCCCCAAAATAATGATCGATCAAATATCCCAATTTTTCAAAAAACCAAAAAAAAATAAAGCGAATTGTGAATTTTTCACATATTTTTATTAAATGTTTTTTTTGCAAAATATTTTTTTAAATGAAAATTTGGATACTTCCCTCAATATTTGCCCTGCAATAAAAGCATTTAAATTCTGTATTCTTTTCAGCAGCATCATTGCGGAGCTTTATCTCGCAACCATAGAACATCTTGCAATGTTTGCATGGTAAAAAAAGAACGCACGATTTTGCATTCAACCAAACGGTGCAATATAAAGTTTGACTTGATTCAATCTGTGCTTCAGTAACTGCAGGCTCTTCACCGTCGGAACAAGGGTTATCGGTATTTGGATACTCTTCGAAAATGTTTTTTCCTCTGGCAGCGTATCCGAGCATATGCCATTTCTCGTAGAACACATTCTAGCCAAAAACGTTGCGTTATTTATTTCTCCTCTTTTTAACAATCGGAAATTTCCGAAATTTTTTCATCTTTCAATAAGGAGGTTCTTTTTTCTGTATTCTTTTGCGGCAGCATCATTTAGCTCGCAACCCCATATCATATCTTGCAATGTTTGCGCAATACTTTCATAGCATTTTTGCGTTTTCTCTTATCCATTAAAATATAAAATATCGGAATGATCTGCAAAAAATATATTTTGCGCGGCGATTACAACTAAGTTAAAGACAACTGAGCAGCGCGGATGTGGCTGCCAAACCCGTGCGGAAGCGGCGCGCGGACGTGGGCGCGACGTGCTCGCGGAACGCAGTTACGATAAATTTTATTTACACTGATTACTTCAATTTACAAACGATTTCCGATATTTTTTCAGTTTACGGGAAAATAAATAAACTACAAACAAAAAACAATAACATAAACCGGTTTCGGTTTTGGAGTATATTTGTTCATCAGTCTTGAAGAAAAAATAAATGAATTTAGGCCCCAAACTTATAAATTAAAAATGAACAAATGCCCCAAAATATTTAAAATTTGTATAAAAAAATTAACTTACACCCCAAAAACCATAACCAGAGAACAAATGCCCCAATCCCATAAAATTTTTTTGGGGCATAAGTTCATTTATTTGGGGCATTTCTTCGCTGGAACCATGTTGGGAAATATTAAAAACTTATTTCTACGGAACGCTTGGAAGAAGATGGGCATTTTTACCTAAAAATCATATTTTCTAACGAAGCTCATTTCCATCTCGATGGTTACGTCTACAAGCAAAATTCTTGCATCTGGAGCACAGAAAATCCACACATGACTAATGAAAAGCCAATGCGCTCAGAATGAGGCATAATTTGTTGTAGTATTTGGGCCGGCTGTATTATTGGGCCATTTTTCTCCGAAGATGTGGAAGGCAAATACGTTAAAGTGAACGGTGAGCGCTACCTGATAACTGTTAATTTGTGGTTCATTTCCGAAAATATGGATCTGGACAAGATTGCGAATCAACAGGATAGCTCGCCATGCCACACAAGCCGTGAAACAATCGATCGTTTGCGTGGCAAGTTTGAAAATCCAATTATTAGCCGTTTTGGCGATGTCCATTGGCCACCACTGAAAACCGAAATTAGTGCAGCTTATTCTCTCAAAAATGTACTAACAGATTGGGTTGATCGTATGGGCTACTGCAAGGCCAGCAAAGAAAGTCATAATTAACCACAAGGATTTTGCATTCCAACGAAAAAAATTATACCCTATACAATGCACGAATAATCCTTCCTTAATGGCTCTGATGTGCTATTGATAGATTAGCACGACAGAGGAAACATCAAGAGCATAGTATGGGTCCCCAGTTTAGCTCCAACATATGCTCTTTGCATTGACTTAAGACTTTTGTAAAAGTACTGAAAGAGTTAAGAAACAAAAAAGTGCAGACTGGCTTTTGATATTTGCATTAAAAATTCTACAAGTGAGAATTTCCTCCGGTAGACTTTAGCAAAAAGCACAAAGTAGACACCAGCAAAAACACCACAATTCATATTAGAAACGATAACGAAGATTTGGCTATCAAATCCCGAACTTTGGAATAATTATATTATATAAGTTCTAAACTCATTAAAGTCGAAATTTTGAAAATAATACATTTAGGCAAAATTAAAACATTTTAATAATAACGATCGGTCTTCCTTCAATCTTCATTAGTTCCTTTCATAGATCTTCTTTTAAAGAAGTGTGCATAGCGCATATCAAAGTGAAATTTTTTATGTGCAAATTTATTAAATCTGGAGTTTTCTATTTATATAAATTTCATTGATTCACATATCGAAATAAATTGATATTATTTTTTCTTTTTTTTTTAATGGTGCGTGGTAGAGAAGAAGAAATCATATACTATTAATTAGACCGGTTTCTGGCATTTCAGCCTTTATCAGTGATAGTATTAAACATTGTAATAATTGTTGTTTTAGTTTATTAAATTCTTTCTACATGAAATTTTTCTATTTAGGGCTGACGTGAGGTTTGAACCTGCGTCTATCTCACATACACTCTTACTTGAACTTTTTGGTCATGCGTTTTAACACACTCACCTGAAGACAGTTCTACGAGCACTGTAGTTAAGAATCAGTTTATTACCATACAGCTTTTACATCGTAGTAATCTCCGAAGTAACAACACTCACAAACATACAATCGATGGCAAAATAGAAAATCAATCAAATTAAACACAAAACTGTTTCACATTCGTTGTATATTTTTATATAGAAATGGCAAACTTCATAAACGAAATTATACAAACAAAATCAAAGAAATCCAAACAATCCCACTGTGTTCCTAAAAGTCTAAAATAATCCCTCATATATATGTACATATATGTACACACACTGATCTGGGCACATTGAACTTTTTTCTCTTTTTACGATTTTAAAGGATACTGTTCTGCCCGAAGCAATACAATTTTGGGAACAAGCTTTAATGGTGCGGCAAACAAAAGGTCCAATACGTCTTAATAGGTAACACAATTGAAAACCTAATTTTAATTGTCATTAATCTTGAAATTTAATGAATTTCTTTTTTTTTTCTTAATTTTTCATAGAAAATGTAACATAAATAAAGTTTACGTTAAAAATGGTCTAACACACTGTATTGACAATTGTAAATCGATAACAATGTGTGGGGAGGTACAAGTGCCAGAAGATCATTTGGATGTAAGTTGAAACGTGTAGATATAATAAAATAAGGTGTGAATAAATAAAATACATATTTTTCAATTAAAAAAAATAAAATAAAAAATATAAAGGTATGTCGTACTTGTAACACCACGGGACAGAATTGTCGTGATGATGGTACAACCCAAGCCGGCGATGGTATAGAGAATGCAGATTTTGTTTTTTATGTATCAGCTCGACAGACGGAGCGTTGTTACAAAGGTTTGACGGTAGCCTATGCGGCACATTGTCAACAAGAGGCAACTTTGGATCGTCCTATAGCTGGTCATGCTAATTTATGTCCCGATAGCATAAGCACAAAACCTCAGGAATTACAAACTCTAATATCTACTGTGAAACATGAGATATTGCATGCTTTAGGGTTCTCCGTGAGTCTTTTTGCTTTCTTTCGCGATGACGAAGGTAAGCCGAGGACACCAAGAAACGCTGATTCGGGAAAACCTCATTTAAATGAAATGTAAGTTTATATGAAATAAAAAATATATGATTACTCGTATTTCTTTAGTATTTCGAATTTTCGGAATTAAAATATGAAAACATTTCCAAGTTAAATTATAATTCAGTAAATACTAAATAATTTGTTCTGGAGCCAAATCACCGAATCAGTCGAAATCAGTTTTTTATTTCCCAAAATAAAATGCTAAGAATAATTTTTCTTTTTCACAGTTGAAGAATTATGGCCTCTAACTAAGAAGAAAAGCGAATCGTGGTCGAGCGTTTGTCCGTCTCCTTCTTATAATAATAAACTAAAATATGGAATTTCGGTTGATTTTATTCGATATCGAATGCGGTGATTTGGCACCTGTACTGCACATTTAGGTGAAACAGAATTTTCACTTTCGATTTCAAATAATGGTAAATGCGGATATTAGACGTATAAAAACCATATACACACAAAAACAAATTTATTGTGGCTACAGAATTTATTGCAAACCGACTTGAGATGTGGTTGATAACAAAATTTTGAGTTGATATAGATTCAAATTCTGTTGTCTTAACAGTAAATATTTTATCACTATAGAATATGGTTAGCTTGTATTAAATATTTTGTTGATACAATCGAAAATACTGTTGTCCAACTTTAGAGCAATTCGGTTGGTGAACTTATGAATTGAAATATTTTTGTTATTAATATTTTAGAACTTGAACATAAATTGAATTTATTCAATTTTATCTCAAAATGCTTATTTTTGATATTCTATATAGTCTACAAATTCATCAGTGGAGCAACGAAACCATACGTAAGGTAGTTAGAGAAAACTGGTCAGTACGTGGAGGTCATGTACGCAAGACGATCGATATGATGGTAACGCCCAGAGTTGTAGCCGAAGTACGTAAATATTTCAATTGTGATCAATTAGAAGGTGCTGAATTAGAGGATCAGGGAGGTGAGGGCACAGCTCTTACCCACTGGGAGAAACGTATACTAGAGGTAAAATTCTGCAAAGTAACATTTCAAATCCCGTGAATAATTTATTTTGATTATCTTTTCAGAATGAAGCTATGACTGGTACCCATACACAATCGCCGGTATTCTCTCGCATAACATTGGCTTTAATGGAAGACTCAGGCTGGTATCGAGCTAACTACAGCATGGCTACTCCCTTGTCATGGGGCCGTAATTTAGGCTGTAATTTTGTTATGCGTAGTTGTAAAGATTGGATACAATTAAATCATGCCAGGTATGTTTTTTAAATTTGAAGTTGTTCGATTGTGTATTTATTTCATTAATATTTTAGAGGTCATTCTATACATCCATTTTGTTCAAAAGTTAAACAAGATCCCCTACAAACCGAGTGTGCGGATGATCGTAATTCCGTGGCTTTATGTAATTTGATAAGGCACGATTACAAACTGCCGGAACAATATCAGGTAAACAAATACATGGTGTAAATATGTGTTATTTAGATTTAACTTTATTTTAAAACGACAAGAACAGGATGTAAGAGAATATAGTGACTCTGAGATTCTAAAGAATCTTTTATACAAATTCCCAATAACAAGTTTATACGATTACTTTAAAAAAAAAAAAACCTTATATTGACTGTGTCCAAATTTTCCGATTCTGGTGACATTTTAACAAGGCAACTCTTGGATTATGCTGACTTTTTCATATGAAAACCTCAGATTCTTCTTTAGAGCAAACCAAAGTTCTTCCTAACAGTGTTCGTAATCTAATGGGTACACCATTACCACGGTTTGCGTCATTAATTGGAACCGGAAAAATGTGATGCAAATTGAAACACCATATTCCATACATTATAATTGATTTTTATTTGATTGGTTGGTTCCACGTCTCATTTTCTTTGCCAAAAAAAATTAATTTTCAATATGAAACAGCATTTCGATTTACTTTTTTTGGATAACAAGTTTTTATTAAAACAAAAACATAACAAAATTAAGATTAACATAAAGGAATTCACTATGTGGTTTGGGTATAATGACTTTTAGCTGCTGTTTGTAACTACCAAAAATATTTGACCTAGACCCATCTTCTATTATACCTATCGAATCAGAATCACTATCTGATCAGAATCAGAATCAGTGATTCTATCGAATCAGAATCACTATCTGATTCGATTTAACGATGTCCGTCCGTCCGTCCGTCCGTCTGTGTATCCATGTAAAGCTTGTAATCAAACTGCAGGTCGCAAATATGATTATATTTTGATGAAATTTGGTATATAAGCTTTTATCGGCCATGGGATGAACGCTTTTGAAATTGGTGAGAATCGGTCCATGTTCAGACCTAGCCCCCATACAAATGACCCCTATGAAATCAACATAAATTGCCATAAGATCCAAATTATCATATAAATCTTAGTCAAATTGGGTTTGTATATGTGTTTATTACATCCATTAATCAGTAGTCCAAAAATGATCCCTATGGGACAACTCTTAGTCATAGGCCCCATATAGAGCTGCTTCCCGATCTTCACTTAAATCTATCAAAAAACAAAAATATTGCACGGATTCTTTTCAAATTTTGTTTGTATATATTTTTGCAAAATACAAGAGACTTTTCCAAACATGGTCAGGATCGGTCCATTTTTGGGCCCAGTCCCCATATAGATATAGCTTCCGATATGAACTTTTTCATATCTGCAGCCAAAAAAATTAATCAAAATCCCACTCAAATTTGGCTTATACTTATTTTCTATATCCAGTTAGTTGGGCCTGAGAGATAGGGTCTCTAAACGCATGGTATAGGGTATCGTATAGTCGGTCTAGACCGACTATAATTTTCTTACTTGTTTATTTTGAGCTTAAGTCCTTTAAATTGATTACTATTTCCTCAGTTTGATTGGGCAATCTTGCTTTTTGTTGAGCTTCTTCTTTCCAAATAATTTTGGTTAGAATAATTAATAGTGTCGGCTACATTTTTAGACACTTTTGAAACTGCGATCTTTGTCCAGATCATAATTTTTAAAAATGTCCATGACTTGCAATATCACTGCATCGCTTCATTGATTTTAGCGGTAGTAAGCCTTTTGATGTGTACACATCTATACGCGCAGGGGGAAAATTTCTAATTCAAAATACAAGCACAAAAACAGCGTAATATGTGAGCGTAAGATCTTACGCGTAACATGTAAGCATTAAGACAAATCGGTGTGACATGATTGTTTGGTGAAAAAATTATGATATGTAATAACCTTTATGTTTTCTGCATTTTAGTTATTACCAGATGTTTACACATCTCCCCTGTGATCGGACTCACATGATTTTTTTTGTACTGCTTCGTCTTCAAGTATAAATGTTTCATCGTCCACCGCATTGGTAATGTCAATTGCAATCAAACTTTCATTGTTTAGCTTTTTGTCGCATAACAAAAGCTCGATAATATCTTCTTCTTCTTCCATTCCTTCAAAATTGGCATTTCTAGCTGATCCTGCAAGTTCTTTACGAACGTTCGGAACATCATTAATATCACCAATATCTATCTTTAAGAATATATTCGGGCCATAATTTTTCAGCATACACGATTCATTAACTTCTTTCCAGTAGGGTATTACAATTCTTCCAAAAATATTTCATGGGAGGCTTATCATCTTAATTTGCATCTCCATTAGTTGCTTTTAGATGTTGGCTAAAAGTTTGTCGCAGATAATAGAACTTAAAGTTGATTTTAACGTCTTGATCCATTGGTTGTATCACTGATGTAGTGTTTGGGGGCATAAAAATCACTTTTATGTTTTCAGAATAATCATCCCAAAAAAAACAGGATGCATTGTCTAGCAAGAAGAGCACTTTAAACTTAATATTTTGCAGAAACAGAACATTTTTCAATCTAATATTTCAATAAGGATGCAGTTATCCATGCTTTTTACTTGCATGCCAGGGAACAGGAATATCACTATCTTTAACATTTCTTAGAGCTTTCGGATGTTTCCTCCCAAAACAAGTTTAAGTCTATCTTTATTAGCTTTATAACCAGGGGCAGATTTTTCGGATTTAGAAATGTATGTTCTTCCTGGCTACCGCTTCCAAAAGATACCCGCTTCATCAGCGTTTAAAACCTGTTTTGCAGAATACCCACCTTCTTCAATGATTGGTTTTATTTCAAGTTTGAACTTTTCTGCAGATTCGCCTTTTAATGCAATGTTATGCAAATTTTCACGATTTTTAAAACGATGAAACCAACCTTGCTTCGAATTCTTCTACAATTTCGGCAATTCATAATCGATAACTTTCTTGAAGATCTTTATATAAAGTAAAAGCTTTATTCTGAATTACCATTTGACTCAAAGACATTTTTCGCTGATTTTTATTTTCTATCCAAATGCTAAGATATGACCTGCTGTTTAAGCCCACAAAAAGAACCTTTTTTTAAAAGTGCTCAGTCGTTTTTCAATTTATCAATTTTGGTTTTTTACGTGAAAGTAGACGTAATTTTCTAACTTTTCCGTACTTGTTTATGTTTCTATGTTTTTTTTAGCGGTGAAAATTGGTACGTAAAAATGAGAAGGCAAACGGAGTGACGTTTTTCTTGAGAACCAGATGAAGTATCGAAATTCGGCGGGCGGCATTTTGTTGGTAATCACGTCAGGCTGTGTGTTAAATTCGGCTGTGCCGAATCTTTGATAACCTCTACCTGCGTCTTATGCCATATTCTTTTCTGACAAAAATTGTCGCATTTTATTTACACTTTTTTCGAAAAGTGTATTTTTTTTTATATATTCTAAATTAAGAGTTACCTAATTTTATACATCAATCGAAAGGTCTCAAAGTGCTGTGTCCATAAAATGCAAAAAAAATTTGATTATTATCCTCTTTGAAGTCATGGGGTGAAAATATTCAAAAAAGAGGAACAATGTGGAAATATTCTCACACTATGACCTGAAAGAAGTCAATGGCTACAATTTTGTGATTTACGAGCGCTCGACTTTGAGACCTTTTGATTGATGTATAAAATAAGGTTACTCTTAATTTAGAATATATGTGACCTTCTCCGAGAAAAGGGACCTAGTGTGTCAAAAAACGGGTTGTGTCAAAAACGGTGGATTCTGGTACCTAAAAGGGTGTAAAAACTTTAAATGCGTTTTTTTTTCACAAAACTTAATTTTCATACACTAGGTCCCTTTTCTCGGAGAAGGTCACATATAAAAAATGCACTTTTCGAAAAAAGTGCAAATAAAATGCGAAATTTTTTGTCAGAAAAGAAAACGGCATTAGACTCAATATTACAACCACTGTTAGACGCGGCTACCACTTTAAAAATGTTGATACCGAAACTTTAAATTCGAATACCAATTAAATTTAAAGTTAATTTATTTTCTTGCTGGACAGTTTCTATATAATTTCTTGTTATAATTTGAATTTATAATTTTTAACTTTAATTTTTAATCTTTTTTATTTTTAAATTTAAATTTTCTTTTTAATTTTTAATATTTAATTACTAATTTTTGATTTTTTGATTTTTTGATTTTAATTCGTAATTTTTAATTTTTAATTTTTTGATTTTAATTTTTATTTTTTAATTTTTCATTTTTAATTTTTAATTTTTAATTTTTAATTTTTAATTTTTAATTTTTAATTTTTAATTTTTAATTTTTAATTTTTAATTTTTAATTTTTAATTTTTAATTTTTAATTTTTAATTTTTAATTTTTAATTTTTAATTTTTAATTTTTAATTTTTAATTTTTAATTTTTAATTTTTAATTTTTAATTTTTAATTTTTAATTTTTAATTATTAATTTTTAATTTTTACTTTTAATTCTTAATTTTTTAAGTTTTATTGCCGAGAATCGGACAATACTTTCGCCAAATTGTAGAGCAAAACAAAGGACAAAATAGAAAAATTAGAATTGGCAATGAGTTGGATAATTGCAGAAAAGTTTATGTTGGTACCACTAAGTACAAATCAAAAACAAAGATAGCAGCACACAAATGTGAGCAACGTTTAAGAAATAACCATTCTTTACAAAAAACTGTATTGGTGAACCACTGTGCAATCGAAAACCACTCTCCTGACTTTGAGAACGTACAAGTTTTACAATATGACAATTACAAAAATCTTTACATGTTATACATATATGCTGTACATCATAAATGTAACAGCAAATAAGAGAATAAGTTTAACTTCAAAGCATACACAGAAATTGTGCTCAAAACTACAGACATCTAGTTAACAAACGATCATAGTAAACATTTTTACTTAGTACAATAACTGACGATGCTAGACACACAACGATAGTTTTTAAGAAAAACAAATTTTGTGAATCTTTAATATGAGAATTTTTGTTTTTTGTGGTTTAATTTTTAATACAATAATGTTTTTTATATGTATGCATATGTTTTTTAAATAAATCCCTGAAGATGATATTCGATGAATAGCGAAATATTCGAATAATAGGGAAACACTTTTTCAAAATAAATTGACCTTGAACTCGAAGAAATTTTTTTTTAAATTTTTAATTTTTAGTTTTTAAATTTTAATTTTAAATTTTTGAAAGGGTCCCTTTTTAAAAAATGGTAATTTAAAAAAAGGTAAATTTAAAAAAGGGTACTTTTTAAAAAAAAGTGTGCTTTTTTCAAAAGAGGGTAAATTTAAAAAAAGGGTACTTTTTATTCGACTTTTTTGACATGACAGTTGTGTTTGTTTGTAAGGCTAATATATTTTCATTTTTTTGTGAATGGTTTGGTTTGGTTTTGCACAACAATTATGTTCAACCACTAAAATATTACATGAAACACACTGAATTTTTGGTTTTTTTTTATGGGTGTCAACAAATTTAGGTCATATCTCAGCACAATGACGTCCGATTTATCCCATTTTAAATACTAACCAGCTCGAAATAATGGCAAACAATATTATCGTAAATTTACCCAGTAAAATGGTTTATTTTGTGAATGAGCGTGACTTCAACAGGCAGACGGATATTACTATATCGACTCGATGCGTTCCAAACGGAATGACAAACCTATATATATCCTCTGTACAGTGGTGTGGGGGGTATGTCAATGCAATTTATACGCGGCCTCAAATCGTAGCGACGGAAGTATTCGTTAGTTGATACTGTATAATCCCGAAATTTATTTTTTGTCTCTGAAAATATACATATTTGTCCAAAAATACAACCTTAAAAATCAAAAAGTTAAAAATCGCAAAATTTATCATCACAAATTGCCTAATTTCACAACATTAGTTCTCAGAGAAATTCTCAGATCACTACAAACTAATTCTTAGATTCAGTAAAAAAAAAACTAAGTTCTTAGACATTTTTATAAAAATAATCTATGTATTTATAATAACTAGCAGATTCCTGCCCTCGAAATTCGAGTGCTAATTCTAGGAAATTTTATTTTTTCATTAAATAATGACCCTAAATGTATGCTAATAAATTATAACCAATTCACAAACCAACACAAAAAACAAACTCATTTTTATTGCAAACACATTGACAAATTAAATAAACACACACATAGCATTTTATAATGTTATGTATGTGTTAGTAGCAACTTTAAATGCAATTTACTAAAAATATAAGAAACAATTTAAAAATCTGTAAATCTGCAAAACGGCTAAAAAGAAATACCTTCCAAATAATATACGTTTGGTCAAAATCGGGATAAAACGGTAGAACAAAACATCGGTCACAAGAAATCGCCTAGCCTATTAATATTATAGATTGTTTTATCTCAAATTTCCGCATTCAACAAGAGTACCCTGAATTTGCTAAAAAAAAAAAAAAAACATTTTTTATTCAACGTTAGAAAGAATTTAAATTTTTTTTCTGTGTTTTTATTTTACAGAATTTCGATAGTATAAGTAACATTAAAGATGGAGATGAAGTATATTATGGAGGTTCTGTATTATTGGCTGATCATTGTCCCTACATACAAGAATTTACTTGGCGCAATAAAAATATGTCTATAAGAGGCTCACATTGTCATTTTGTTGAAAACAATCCCAGTAAGTTAAAATTTATAATAAATGTCAAAGTAGAATATTTTTATATTATTTAACTCATTACAGAATCAGAGAAAAATTATGCTTTGGAAAGTTATGGCCAGGGATCAAAATGTTTTGATCATGGCGATTCCATGTGGGAAGAACGTACGTGCCATCATACACGAGAATGGCAACACTGGGGTTCGGGTTGTTATAAATACAACTGCAGCGATGGTCGTCTTCATATACAGGTTGCCAATTATACCTACACTTGTTTTTTTCCGGGTCAGAAACTGTCAATAAGTATTTCCGCCAATGGCTGGTTACATCGTGGCGCCCTTATTTGTCCCTCCTGTGAAGAGTTATGTGGTGATTATTTTGGAGCACGTGAGGAGGAGTGCCGTTTAAGAGAAGAGGCACCACCTTTAAATAAATATCCACGTGATCATTTACGTTGTGGAGCTTATGGTTTACACAAAGCCCTCTATGAACAATTGCCATTTACCGTTGCTCTAGTTACCCTACTGATACAAAGTTTACTCATGAATCAGCAATAAGTATTTAGAAAGAATATGGTATATATAAATGTATTGTATATAGTATTTAGTTCATAGATATTTTTTTATATATACTATGAGCTGTTGTTGTCAACCTACCTATATGTATATAATTGTGTTGAAAACTGTGTGAGATATTTTTTTTTTTTTTTGTTAAAGCGTATACATTGAAGTTAGGAATACATTAAACTGCGAAATGTATTTATATTTTGTATATGCCATCTATTAAGCTCAATGAGAATTTTAGTTTAAGAAATTTTAAAACAATTTTATTGTACACTCATATACCTATGTATTTATCTTTTTTTTTAAAGTTTTTTAGTTCGTATATATGTATATTTAATATTAAGTTTTTTTTCCCCATTTTTTTACTTTTTCTATCTACATTCTATCTACAGTCTACATTCCTCGTAAGTTTAACTCTGTAATAATTTCGTCCCTAGCTAGTGATCAATCAAACCTGTATTCATTCAAGTTTCTATGAAATCTAATTTTACCAAATTGAAGAAAGAAAATATATTTATGTGTATGTATTTTTTATCATGTATTTAATAGAAAATGTATATCTTTATAAATTTATTTTACTATAATACTAAAAAGATTATAGATTAAATGTAAAAACAAAAAACAAAAAAGAAAGGAAATACAAGTCTAAAAAATTTAAAATGTATTTTTCTACTTGCCATCGTTTATCTACAGGTCATGAAAGCAAAATTTTTTATATTTTCCAAAATCAAATACTAAGAATAATTTTTCTCTGTTACAGTTAACGAATTATGGTCCCTAGTTAGTGGCCCATAAAAGTGAAACGAGGTCTGACGTTCGTCCGTCTTCCAAAATATGGAATTTCGATTGATTTTACTCGATTTCGAATGTGGCGATTAGCCCCCCTGACTGAGAAGGTGGCAGATAAATTTTTGTAAGTTTTCGGATACGTTTCGTTTTGCAATAAGCAAATAATTGGCCTCATATATAGCAGCCTCCCTAAATCCCTAAAATTTGTCTATCCAAAGTTCAAAACAGATATTTTACTCATATTTTGTTTATACATATAAAAAAGCACAACACTGGCATTGGAAAGATATAATTCATATTGGAATAGAGTTTCCCTAGTGTGTTAATAAAATACCTGTTGATGAGAAGTTATTTATTTTGACGTCCCTAATACTGGTTTAAATTTACTTAAGAGGATGCATAAAAGACAACTCGCCACATCCGAATCTGAAATAAAAAAGGCATTTTCATTTCCTTGGATGCTCTTTCTATTGCTATGTGCTCATCAAATACTATACATATGTGTTGGAGGAATTTGGCTCTTTTGGACTCTCCGGAATTTATGGTTTACGTTACCCTATAGCTTTGATATTGTTTAAAATAGCATTTCACAAAAAATAATTTCAAGACAACAGCTACATTCAGCGGAGACGACCTTGACACAACTGTTCCGAAATTATTCGATACAAGTCCTGCCTAATTTTTTTTCTCAGAGACTTTAGAAGAAGTTATGTAAAACGGAGACACATATTCAGTACAAAACAAAACATACAACAGTTCCATGGTAAAGTTATATGAACTCTTACATCTAACATAAGGGATCGAGAATTACTCATTAACCCGTGTGTAACAAGCAGCAACAGCGTAAGCTATCTTAAAATAATTTACGACACGAACAGTGAGGTGCTTACTCGATGTTAGAACAAAAATAATAATATAAAGTTATAGTTGTATAGAAAACTTTGAATTGTACTCACTTTGTAAATTTTCGTTGGAATTTTGCTATGAACCAATTAAAATATAAAAACAAACAGTACACTACACTTTTCACACTTTAGAAAATGCCATTTTAAAATTAATACTGAAGTTTTCGTTAACATTTAATTGCACGATAAATTTAATTTCAAAAACACTACCATGATTTTAAAGCAATATTATGTTTGCATTTGCTAAATACAAAAATATGACAGAGTTGTAACAAATTTCTTGATATGTGTATATTTTTTTAGGTTTTATGATAAAGAACTAAGAATTTTCGATTAACAACACTACAGGCATAGAGTAAAATTATTATTTTTTAATGTTCAACACTTTTTTGTTCAATTTAATAGTTAAATAAACAGCAACTTTTATTATAAAACAACACTTCACCGTTAAACATTCCTTCATAGCTGAACTAAATCGCGGACTAATTGACATTTGGTTTAACGATACAGGGTTGCTCAATTTGTTTACTCAAAAGAGATAAAAATGATTTCAAAAGAGACGAGTTTGAATATGTAACGGAAGAATATCATACATATCTGTTTAACAAAATTGTTTATATGTGTATGGGCATTTCCACGGTCAAGAAAGCTACATTCGTAAGCCTTTGAAGTGAAAAAAATAAAGATATCTTAACAATTTTTCAATAGCATTTTAGAAGCACTATCTTCAGTGCAAAAATGAATTTTTTATTGATTTCTTTTTTTCAATATATTAGCAATGAAAATAGAACACGTTTTCGACTTCATCTAGGTAAAATCCAAAAATATGCGAATTGAAAAAAAAATTTTTTAAGCAACTCTCTTTTACATAAAATGCAGTAATGTGGCTTTCTATTAAGAGTTGTATGTTGAAATATTTGCATTTGTTTTTTATAACCTTTAATATTATTTAGCACGCTACATTTTTAGCGTGACAAATTTTCCTGTCATGTTGTTAATAAAGATTATTTCAATTCATTTCAACTCAAAATTGCATAAACTTACAAAAACTTCGTATTTATTATTTTATTTTATATCTCCACCGTCCGAAAGTACTTGATATCCCTAAAATATTTGGAGATGTGGTCATTTGAAATTTAAGGAGGAGGGCTGGTAAGTACTTTGGACGTTAGTGTGTGTATATATTTAAGAAAACAGAGATCAGGGGTCTAATCGTCGCATACGTGATCGAGTGTGCTGACGTGTCAAATAAAATTTCGTGATGTAGCGGCTATGCTAATCGCGGCATACGATAGTCATGCAATCGAAATTTTTAACAAGCTTTTTAATATAACATAAGCATATGTTTTAATAAATGTCAACAAACAAAAAAAAAATATCGGACTCTTTAAAACAAAAGTAAGTACTAATTAACTTTTTTTTTTTTTATATTACCAATAATTTTTAGTTTTTTAATTTTGTGAGCATCTCCAACTGAAGCGATTTTTTTCTAAATCGACCTTTTTTTATCCCATGTTAACAATGTGTCCTTTTTCCATTAATTTTAGCGAACTTTCTTTGAATTCCAACAATTTATGCAACTTTAAGGATATGTTGATTTGGGACGCCTCAAATTTTTGAAGATGGGGGGTTTAAGAGACCTATTCTCAATTCCAGCAGTCTGGAGAATTTGCTCATCGGCAGATAAAAGAAGTTTTTTCTCAAACGGCCCACCTCCAGTTTTTCTTTTAGATGTCTTGTTGGAAGATAATTGTTTCTTTACGTTGTGCTTTTGATCTGCAAATATCTATAACTTTAATGACAAATTAAACAATTTAAACAAACTTACCTTCCGCCATAATTTAGCTTCCTCAACAGGAGGGAAAGACATATATATTTAATTTAAGGGTCAGTTGTTCCCACAATATTATGGAAGTGACTTTTCCTTGGACACAAGTTGGTAGAATTTTTTATTGTCAAGTTGGGGTGCTCTATCATGGAATCAGTCATAACTTCCTTTTGCTTACCGTTTATTTTGTTTGAACTTATCCTAAATATAAAAATCTTCATATTATTTGGTTTTCTTCAAATTGGTCGTTAATAAATATTAAACTTACATTTCACGTCTTTCTATTAAATATAATAAAAGAAATAAATTTTCCTAGGTTTTTTTCCTGTAAACAAACTAATGAAATATGTTTTCGACAGCTTAATATGTATCGAATGACATTTCGAAAGATTTCACTCGATCGATTAGTGGTTATCGAATGCCGTGATTTCAAAATGAAAAATGTCGATCAATTTCACTCGATCACGTATGCGACGATTAGACCCCAGGTTACGTATAACACGGTGTCTTGACTAGCTAATGTTCATGTCATGACTTAAAAATCAAACTTGTTGCCACGACAGAAATTCTGCCATAAACCCGTCCATTAATTTGAAGTTTTATTCGATTTTGACATTTAAGTATTTTAAAATGGCGCAAATTAAATTAAATAAAATCGAAATTATTAATTTCATTAATATATATCGAGAATATGAGTGTTCACGGAACTACAAAAGTGAAAACTATAAAAGAACGAATTTAAAACACGGATTTTTGTTGATTAAAGTTCAAAGACATTTTGGAAATGAAATGTCCAGACATGATTTGCCCACTTCGCGTTTTGACGCTATTATGTTTCTCTGACTTAAACATGAACATTGCCATGAATTACAGTTAGTCGAGATACCGTGTTATGCCAAGTTAATCAGTGGATATGCTGTTTTAGCTGCTTTGAATTTAAAATATCGTACAGGTGAAATTATGCAAAAAATTAATATTTTTTCCATCAACGATTATAGTATCCTTTCGGCCTGCAGTCTGCATGCTTATATTTTCACACATGTAGAAGTCTTTTACGAACTAAAAATGTGTTTCCATTCTCAAAGAGAGTCCAAAGGTTGTTTCTATAGCATTTTCTGATTCAACATACTTTTTATATAGAGCTTTAATAACTTTAACTTTTTTCGCTATACACACTGGTAATATATTTTCTGCCATCTTCTTTTCCCAATGTTTGTTTGCAGATATAAGACTCAGATTTCTTCTTTGCATTAGCATCGTTTTTCTTTCTATCACGCAACTTTTTCTGTCCGATACGATCTTTTTGCTGTTTTTCTTCCAACAGCTTGCTATTTGATTTTGCCAATTTTTTCAATCCCGTCTTCTCATCCTCTCAATTGCTTTATCGCAATATTCTTTATGCTTCAGTGGATCTCTTTAAATTTTTCCAAGCACCGCACTGTTGCTTCCCCAACCCATCTACACAAACGTATGTATATGAAAGTTAAAATAATAAAAACTTTTGTTTTTGAAAAAAAGTTACACTTACGAACACTTTGAAAATCAAAATAAAATGTTTAGTGCGATTATTATAAGCAGTCACTTTCTTTTAGTTAAAATAACTAAAATGTGATTTAAATTACTTGATTATAACGATCGCGAAGTACTGATAACAAACTATGTTTAAAATACAAGAATGTGACATTAGAACAGGAACAAAATGAAATGACAATTTGTTGGTCTTTTTTAAATTTTTTGTACTATTTTGTTGTTGCTATTTTCATAAGATCCATCATAATTAAAAATTTTTAAACTATAAATACTAAAAGGAAAATGCTACAAAAAGTAACTAAGAGCAAGAAAAAATATATTTTCAGCTTTCACGAAGTTAAATGCATTATATTATAAAACTTTAAATATTTTTTTTTAAATTTAAATATTTTTTTAATATAATATCCAAAAAATAATTTGTTTATCACATTTTAATTTTCGGTCCTGATAGAACTTTCTGTGGATATACCCATATATAACATATATAATTCTTATCAGTACCACGGTTTATTGTACTCAAATTCTTTTTAAAACAATTCAATTAGTGCTGCCACATTTTTATTTTGCTGATGCTTATGCCAAAAGTTATGCAACATTTTTTCTCAAAATAGTGCAGTTTTCTTAACATAAAACATCCAACGCCAATATCGTTAATAAATATAAACTGACTTTATATTTCTTTATGATTTTAAAGTCTGACTATCAAGCATTCTTTATTTATGCTTGCAAGAATGTCCTGGGTATATATACTCTATACCACAATGGGCTGGAATACGATGAGTATGTGCTGATGTTTGTAACTACCAAAAATATTTGACATTGATCCATCTTTTATTATACCAATCGATTCAGAATCATTTTCTGAGTCGATTTCTCTTTGTCTATGTGTTCTTTTAAACCTTGTAATCAATACATTGTGACAATACATTGGAAAATTTTACTAAATTCTGAATTTACCAATTTCGTTTTCTTATAAATTCCGCGTTAAGTCGTAAAATTATGTATTTTTTTAGAAATCACTCTTTTGCGTGCTCTCTACCGATAGATAACAAATTTAAAAACTAATAGATTAACAGAAAAAACCTTTTTTGTGATGCCAAAACAATGGACACTTTAAAACAATAAATATAGAAGATATTATGAATGAAACTGTATAAAATCTTAACCGTTATATTCATAGTTTCTATTTTTAAATGTTTTAATCTTATAATTAATATTACATCTAAAAATTAAAACATTATCCACTCGCGATCGGAAAAATCTGAAACACCCCTATAATAACGAGAGCAATTGTTTCAATCAAATTTATTAAATAATAAAAATAAAAAAATAAAAAGATAGAAATAAAATATAAAACAGAGAAATTTTATATGTTGTTTATGACTTAATTTCGTTTTATTTCGATCACGAGTGGGTAATGTTTTAATATTTAGATGTACGCGTTGAAGAACATGTTCTGTTTTTTAGCAGTACACGTGTAAGAAGACGAACTTAAAATATAACTGAACTCGAACCTGTTTATTGTTCATGTTCTGTTTTTCTCGCAGTACACGTACCAGAACACGAACTTAAAATATAACTCAACTCGAACCTGTTTTTTTTTTTGTTCATTTTCTGTTTTTTCGCAGTACACGTACCATAACACGAACTTAAAATAAAGTTACACTCGAATCTGTATGGTTTATGTGTGTTCGAAACAAAAAATACGTGATAGAAAAATGTTCGTGTAGATAACGAAATATTAAAACGAATCACAGTCATGATTGTGTTGGGCACCGTACAAAATTTAGAAACACACATAATTGATATGAAAATAAAAATATGTGTTGGCTGCTTTAGAATAGAACATTGTGTGTTTCATGTGTGTATTTTCTGAACCTTGCTAAAAACTGGTCATCAACAGAAATCATTAGGTATATTTGCTTTCAATTTATGTGTATTTATTATACACCCATTATTTAGTAGACCAAAAATAAACCACGTAAAACGATTCTTCGTCAGAGCCCCCATATAAAGTTGCTTCACTTAAATCCATCAAAAAAAAACAAAATTATTGCACAAATTTTTCTCATATATGATTTAAATATGTTTTTGCTAAAAATAAGTGACCTTACCAAATATAGTCAGGATCGGTTGATTTTTCGACCTAGTGCTCATATACAATGCCATTTATCTAAATAGTTGCATCTAAGACCCTTCTTTATATGCATGGTACATATAGTCAATCTGGACAGACTATAATTTCTGACTTGTTTACTTTAGTTTACTTTATATAAAACATTTTTTCTGAAAAAAAAACTAGAATTTATTTTCTTTTTTTTTATTTATTTTTAATTTAAATTGATGATTTTTATAATAAAAACAAATACAATATAATAATAATAAAAATAATAATAATAATAATAGTTTTCTACTATTTAATAAACATAACACACTCATTCAGACATATTAATATTAATAAATTATTAAATTATTATTCGATAATTAACTGACAAAAAAAAAATAGAAAATTCTATAAACATTATTTACAAATTTCATTATACAAAAAATAGAAAATTTATACTTAAAAATAAATATAGCAAATAAACATTATATACATAAAATTTCATATATTTTAATATTTAAGACAAAGCAAATTTTTAAACTTATACTTATATATATATTCACACATACACATGGATAGAGTCAGTCGCTTAAACTTAATAAATACATACATGTAGTACATACAGTTATATACACAATTTCACAGTATTTGGAGTTTGGTAAGATAAATAATTTAATAAATTTTGTATAAAATTTGTTGAAATTTTTGATTTGTTTTTGTAATTTTTATATATACTGTCTTATTTATGAAAGGACTGTTAAAAATATTTAAGGGCTTAGGCCTTAAAGTTATGTTTACGAAACGCTTACGTTTGTTGGTCTAGAGTGAAAATTAGATTATTTTATAACTTTATTTCTTAAAAGAATATTCAAATAACAACATACGAAACTGTAGTGTCTTCTTTCCTATGCGTTGTACCGATTGAAGTCATATTTAGAATTTTTTTTTAGATATTTTATCATTCTTAGATTAAGTATCTGTAACTAAAATTTGATAAAGCTTACAAAATATTTGCCAATCTAATATGATTTCAAGAAAATATTTAAATTTGAAGGAATTTTTTTTTTATAAAAACAAAACATACTAAACGTTCAGTTGTAGAAAAAGTTGTGTTCTTAGTTTAGAGAAATCTATTTCGATTTACTTATAGTATAGAACACATAATTGAAATAGTTCAAAAAGAAAAGTTAGCTCAGAAAATGTTTACATCTTGACCAATTCAAGGAATTTCAAAATTTTGTGCTAAAATGTCATGTAAACTTCTTGGGTGGCGATATCTAGCTTAGAAAGCGCTTACTTTTGTAAGTGTATATAATCGAATTTATATTTTTCTTAATTTCAAATTAGCAGAAGTCTTAAAGGTGAATTAAGGAAAATGCTTAAATAAAAAATATTAACAAATGTATGTCTACGCCTGCTGAATCGTTTACCTTTATTTTATTGTTATTTATTTTTTTGGATGTGTAAACATCTGTACGCGCAGGGGCGTAAATTTCTATTTCACAATACAATAAAAAAAAACAGCGTAACATGTAAGACGTAAGACAAAATCGGTGTGACTTATGATTGTATTGGTGAAAAAATTATGATATGTAATAAATGAAAAACAGAAAATGAAAAATTAAAATGAAAAATGCAAAATGAAAAATTAAAAATAAAAAATTAAAAAGAAAAATGAAAAATAAAAAATAAAAAATGGAAAATGAAAAATAAAAAACGAAAAATGAAAAATAAAAAATTAAAAATGAAAAACGAAAAACGAAAAATATAAAATGAAAAATGAAAAATAAAAAATGAAAAATGAAAAATGAAAAATGAAAAACGAAAAATGAAAAATAGAAAATGAAAAATAAAAATTGAAAAATAAAAAATGGAAAATGAAAAATAAAAAATAAAAAAGGAAAAATGAAAAACGAAACATTAAAAATAGAAAATGAAAAAAAAATTAAAAATCGAAAGTGAAAAATTAAAAATAAAAAATTAAAAATAAAAAACAAAAAATGAAAAATAAAAAATGAAAAAGAAAAATTAAAAATGAAAAATAAAAAATGAAAAATGAAAATCGAAAAACGAAAACCGAAAAATGAAAAATGAAAAATGAAAAAAAAAAATTAAAAATATAAAATGAAAAATGAAAAATAAAAAATGAAAAATGAAAAACGAAAAATGAAAAATAAAAAATGAAAAATAAAAAATGGAAAATAAAAAATAAAAAAGGAAAAATGAAAAACGAAACATTAAAAATAGAAAATGAAAAAAAAAATTAAAAATCGAAAGTGAAAAATTAAAAATAAAAAATTAAAAATAAAAAACAAAAAATGAAATATAAAAAATGAAAAAGAAAAATTAAAAATGAAAAATAAAAAATGAAAAATGAAAATCGAAAAACGAAAACCGAAAAATGCAAAATGAAAAAAAAATTAAAAATATAAAATGAAAAATGAAAAATAAAAAATGAAAAATGAAAAATGAAAAATGAAAAATGAAAAACGAAAAATGAAAAATAGAAAATGAAAAATAAAAAATGAAAAATAAAAAATGGAAAATGAAAAATAAAAAATAAAAAAGGAAAAATGAAAAACGAAACATTAAAAATAGAAAATGAAAAAAAAATTAAAAATCGAAAGTGAAAAATTAAAAATAAAAAACAAAAAATGAAAAATAAAAAATGAAAAAGAAAAATTAAAAATGAAAAATAAAAAATGAAAAATGAAAATCGAAAAACGAAAACCGAAAAATGAAAAATTAAAAAAAAAATTAAAAATATAAAATGAAAAATGAAAAATAAAAAATGAAAAATGAAAAACGAAAAATGAAAAATAGAAAATAAAAAATAAAAAATGGAAAATAAAAAATGGAAAATGAAAAATAAAAAATAAAAAAGGAAAAATGAAAAACGAAACATTAAAAATAGAAAATGAAAAAAAAATTAAAAATCGAAAGTGAAAAATTAAAAATAAAAAATTAAAAATAAAAAACAAAAAATGAAAAATAAAAAATGAAAAAGAAAAATTAAAAATGAAAAATAAAAAATGAAAAATGAAAATCGAAAAACGAAATCCGAAAAATGAAAAATGAAAAAAAAAATTAAAAATATAAAATGAAAAATAAAAAATTAAAAATAAGAAATGAAAACTAAAAAATTAAAAATTAAAAATTAAAAAATAAAAAAGAAAAATGAAAAAAAATAGAAAAGGAAAAATACAAAATGAAAAATGAAAACTAAAACATGAAAAATGACAAATTAAAAATAAAAAATGAAAAATAAAAGACGATAAATAAAAAATTAAAAATATAAATCGAAAAATTAAAAATTAACCGGTTGAAATAATAAATAATAATAAATATTTTTATACTAGCAGAACCCCTGCAGTTGATTGCTGTAAGTGATACATAGATGACGCTTTCTATTTGATTTTAAAAAAGTGCCATAAAAAATCTTTAATTGTTAGATATTTACACATCTCCCCTGTGATCGGACTCAATGATTTTTTTTTTTATAAATAAGACAGTTTTAAATTTTTTCTCTTTTGTTATATAAATATTTTCAAATAGACTTAATTTAAAAGGCGCATGCGCTAATTATGTTTTCTTTTATTATTTTTTTTTTTAAATTGATAAATACATATAACAGGTCATTACTTAGAATTAATTAAATTAAAAAATTTTATAAGATTGCCTACTTATAATCTAAATGAACAAAAACAATCTTTCTTATTCACTTCTATCAAATGTCATGGATTTCTTATTTTTTTTTTTTATTATCCAAAACTACTAGTGTCTCCAGGATTTGGGCAAAACAATATTTTTAAAACTGTATAAGGATTTGGCATACCAGTGAATACCATTCTGTTTTTGGGCTGTAGCCGATGAGAGGCTCTTGGCTTTTAAGGAAGAAAATCTATTTTTGAGAGCAGTCCAAACACGCATAGGAGCCAAACTCCAGTGGGCCAAAGATTGGCTATTTACAATGGCATAACAGGAGGCAGCCACATTATTAACCACAATGGTACCTTCTTTAGTTAAGGGAGCTACGATGCCTTGTCCTAAAACGGCCTTCAGATCAATCACTCTTTGGGGCCTTAATAAACCCGTTTCATCGTGAACAAACACCTGATCGCCCTCCTCTACGCGATCTGCAAACACATAATCGGCTAGATTTTTTTTCGAATTCCATACCATAACTAAATGGGCGGGTGTTACAGTAAGTTTAGCCCCGCCTTCGGTGGTCAATTGTACAAATTCTTGAGCCAGTTCTAAGTTGCGATCCAAAAATAAAATAACTTCACTGTATATGGGTTCACCTTTATCATTCATGCTCAGTACTTGATCTCCTATGGCTAGGTCGCTCATAGCTTTATGTTCGCCGCTCAATGTTAAAACGGTACTGTCTTTGGTAAAACAACCACTATCGCGAGGTGTATGGGATGAATCTAAAAAGATAAAAAGAAGAAAATTTATAATTAATAATCATATTCAGAGATTTACAAAACCACATTACAATTTGCACAAGAAAAAAAAGTCAAATAACTACAAGTCAAGTCACTAGGCAAAAAAAGAAAAAAAATTCCTATTCAATAGATCCCTTAAATCCTTGAACCAAAAAAAAATACCTGTTTTAAGCCGTAAGGTATTCAACAGCCCTAAAATCTACTACTAATCTAATTTGGCGTTAATAATACCTCGCCTTAAAAATACAAAAATCTTAAGCTAAAAACCTTAACCAGAGTCAAAAAGGTTTTCACAGTTGTACATTTTGGTTTTTATTGAAATATTCTGATCTGATGTTCTTTTCATCTCTTTGTAAAACAAGTCTTAATTTTTTGGTTAGAGATTTTATTTTTACCCATCTAGCATCTGCCTAACAGCGTATCAATATCACTGGCATTGTGCACATTCTTTTTTTTTATTTCAAATTTTAAACATCAAAAGGTTTAAGGATTTGCTAACTTGATCTTGTTTTCTCAAGAGATTATATTTCTACACAAAAAGAAAAAAGATGAAGAATTTTCGACTCGAGCCAAAACAGATTAATGTAATTTTTATCCCCTTAAATAAACAGCAAAAAAAAATATATATATGTATATTCAAAAGGAATATTCTGGATATCACTTACAAAAGAATATCAATATTTTGTGTTTTTTTTTTATTTTTGTTACCTGTTATTGCAAAATTGTTAAAAAAAAAGGATGGAAATATGCTGGAAATAAGTTAAAAAAGGTATGGGAATTTATTCTATTGTTGCACAATATTTTCGTTTAAGGTTTCACATCACAACTTCTTTAAACTGGGCGTTGCTTGTTTTTAGAGACTCTACTCTAGTTTCATTTTTAACTATTTCAACTAATTAAGGCGGTATAAATATAAAACTGGATACATTTATCATGTTATAGTTGAAATTTTTAGGATTTTTTTCTCTTGTTTTCAATTATCAAAAATCTTCAAATGACCACCCACGTTTTTTTTTTTTATCGATTAACTTGAAATTGGTAAAAAAAAAAATTTTGTTTGACAGTAGGGCAGATTTTTACAAAAATAGTTTTTAAGTGTGTGTATGTATGAGTATATCTAAATTGTAATTGATTTCATTATTTCAAACATAAAAATTAATAATTTGTTTCAAAACATTTCCAAAAACAAAAACATTTTTAATGTTATTACTGTTGTATTTTAAAAAAACCGCTTAACCACAAGTTTATTGGCCACCATTTAAATCAATATTTTATGTACCTTTCAAAACGCCCATTAATTGCCGGCAAAACAACAAAACACAAAAAACAGAACATAAATTAACCAAAAAGATGTCATGTGAAACAAACTACAACAACAACAATATTAACTATTCTCTACTCCACCAACCAAAAGATCTTTTACAACGTCAGCACTTTCTCAATTCGTACCAAAACAAAAGACAAATTGAATAGATGGAAGCGCCTGGTTAAATGGAATTCCATGTAAACTCTTTAAATTTTTGTAGGTCTCTGTTTCTGTTTCTGTTTTTTTTTTTTTTTTAATATAAAAGAAGGCACAACTGATGAGGAACATCAAAAGACCACTAACTGTGCGCTTTATTATAATGAGTGTCATAAAGATGAAACACACCAGAGCTTGAGTTAGAGAGCCAGATCTTTACATACTCGTACTCACATCAAATAAAAAAAAAAACCGTATAAAATTTTCTAAAGAAATGCAAAGAAGGTTTTCATTCAGTATTTTTTTTTTTCACATTCTAAGGAGGAAATCAAAATTATTCTTGCTGACCAGACTAGCAGCGAGAATTAAGGTTGAATTAAAACAGACTACCTTAATATGTTTTATAATGACATGATAATGCTTTTATACACATACCAACATAATCTCAAATGTTCTGGCAGTCAGTCGATATGAAAACCAAACAAAAAAAAAAAAAAACTGATCTTAATATTTAGAATGAACTGATTGAATTTGTTGTTGTTATAATAATAAACCATAAACACATTTGGTTGAGAACAAAAACAACAAGAACAACAAAAAAATGCTTAATGAACCATTTAGGCAGCCTAAAAGAACCAGTATTTTAATAGTGAATTATAAAATTTGTAATTTTCTCTAATCGGTCAAGATACACGATACCAAATTGGTGTGAAATACATGTCGGTTGAAATACAACAACAACAACAACAACAATATCAGAAAAAACCTAACCTAACAAGATTCTTTCAACTACATAAACTTACATCCAAAGAAAAGATCATACCAAAAGCTACAAAAACAACAAGCAAAAACAAAAAAAAGGTATTTCATGCATGTATGTTTGTGTGTATGTTTGACTCTCTTTGAAGGGTCATAAATTAATAAACCATTAAAGTGGTTAAAAATTATCGTTAATTTTATCTCGCTTTGACGCTGACGACTAAACTGATAAATTATTACAAAACAGAAGACAACCAGCAAAATATCCAAAACAGCCAACCAACCAACCAACCAACCATCCATCCATCCATCCATCCATCCATCTATCCAACATATGTATGTATGTATGTATCAACCAGTCTTAAACAAGCAGCCACACACATAGTCTTAAATTCTGTTAAAGACACAGAGCCACTTACTCATACATACTTACATACATGTACCTATAATCGTATAATAAGTGTGTGATCCGTTTTGGGAAAGTGTGACTTCGATCAAAGCACAAGTGAGTAAAATGACGTTGTGAATGACGGCTTTAATGTGATGGTGGCGGCTTGACATTATTTAAAATTTTTGTTAATTTTTTTTCTTAAACATTCTGTTGATCTAAAGCCCCACAACAGCAAGAGAACCAGCTTATTTTTTTATTTACAAAAAAGGGTTTTGGAGTTTTCATTACATGGTTATCGTTTGATTTTGTTAATTTGACTGCCAAAGTAGTCAATTAACTGTCAAATAGTTTTTATGATTTTTTTGTTGTACATTTAATGTAGACAAATAGATCCGTTAAGCCAAACATTAACGACATACCACAATCAATTCTCGAGGTATTTTAATTTTATTTTTTTATACCCTCTACACCACTGTGCAGAGGTTATATATCAGTTTGTTATTCCGTTTGTAACGCTTCGAAAATGAATTTGCGACCCCATAACGTTTATATATTCTTAGTCCTTATAACAAGTCGAGTCGATATAGCGATGGCCGTACGTCTGTCTGTCTGTCTTTTGAAATTACGCTCATTCACAAAATAAACCATTTATCTGTGTAAACTTAGCATATTATTGTTAGTCATTATCTTGAGCAGGTAGATATTTAAAATGGGGTAAATTGGGCATCATGGGTAAATAGGGCCTAAAATATGGAGACACCTCAAAAAAACGCAGTGTATTTGTTGTAATAATTTAGTATTAAGTTATCAAATTGTTTGCCATTCAAATATTTTGTTTATATTTATTAAAAATTAGTATGCCCTGTCGTGCTTCGATACGACTTACAGAGACTTATTGACAAGTATGATTTCATAATCAATTTTTCCTACGAAGTTTGTATTGTACAATTAAAACATTTTATTTTATTTCACTTATTTCAATGCTGGCAGATATAAATTTTTTTGTTGTTTTTTTTATTCGGTGCGAAAATTTTCAAGTTTTTCGGTGTTCCTACTCTGGAGCAAGCTACATATAGTTGCCCATGAGAAAAATATGGTTTTTCTAAATTTAATCCGGCAACACTTAACGATTGGCCTTGAAATTGGAATATAATTTGGCAATTTTTTTTTTTTATAAATTTTTGATTTTCGCGATTTTTGACTTTTAAGATTTTTTATTTTGGTGATTTTTAATTTTGAAGATTTTTTATTTTTGGCGAATTCTGTTTTTCGCGATTTTCGGTTTTAGCGATTTTTGATTTTGACAATTTTTGATTTTGGCGGAATTTTCCATAACTATTCATATTGGTAATTAATGTACTTGTCCAAAGTTTCAAGACTTTCGCTCTACTTCATATTTATTTATATAGGAGTTGCCACGCCCACTAATCCTATCCCGACCATTTTTTATCTGACAACTCCCATTAACTGATTGCTTTCCCTTCTGTAGTACTCCACCTATCTGATATATATTTACTTTGTATGGGTAGTGTCACGCCCATTTTTTGTCCGACTATTCACTTATGGGCTCACGCAAAGTTCCAAGGCTCTCACTATTACAGTATTCCAGATATATGACATTTTATATTTAACTTGCATGGGGTCCAACGCCCATTGGTGCGAACCCGCCCATTTTTTGTCCGAATACTCATAATAGATGACATCAGACAAATTTGCAAAGCTGTCTCTGTCATAGCGCTCGAGATATATGATATCAAAAAAATCACGTGAGTCCGATCACAGGGGAGATGTGTAAACATCTAGTAATTAGAGATTTTTTGTGGCACTTTTTTAAGATCAAACAGAAAGCGTCATCTATGTATCACTTATAGCAAACAACTGCAGGGGTTCTGCTAATATAAAAATATTTATTATTATTTATTATTTCAACTGGTTAATTTTTAATTTTTCATTTCTAATTTTTCGTTTTTCATTTTTTATTTTTCATTTTGAATTTTTCATTTTTCAATTTTCTTTTTTCGTTTTTAATTTTTAATATTTTATTTTTCGTTTTTCATTTTTTATTATTAATTTTGAATTTTTAATTTGGAATTTTTTATTTTAAATTTTTTTTCATTTTTTATTTTGAATTTTTCATTTTAACTTTTAATTTTTCATTTTTATTTTTAATTTTGAATTTTTCATTTGTAATTTTTCATTTTTTTCCATTTTTCATTTTTTATTTTTAATTTCTCATTTTTCTTTTTTTATTTTTCATTTTTCTTTTTTCATTTTTCATTTTTCTTTTTTTATTTTTCATTTGTCATTTTTCATTTTATATTTTTCATTTTCCATTTTTTATTTCTCAATTTTCATTTTTCATTTTTCATTTTTTATTTTTCATTGTTCTTTTTTAATTTTTATTTTATATTTTTCATTTTTCATTCATTTTTTATTTTTTACTTTTCATTTTTCATTTCTCATTTTTTATTTTTCAATTTTCATTTTTCATCTTCCATTTTTCATTTTCCATTTTTCATTTTCCATTTTTTATTTTTAATTTTTTTTTTTCATTTTTCATTTTTATTTTATATTTGTCATTTTCTATTTTTTATTTTCTATTTTTCAATTTTCATTTTACATTTTACATTTTCCATTTTTTGTTTTTCTTTTCTCATTTTTCATTTTAAGTTTATATTTTTCATTTTCCATTTTTCGTTTTTCCTTTTTCATATTTCATTTTTTATTGTTCATTTTTCATATTTTATTTTTCATTTTTCATTTTCCATTTTTATTTTTATTTTTTCATTTTTATTCTTATTTTTTTATTTTTAATTTTTCAGTTTTCAAAATGTTTTTATAATGCTATTCGCTCCCTCATTTTATCTCCAAACACTACGTAATGAAATTGTGCCTTCACCTCCTAATCTTCATCTCCTACTCTCACACCATTTTTTCTTACTCTATTTTTGTGATTGTATTGTGAAATAGAGATTTACCACCTTAACCGTATATAAAGGGTCCGCCAAATAACTTTTTTTTTTAAATGCTTTAAGAAAAAACTACTGAATATTATCTCAAATCCTTCCGGTTAATAATGGAAGATAATTTCATTCAAATGGCTGCCTCGGCTGGCCATGCAGTAGCCTACACGATCGGTCCATTTTTTAAGCACATTATCGATTGTGTGCAGCTGTATTTCACCAATGGCTTCACGAATATTGTCCTTTAAAGCGTCAATTGTCTCTGACTTGTTGGCGTAACACTTATCTTTGAGGGCACCCCACAAATAATAGTCCAACGGTGTCAAATCGCAGCTCCGAGGTGGCCAAACGACATCAGCTCTGCGGCTGATAATGCGATCTTCAAAAACAGGGCGCAAAACATCGAGTGTAGCTTCGGCTCTGTGGCACGTAGCGCTGTCCTGTTGAAACCAAATGTTGCCAATATCCTCCTCTTCAATTTTTGTGAACAAAAATTCGTTCAACATGGCCCGATAACGATCGCCATTGACTGTAACGGCCACTCCTTGCTTATTTTCGAAGAAAAATGGCCCAATTATGCCTCTGGACCAAAATCCGCACCAAACAGTGACTCGTTTTAAGTGTATCGGCTTTTCAATGTATGCGTACGGGTTTTCTGTGCCCCAAATGCGACAATTTTGCTTGTTTACATACCCGCCAAGATCAAAATGAGCTTCATCTGAAAAGATGATTTTTTTTTTGGCAAAATCGGCATCTTCTGTAAGTCGATCGCGGGCCCACTTAGCGACGAAAACGCATTGTATGGTCAGTTGGCTTCAACTCCTGAACCAATTGGACTTCGTATGGCGTCATACCAAGGTCTTTATGCAAAATTCGTCTCAATGATGCCTCCGAAATGTTCAATTCTTGAGAACGACGGTGAATTGATGCTGATGGCGCTTCACGCACACTTTCTGCCACAGCAGCAATATTCTCGGGTGTACGCACTGTTTTTGGCTGTTCACGCTTTGGTTTATCGATGAGGATGCCAGTTTCTTTCACTTTTTTCACAAGATAACGAACATACGGAGCTGACGGTGCTTCTCTTCTTCCAAAATCCGTACGCAATTTTCGCACACATTCTGCAACATTACCATGATTTTCAAAGTTATGTCGCAATATTTCCCAACGTTGTTCAAGCGTATACACAACCATATTCGTTCAGCGGAAGGATAAAACTAATTATCTGTCAAATCAGACATGAGCTAAGTGTTACCATTCACGAAATAAGCACTAGTTGAAAAAAAAAAAAAAAACGTTAGATGGCGGACTCTTTAGTACTCAATATATACGATATTAAAAATTCACTTTGTATGAGAGGTGCCACGCCCACTAAAAATATCAAAAGATTTATAGCCTATAGTTCCTTCCAGACACACAGTAAGATTCTGTAAAAATTTCAGAAAAATCGGTCTAATGATTTAGTCTCCTATAACCCACAAACATACATACTTTCACTTATATATGCATATATATAGATAGTGCAATAAGTCTAGATATTAATGTAAACATCAATCCCAGAAAAAGCGTACAAAAATTCGGCATAGCCGAATTTAACACTCTTGTTTTTTTTTTTTTTTATTATTTATTTATTTTATTTTTTAATTATTTATTTATTTTTATATTTTATTTTTTGTAAATTAAATGGCAATTATAGATTATTCTAACTACACATAATCAGTTTCCAAGATATTTGTTTTATTTTATTATTATTATTTTTTGTAAATTAATTAATTAAATTAGGTCTTTCATTACACTTAAGGCCTAGTTAGAAACACGTTGTTAAAATGTATCCGTACCGTAAATGTAACGTTGGCATTTAGTGCAATTATAGAACGTAAGAAACGAACCAGCATGTTGCTGTGTAAAATTAACCAAACTTTATCAGCTGTTCACAAATTTCACGTACAAACGTAGCAAAAATCTATTTTCAACGGATTGGGACATTCCGGTTACGTGACAGTTGAGTTCGGTAACTGCTCTAGATGCTTTTCATGTAACAGAAAAACACAGCTGACACGTTTGGTTAAGGTTACGTGTGGCTACCTATACCTTTATAAATGTAAGCGTTTTTTGCATGGCTTTAATATTCCAAATTCTAATTAAAAAAAAATTAATGTTAATGATATTATAATTTTATTTTAGTTTATTATTTTAGATCTTTATCGCTTAAGGATTGAGTTGGAAGTTAATCAACCTCATAATTTTATTTTAACATAAATTGTTAAACGTTTTGAAATATTTTCACCTAATCGTTAATTATTTACTTCAGCTTAATTTACTGTTAAAAACGTTAATAATCTTTACCAGTGTTTTTGATCTAGTTTAAATAATTTTTTTAAAATTTATATTTCAACAACTTTTGCTTTAAAAAACATTAAAAATATCCACTCTATTCTTAACGGTTTTTATCGCTAACAAATCTAAAAGAAAAAAAAAAATAAAACAAAGCATGTTAAGTTTTTATAACAAGTTAGGACCACATACTGATCATAAACACTAACACATACTCACAAAACGTGTTCAATATTTTCATATGGCCATCAATCAAAAACAAATTCAATCAACTAACAAGACTTAAAACAAAACAACAACAACAGAATGGCGTTTATAATGCCAAAAGGGTCATGTACAGGAGATATACTTATGTATGTATAGTCGTACAACAAATAACCGCTACAAATCACTAACAATCTACAACAATCTTAACGATAAATAATAGGCGGTTGTTTTTACGTTCAAATAGAAAACAAAATACAAAAACATGGCTAAAAGTAGCTAGTCTATATAATAGTTATTTACAGGATTTTCAATTAAATAATTGTGGCCTATTACACAGCAGGATCTATCTTGCTCAGCAAAACGAACAAAAAAACCAGGACCACACATTTTGAAAATTATAAAAAAGAAAATTGTAAGTTGCCATGTTACACATTAAAACAAGATCGGTAAATGTTGTTGTGTTTGCCATCATGTGGTAAAAAGGTTGTCCTTCTTAGTTTTCGTTGTTTTGCTTTTCATTCTTATAGTCTCTAGCAAGGATCAATAATTTACAAATTGTCATTGTCGGTGGTTTCTGATGTCATATTAAAGTCAAAATATATTGATACTTTTTATTGTAATTTTTGCGGCTTTTCTTTTTGTTTCTTTTCCCTTCTTTTTTATTTTCTGTTTTTTTTTTTTTTTTTGCTGATACTCAAGTGTTTTGAGAGTGGTATGGAAAGTGGTAAAGAACAGTGTGTATGAAAAAGATTTAAGAGAGATGCCGCTTTTTGCCCAGATGAAATAACGACGACAACGAAGAAGAAGACCTTGTGTAATATGATGCCCGATTTAAATAGTCTTCTACTCGATTCAGCCCAAGGAATGTGTGAAATATGAACACTTTTTAATGACAGATATTATGAGGAAAAATAAACATTTAGAAAAGATATACAAACATACATCCATATACTCATACATACACTCGTATTTCGATCATAGTGATTTAATGTTGTTTATTTAAAAAACAATTTATCAATTTGTGATAAATTTTATGTTAAATTAATACAATGTTCAAGAATAGTATTCGGTTTAAGGGCAAGAAGGGTTAAATGCAATTGCTAATAAATGCCTAAGAAACCATGAAAATAAAAATGTAAAATAATATTAAATAATAATTGCTTACAAATCATTTAACCAAGCATTTTTTCAAAACTTAAACTTAAAAACTTAATTATTTTCTGTTGACATATAAAAAAATATACGTTCAGCATCAATGGACTAGTCAAATTTTAATGCCAGCTATTCACACAAAAATATCATACTTTGCACTTGTTGCGCTATTTTTTAATACGATGGTAGTATAAATTATTTTAAAAAAAAAAGGTTAAGAAATTACTATTGAAGTCAGTATTTTTCATTTAAGAAAATTTTATTACCGAGATAGCAGAATAATAAACAAATTAAAAACAATTAAGAAAATTATAGTCGGCCTAGATCGACGATACGATACCCTTTACTATAAGTTTAGAGGAAGAGTCATAGATTCAACTAATTCGATATAGAAGATAAGCATAAACTAAATTTGAGCGACATCTACATATCTATAATATTAATAGGCTAGGCGATTTTTTGTTACCGATTTTTTGTTCCACCGTTTTATCCCGCTTTTGACCAAACGTATATTATTTGAAAGATATTTCTTTTTAGCTGTTCTCCAGATTTACAGATTTTTAAATTTTTGCCTTTATTTTGAGTAAATTGCATTTAAAGTTGCTACTAATATATACATAAAATTATACATATGCTATGTGTGTGTTTATTAAATTTGTTAATGCGTTTGTTAATGAGTTTGTCATCTTCATTCACAATAATAATAAACCAAAAAAGTGTTGGTTTGTGAATTGGATAAGTTGAGAAAAAAAGTTGCCTAGAAATTGCACTCGAATTTCGAGCGCTGGAATTTGCTAGTTGTTATTGTTATTAGAAATTGATTCTGAGTCGACCGGTATAATAAAAGATTTTTTGTAGTTACAAACATCAGCTCAAACTCGTTATACCCTGATAACAGAGTGGTAAATTTTTTTGCAATGTAATTTATATCAAGGTTGGGGAGTACATTGGAGTGCTATATGTCTCTAAAAACTCAGAGTTAGCATGTTTTGAACATACCCACTGTACAAAGGGTATATATTAGTTTGTCATTCCATTGGTAACACATCGAAAAATTAATTTGCGACCCCATAAAGTATATATACTTTTGATACTTATAACAATTCGAGTCGATGTCTGTTTGTTCGTCCGTCTGTCTGTTGAAATCACGCTCATTCGCAAAATAAACCATTTACCTGGGTAAACTTAAGATAGTATTGCTTATCAGTATTTCGAGCAGGTTGGTATTTAAAATGGGGTAAATTGAACATTTTTTTGCCAAGATATGGCCTAAAATATGGCGACACCTTTAAAAATTATGTGTTTGTTGTAAAACTTTAGTATTAAGTTTATCAAATTGTTTACTTTTTCAATAAGTCCAGATAGTAAGGTAAATTAGCATATCCCAGCCCTCGAAATTCGAGTGCAAATTCGAGGAAATTTATTTTTTCATTTAATAATGACCCTAAAGGTATGCTAATCAATTTTAACCAATTCACAATTCAACACTTTTTAAACATCGATTATTGTCATTATTGGTTTATGTCCAATTATTGGTTTATGTCCAAAATTATTTTTCAATTGAACACAATTATTATTGTGAATGAAGAAAGCAAACTCACAAACATATAAACAAATTTAATAAACACACACATAGCATTGTATAATTTCATGTATGTGTTAGTAACAATTTTAAATGTATTTTACTCCAAAAAAAACTGTAAAAATTTAAAAATCTAAATATCTGGTGGACAGCTAAAAAGAAATACCTTTCAAATAAGATACGTTTGGTCAAAATCGGGAGAAAACTGTGGAACAAATCATCGGTCACAGGAAATCGCCTTACCTATTAATATTATACATGTAAAGCCTACATAGAGGGTATCAAAGATTTAGACTCTTACTTGTTTGATTTAAGCCAAGTTTTTTTTTTTAAATTAAATAAAAATTATTTTTATTCAAAACCAAATTTAATTTTTTAAACAAATTTGTTTGTTGCCATCTTAAATTTTCTTTCAATTTCATCATTTCAACCAGTTCGTTAGTGCTTGCACACAGACATTTAAAATCATGAACTGCAATTTGATGGAATGTTTTCTAAAAATATAAATTTTCTATTAAGAATGAAAACATTTTACAGAATAATTTCAATTTCAATTCTTTATTTATGTAACATTTATCAGTTATTAATTTAACATTTTTTTTTTTTAGATAATAAAAATAATACTTTAATTAAGCAAAATTTTGACAAATAAGTTGATGGAAATACGCTTTTTAGCGAAATAATTTTATAAGCAAAAAAGCTTAAAAAACTTGACCTTGTAATGGGTTAAACGAAAAAAAAAAAAAAAAAATAACTAATGATATATTACAAAGGCTGAATAAAGTCTAAAATCTATATAAAAATAATTTTCCTTTATAATTTAAAGGCCAACTAAATAAATATATAAAATAATGATGATTTTTATAATTTTGTCTGTCCTTTCATTTTTTTTTTTCAAATTTTTAAGCAGATCTAAGAATTAATCTTGTGTAATTTCATGTAAATCTGAATGTAACTAATGTAAATCCTTGGATTTTCTGTTTTCTAACTTTCCCTCTTTTTTGCTCCCCTCTCTTTTCTATGTTTAGCTCTCTGTTATTGGTTTAAAGACTAGTTTGAACATGTTCTTCTTCATTTTATTTTTTTTACTTCATAATAAAGTTTAACTTTCCGTAAAATCGTTTTAACAAATGGTGGATTCTTTTAATGGTTTTTTGCTGCTGCTTGTTAAAACTGGCTTTTTTTGTTGCTGTTGTTGTTGTTGTACATAGTTAGTAGATGTTGTTTTATTGTTGTTGAAAATTAATATTTAATGTGTTTCGTTGGCGGAGAGCCACGCGAGTGTAGTGTTTTCGATTAGTTGCTTGTTCTTTCTTTCTTCCTGTTGAAGTAACCAAACAGGGGAAGGAAAACCAAGAAATAAACTCCCATTAATTGAGCAAAAATATTTATAATTGTTTGTTTGAATGTTTAAGCCAAAAAAAAAAAAAAAAACAATTCATAAAGGTTAAAAGAAGCGGGAAGGACGGACAAATAAATTCTTTTTATTGAGTGTGCTTTTAAAATGATTCTTTAAAACTCTTAACAATATAGTATTGTAGAGACGATAGGTATAAATTTAAATTTTTTTGGGGGGTTTTCAGCGTATGTTTATTTATAGTAATATCTAAAGCAAATAATGCTATAAAATTTTATTTTATTCGAGAAGACAAATTCATTTAACCTAAAAATCAAAACTTATGCCAACAACTGACAAAAAATTTCAAGTATTTTTAAAAGTTTATTTTTTATTTTTTAAGCAAAAAAAAAAAGACAATTATAAAAGTTATTTTTTACAAAACTCTTAACAATATAATAGAAACACAGTTTTTTGAGTTATTTAAAGCAAATAATGCTATAAAATTTAAATTTCTTCGAAGAGATAAATTCAATTAACCTAAAAGTCTAAACTTAATGACCCTGTTCTTGAAACGTTGTTATTTGAATAAGAATGAATTTGAAATAACATAAATTTTGGGTTTCTTGAAATCACAAATTTTATATTTTCAAAGGGTTCTTCGAAATCATATTTTTTATTGTCAAATGACATGAAACATATGGTGTAGCTTCAGAACCATATGTTATCTAGAAACCGAGGTGCCATATGGTTCTTTAGTCACTCTCACAAAAAAAAGCTTAAGTAATTTTTACATGTTTTTCCTTAAGATTATAAAGAAAGTAAAAAAAAAATATTTTCTTTTAAAATAACATTTTACTTGTTCATTTAATTGTTTTTGTTCTTTAATTTCATTCAATTAAGAACGACTTCTCTTTTTGAAATAAGTTAGGCATCACCAAAGAAAATTCGAAATTCAAATAAATTGGATTTGACTGGCATCACTACTGTTTCGAACATAAACAAAGTTGTGGCAATCATATGCAAAAAATAAATAAAAATATGTGATTTGAGTGAAATATTATTTTAAATTCGTTTATTCGTGCATAAAGAATCTATGTTATAATTGAAAAAATTATAATGGAAAATAGATTGTGTAAATAAAAAGTTTTTATTACAGTTATAGAATAACATCATCTCCAAAAGTGTGTTTTATTAACATCGACCACTGATTACGAGCTTTTTTTTTTAAATCAACGCAAAATTTAGACGTTTTTTAAAATCGTTTATTTTTCATAAAATTAATGTCTAATTTTTTAAAATAATGACAAGGTTCAATAAAAAACATGTTAGAGTTTAAATATCAATTAGTTTTTTTTATCTCTTAAGACCTGCTTAATAGAAAAAAAGGGCATTTGTTTTGATTTCACAAAGCCTTTTTTATGTGAATTAAAACAGAAAAAATATTCTTATTGAAGTTAGAGAACAGCAAAAAACTCGTAGATTTAAGACTTTTTTCATTTACGAGTTTTTTTTTTGTGATAGTGGTTTCAAGAACAGGGGTGAATATTAATTTAATTTTTATTATAAAAACACAATAACCCATAAAACAAAATTTTTATTAAAACTCTTTCTTTCCTTATGCATATGAGTTTTGAATCTCTCCGTGACTGTGCGTGACATTGTGTGACTATTTTAAAATTAATCTTTGGTCACAACAAGTCTATGGATCAAGTTTCAGATTGATTGGATGAGGGGAAATGGGGTTAAAACACTTCGTGATTGTGCGTGACTATTCGTGACTGTATGTGACTATCTTAAAATTAATCTTTGGCGACACCAAGTCTATGGACAAAGTTTCAGATCGATCGGATGAGCGGAAGTGAGGTTTTAAGCTCTCTGTGACTGTGCAGGACTATGTCAAAGTTAATATTTTTTCGCAGCAAGTCTATAGACCAAGTTTCAGATCAATCGGATAAGGGGAAATGGGTTTTAAAGCACTCCGTGACTTGCGTGACCATGCGTGACTGTGCGTGACTATCCCAAAATTAATCCATGGACACAACAAGACTATGGGCCAAGTTTTAGATAATTGGATGAGGGGGAATGGGGTTGCCCCATGGCAACCAGACAGACAATCAGACAGAGAGTATGAGTTAAAAGAAATAGTTTAAAAATAGACAAAAATTGTTAACCTTTCTGTCTCCCTACAAGAAAATTACAAGGATTCTCCTTCGGGTCACAAAATGACCCACGTGTATTTTCTTTAATATATTTTTTCTTTATTATTATTTTAACATGTAGATGTTCTGGGCACACTGGTATATCGCAAATAGAACAGCATAGAAATGTTTTTTTTTGCTTTATCCGTTGGACATGCTTTACATCTCTTGCGTTAGCTGGCATTTTTTTGCAGGAGTGGCTTCTTCCACTTCATAGTTTGCTTGTTGATTTGTATTTTCTCTAACCTTTTCCACAAATTGCAGCAGAAGCAGTTGGTAATCGCTTTCTGATGGCAATAAGGGGCATTGCTAGGCTTTCCCCAAGCTCTTGGAAAAATAATCTCCGTTTTTGGGTAAATTCAGACCAGGCTGGGTGAATTTCAGACCATAACACATAAGCGTTATATGCCGACAGATGGATGAAATTACTAAAAACTGCCACGGGTCATCTTTGCGTTTGACGCTTGCAGGTATATGTTCTTACAAGTTGATCCAATTTGTCCACTCCGCCTTTTGTAGAGTTATAAAACTCAATTATTTCCGGTAATTGTTTTGGATGTACGCTGCTGATATTGCTAGTATGATGTAGGGTACTGAGCAGAGTCACAGTTTTGTACTTCTTTGGTATGTACTGTACTAAAGTCATTTTATCATTAAAAAAAAATTTACTGGAAAAAACCGGAAATTTTCTTATCTCCTGAGGTGTAGCATAAGATGGCAAAAATGTTTTATTTTGTGAAACTGTGCCAACCAATGTTATTCTTAGCTTCAAAAGTTTTTTCGGCCAGTTGTTAACTAGTAAAAAAGTTGTCTGTTGTTATATTCCTTCCACGATATTGCGACAACACGTTTTCCTTGATTTTTTTCAGGCGGTGTATTTTTAGAATACTTGCCAAGATATATTTGGTAGTTCAGGCAAAAACCAGTTTCACTGTCAGCTGCAACCCAAGCTTTTATACCATATTTGCCTGACTTACTAGGCATATAAACCTTAAATAGTTATCGCCCCCATTGTGCAAGCTTGTCTCTATTTTCACGGGCAGTAGATCTGCGTCTTTCTCTGTCGTTAAAAGCAAGTACCTTTGAAATTGTTAAAAATCATTTGAGGAACATGACTGCCCTAAAAATTGGACGACCATGTTTTTCGTCCCATAAGTTTTTAACGGTTTCCCCGTACGAGCGATATACACCTGAATAAATGCATAAGATAAGAATAATTTGCTTTTATGTTATATAAAAAAATAATTACCAATCAAAAGTAAAACACCCAAATATGCATCGAATTCAGTGCTTTCTAATTCAACAGAAATAAATAAAAAAAACAAGAACACAAAACAAAAAAGATGAAGAAAAAATGTATATGCGATTATTAGTTTGCAAATGTTCAGTGGGTCATTCAGTGACCCAAAGATACTAAATGTGTAGAAAGAGAATATATAAATAACCATTAAAGCGGAAACTTATATTTAATTAATTTCTTGAATATCAATTAAATTCTTACACTGAGCTAGCATCTTTCAATATTATCACTTTTTATTGCGAAGTTATTAGGGCATTTGCTCGATTTGGGTCATCAACTGACCCTAAGATGACACAAATTGTTAAGAACATAAAAAAAAATTTTTTTTTATTAGAAAACTAGAGAATATCGAATTTAATTTTTATAAAGTATATAAATTAAAATTTAATTTCAAATTAAACCAAAAATTATTGTAAAAACATGTGTTTGCTCGGATAGCTTCCCTACCGATTTTTCATTCCCAGCCTCATCATCAGTAATAGTATATAGAAGTTTTCGAAACAGGTATTCCCTTTTTATATTTAAGTACTCGTATATATATTTTTTTTAATGAAACATGTTGATAAAATGCTTTTCTTTTTTTGTTAAGCTGGATTCCAAGATGCTTCAAAAAATATAAACATGGTGGATGCCTGGGCTAAGGTGGGATTTTTATGAGGTTTTACTATACCAAGTTTTTATTCTCATTTTAGTTTTGTACTTTTTTTTAAAGTTCCGGTTTTGTATTTTTTTTTGTATTTTTTTTTTTTTTTTTATTTTTTGCCATATTTGCTACGGTTTGAAGCTTTTTGGCCCACAACACAACCTTTAGGTCTTATGGTTAAGATTCGTGAGCTGCTTGAGATTTTTTTTTTTCAGCTGTTAAAGATGTTGAACCATGGCATGTATTACATGAGTGCTTTGAATGTTTTTCTTTTTTTTTTTTTTTTTTGCCGAACTTAATACCATTAACGTTAACTACCATTTGCTACCACTACAATCACCAGATCGTTCGAGCAATAACAACAACATCGCCAGAAGAAACTACTGCTCAATATTCAGCTTATTGCTTGGCATGGTTGGTTTAAAATTTGTTGTTTAAAAGATGATGCTGACGCTGATGATGATGATGATGATACTTGTTTTGGATTTTTTTTTTTTACAAAACTTCTTTGGAATTTGTGTCGTATTTCTGCTTCTTTTTCTGTATTTTTCTTCTTCTACATTTTGCTCGATGCTTCTTCCTTTTTCTACACTCTGTAATACCTAATTAAGGAAATCTTAATAATTTCCAAAACCAATTTCTAGCTATTTAAAATGTAATATTGTTAAATCTATATATTAATATGTGAAGGTAAATTTTTAGTTCCCTTTTTAAGCAATATGCGGACACGGAGGAGTGTGAAAATTGGCATAGTTATAGCTCATATGGAGGAGAAGCTGAGAATGATAAATTTTGTGTCTGTCTTAAAAATATATTACATTAAATAAAATAAAATATTTATAATAATTCGTTACACCCTGTTAATTAGAATGATTTAAATGGTGCGTGGTAAAGAAGAAGAAGAAAGCATATATTTCAAAAATTCATAACTAAACTGTATTCTTAACTCTGGAAGGTTACTCTTCATTTTAGTACATTAAAGTTACTCTTCGTCGAATCGACGAACAATTTTTTTTAAAAATTTCTAGCTGAACGATTTTTAAAGTAAAAAATACAAACATTTTTTTTAGTTAAACATTTTATTAAAAAATAAAGAAAAAAATAAAATATAAAAATAAAAATTATTTTTCAGTCTTAAAATTTGATACGAATTTGGCCCCTTTTTTGGTTTATATGATGAAGAGTAAATGAGATTCGTCGATTCGATGAACAGTAACCGTCCAGGGTTAATCGAACCGATTTCTGGCATTTCAGCCTTCATCAGCGATTTATTGAACATTGTGATAATTGTTATGTTATAATTGAATAGATTGTTTCTATATGAAATTTTTCTACTTAGGGCGGCCGTGAGGTTTGAAACATGAACCTTCACATAAACTCGTACTTTTTTGGTCAGCGCTTTAACACACTGACCTAAAGTCAGGCCTACGAGCAGTGTGGTTAGAATCAGTTTTCATACCATACAGCTTTCACTTCGTATTAATTTCAGAAGATACAACTCTGTCCAAACAAACAATCGTTATTTCTGAATTTTTAATATTTTTGCATTTATACTTCTAATTTCCACTATTCTTAGTTTTCGTAAGAGTTGTCATATGTGATGTAGGGTTTTGTACATACTACATATGCACTTTATATTGTATATGACACGCCCTGTGTTGAATTGTGAATTGCTTAAATTGATAAAAATAAATTTTTAAATTGAATGAAAAAATTATATTTTCTAGAATTATTAAATTTTAAACAAAAACAAAAATTATTTAAAGATAAAATTTGAAATTTCTTAAAAAATAATGAACATTTTTCTTTTGGAAATCCTTAAATTTTGGAAATGTTTACCTTATTCAATTCTCTGTATTGCTTATCTTGAAAGAGTTTTGCCTTGTTGTTTGAGTTTCTTGTTTTTGAGAGCCATGAGAAACTCATTGGGTGTCGTATCATCAATTCGTTTAATTTGACAGGCGCAAACCTAAACATGTCAAAACAACATACCCACAAATATCCATCTATAACCAGACAACCGCACTAGCAACAACTGCAACAATGATGTTTTTTTTTTTGTTTAAATGCGGTTTGGTTGCAAAGCAAACTGGCTGAATTTTCTAAATTTTCTTGCAACAATTGTTAACTATACCAACAACCTAACAAATGACTTTAAGACAGATATACAGACAGACAGATAGTTGTACAACTGTTTAAGTTAGACTCTTTAACATAAGCTAACTGTTTGACCAAATGTCACTATGTCTGGTGATCTGTCTGTTGTGTGAGATCTATGTGCGTATCACTGTTTTTTTCAGATTTTTTTTTCATTCTTTGGACTGTCTTTTTGCCTATAACGATGCCTGTGTAAGTTGCCAAGTTAGCGGTAAGTAGTAGTGCGTGTTTAAAAAGATTTGACCATTTCTAATTCGATTTGATTTGGGTAGACACACAAATCTAATTTACGCCTGGAAAACAACAATTTGCCGGCCTCTACTACACTTCCCATTCAAATACAAAACAGCATCCATCCATCTGTAGTTGGTAAATATTTTTATCATACAAAGAAATTTTTTTTTGTTGATCTGCCACAGTTGTAGACTCCTAAACAAATTGCCTACGCTTGTCATGTTTTTAACAGCTACAACGGCAGCCGTTGCAGCAGGGAAAAAGATATCTAGCAAATAAATACCAAGAATCACAAGTTGTTCGAAGTTTTTTACTTTGTTTTTCTCTTTTCTTTTCTTTTTTTTTTTTTTTTTGCTAAGACAATAATTGACGTTAAACATGCAAAATTAAAAGTCGTTAGTGTCAATTCCTAAGAAAATTCACAAGTTTTTTTTCTTCTATTTTCCAAAGCTGTCAATTTTTCAATTTGAAAAATTTTTTTTTTATAAAAAAGGGAAATTTTTGACTTAATAGTCCTTTATAGGTTAAATACGTATATATATATATATATTTTTTTAAACTTACCAGATTTAACGGAACAATGTATATGGGCTCTGGTTTCATAGTAAACCCAATCGAAACCAGCTTCTACAGCCAAACGAGCCAACATGCCATATTTACTGCGATCTCTATCAGAAGTGGTTATATCCACCGCTCTACCCTCATAATGCAATGAATTGGCATCATGTAAATATTCTTCATCCCAACTTTCGGTAACGCGTAACCGTACACCAGGCCATTGATTCATAACCGATATGGCTAAAGTATTAAGTTTTTCTTTGCAGCGCTAAAAATAAAGCAAAAATGAAAAAGATTATTTAAAAAAAAAAATTAAAACTAAATTATATTAATTAAAAATATAAATAAAAACAAAAAACACCGAAAATCATATTATATAAAATTTGTTCAAGTATTGATAATTCTTGTACATATTCGAGTGTTTGTGTGTGTGTGTGTGTGCGTGTGTGTAAAATGAAGATGATCTGATATGAGATATTGTTGTTGTTATAAGTGTTTGAGTATAAGTATAGGGTTTTTTTCTTTGCTTCTTACGTGTGTCTGTCTGTGTGGTGTATATACATATGTATGTATAGCCAACTCCCTCACTCTTCTTGAAGTTAAACAAAAAGGCATTTTCAAAAAGGCGTGGTAAAAAAATGGTCGGTCGATATATAAAAAAAAATTCATTAATTCATTCACAAAATGAATTTATTTCAATACGATTAATTATAATAGAAATTTAGATTTGAAATTATTTAGCTCAGGGCAAGTTAATCGAATATAAATATATTTGATTTTATCGATTTAAGAGCGCTGATTTTAAGTTCAAAATTAGTATAAGTTTTCCAAAATTTCTGAATAAGGTATTAAATTAAAATATTTTGTATTTATTTATTTGTATTTATTTATTAAATTTGATTTTCCATTACAACAAGACACAGTATCCTTTAATTACAATAATGGAATCAGATAAGTTATTCATCTATAATATTAATAGGCTAGGCGATTTCTTGTGACCGATGTTTTGTTCTACCGTTTTATCCCGATTTTGAGCAATCGTATATTATTTGAAAGGTATTTCTTTTAAGCCGATTTGAAGATTTACAGATTTTTAAATTTCTTCCTTTATTTTGAGTAAATTGCATTTAAAATTGCTACTAACACATACATAAAATTATACAATGCTATGTGTGTGTTTATTAAATTTGTTAATGTGTTTGTAGTAAAAATGAGTTTGTTTTATCTGTTGATTTGTGAATTGGCTATAATTGATTAGAATACTTTAAGGGTCTTTATTTAATGAAAAAATAAAATTTCCTAGAATTTGCGCTCGAACTTCGAGGGCTGGAATCTGCTAGTTATATTTAACATCAGAAACTCTTAATGTAAATTTTAAATATTGTAAATTACAGTTGAAAAACATTAAAAAATCAAATAAAATCAATTAAAGTATTGATATACGAGGGCGGATCAATAAGTCCGAGACTTTTCGAATTTCCCTCATACACACTGTTTCCATCAAGTACCACCTGTTAATAACCTACTGAAAAATTTTGAGCAAGTTCCGTCATATACTTTGCGTTTAACAGCTGTTCAAAACATACAACCTCGTGTTTTTTTTTTTAATGGAAAAAAGTGAATTTCGAGTGCTCATTAAACATTATTTTTTGCAAAAAAGAAAACGTCAATCAAACCAAGGAAATGCTTGATAAATACTACGGGGACTCTGCACCATCGATTTCAACGGTAAAAAAAGTGGTTTACTGAATTTCGTTGTGGACGACCAAATGAGGTCAATACACCCAAAAATGTCGAAAAAATCCACGATGGCCGATCAAAAAAAAAAAACTGTGTCTCATTCTAAAAGTCAAGGACTTATTGATCCGCCGTCGTAGTAATTTTCTAAACCCTATTGCGTTGCATGTATTTTGCATAACATTAGGAAGTTGATTCCAGAGAGAATAGTTAGAATAAAAAATTGACATTCAGAGGCATGGTACCGGTACTTAAGTTGAATTATTCGATTTCCTCTGGAAGATCTAGCGAACCTTAATCGTTCAAAAAGTTAATTTGGAGCCTTTGTTATAATAATTTTATGTAGAAATATAATGTTTTTGAATTTAGTATAGTTGTCAAAAGACTTGTGTAAGACATGATACGAGTATTGGGATACATGATCAAGTTTTCTTAATCCAAAGATATAGCGAATAATGTTGTTGAAAGTTACAGCTAGTTTACTATTATCCCTAGAGTTGCAACCTGTGAAAATCTGAGATGAATATAGTAAAGTGCTGTGTTAACCATAAGCTTCTGAACACACTATAAATTCTGCTACAAGATTGATTAATATGATCTGACCAAGTCAGAGTTCAATTAAACACAACAACGAGATTTTTTACAGCCCCCAAGGAAGACATTTATCTCATTCTCCAAATGCATCACTTTCTTCTATATTATAATACACGTAGATTTATTTGGATTAAGTCGTCGACCATTTGCCGTTGCCCAATTTAGAATTTGTTTGAGATCATAATATAGTTCTTGAATTTTGGAAATAATTGAATCTTTGGTACTATTTAAATATAGCCAAATGTCATCAGCGTACATCTGAATCTTAGAATCTTTTATTTATTATGGAAGCAAGGATTAAGCCCTGTGGTACCCCTCTTATAACTTGCAGTGAGTTAGAGATGGAGCTACCATTAGCAACAGATTGGAATCTGTTTGTGAGATATGACGACATGAGTCTAACTGCTAATGCTGAAAAGTTAAAAAACTTCTTCAGTTTGAGGCATAAAATTGAGTGGTGCACCGTGCCAAATGCCTTTGAGTGGTTCAATAAAACCAAAAAAGATAATTTACCATCATCCATGTTGTGTCTTATCTCCTCAACTACATTAGATAAAGCTATTATACAACTATGTTGGGGTCTGAAACCGGATTGAGGCTCTGTAAGTAAGTTGTTGTCGTTTAAATACCTAAAGATCTGTCTGTGTAAAAGATGCTCGAAAACTTTTGAAAGATATGGAAGAATTGCAATCGGGCGGTATTCGTTACCCGTTTTTTGGTGCTGGTATAATTTTGGCATGTTTTCACTGCATTGGAAAGATGCTAGCAGTGATTATGGAGTTAAACAAGTACATTATGAAATGGACAATCCATGATTAAATCATTTTTATAAATCAAGGCCAACTGCATTCAATTTAATAGCATTGAAACTTTTAACTACACTCGGTTAGTGTTACACATAGAAAGTTAAATTTGGTAATGTTTGGATAATTAGATGGACAATCTTCATAGAATTCGTTATTTATGGCTGATAGAGCAATATTTACAAAAGCTTTATTTAGCGCATTAATGTCAACATTTATTGCTTGATTAATTGTCTAATTTATTCCATTTTCGCGTATTTGTTTCCAGATTTTTCTATTTCCAATAGTTGTATTAAATTTGTTAAAATAAATAAGACTTATCATGTCTTATTTTGGAAACAACTGCTTTCCTAGTCATCTTAAAGTCATCGTGATGTTCTGATAGCCTGTAACGTTTCCACTTCTGATCACGGTGTTCTATTAGCATCTTGATTTCCATTGTAAACCAAGGTCTATCTCTATTTTTAATAATTTTCATTTTGTTGAGGACATGTTTGTTGTAAATTCCTAAAATTTTACCATTAAGAAATGACAGTTGTTCTCCAACAGTCGGTAAATAGAAAATTTGATCCCATGGGGTAGAGCAAAGATCATATCCCAAAGCCGAAATATCAATATTATCAAATCACGATAAGTAAATGTTTGTAGCCGGGTTTCTATTGCAATATCGTATGATAAGAAAGAGTAGATCATGCCTCGAGAATGCTGGTGCTGTTAACTGATCATAATTAAGGATTTTACTTTCATTACTCGTAAAGAAAAGATCAAGCAAAGTGCTATTTGCTGACGTGAAGTGTGTAGGTCTCGTTGTGTTGTCAGCTGACAAGTTCAACATCGACATTATAGTGGTAAGATTTAAGTCTTCGAAAAGATTGTTATTGAAATCACTTGCTATAATGACTTTGTAGTATGACATTGATGAAAGCTCCAGCTTCGTGATAAGACTGTCAAACTTTATCCGTTTTTATTGGTTGTAAAAGGAGTTTCTTTACGGGCTAATGATGGTCAAATTTTGTGTAAATAAAAATCATTTAATTTTCATTTTTACTCAACGTTTCGTCTGCTGTTTTCGGACTTCTTTAGGAGTACTTTTATTTATTAATCTGGCGACAAAATAAAATAAAATAAAACCGTTTATGTGGACTGTATACACATCCAAGAAGAAGCTTATCACCACGACAATTTACGTCTATAAAAACATATGCCACGTCATTAGCTACATTATATGTACAATTTAATTTACATGAAATATTATTTTTTGTATAAATTGCGACACCACCAGCATGACCACTTCTATCAGAATGAAAGACACAGTACCCCTTCAGTTCAGTTCATATTGTCGCTAACCTTATCACAGAACCATGTCTCAGAAACACATATAGCGTCAACACCCGAATTTTCAAATAAAAGTCGAAACTCATCAAGTTTATATGCATTATTTAAATGACAAATACTGAAACCCTGTCTATGATTAGCCAGGATAAAGCGAATACAAAAAACGGCTTTAAATTTAATATTCATATTGAAATTTAATTAACAAATATTTGTTGTAATTTTAAAAAAAAAAGATATAAGATATAAGAATAATTAATATGCTAGGCGATTTGTTGTGACCGATGTTTTGTTCTACCGCTTTATCCCGATTTTGACCAAACGTATATTATTTGAAAGGTATTTCTTTTTAGCTGTTCACCAGATTTACAGATTCTAAAATATTTTCCTTAATTTTGAGTAAATTGCATTTAAAGTTGCTACTAACACATACATAAAATTACACATATGCTATGTGTGTTTTACTAAATTTGTTAATTTGTTTGTTAATGAGTTTGTTATCTTCATTCACAATAATAATAACTAGCAGATTCCAGCGCTCGAAATTCGAGTGCAAATTCCAGGAAATTTTATTTTTTCATTTACGAAAGACTCTAAAGGTATGCTTCACAATTCAACTCATTTAAAATGAAGAAAACAAACTCAACACATTAACATAAACACATTAACAAATTTAATAAACACACACGTAGCATTGTATAATTTTATGTATGTGTTAGTAGCAACTTTAAACGATCCTAACTCAAAAAAAAATATACCAGACGATGAAATCTGTAAATCTGGGTAACAACTAAAAAGAAATATCTTTCAAATGATAAAAATCGGGGTAAAACTGTGAAACTTACATCGGTCACAAGAAATCGCCTTGCCTATTAATATTATAGATAAACCATAAAAGTGTTGCTTTGTGAATTGACTAAGTTGAAAAATAACGCTGCCTAGAAATTGCACTCAAATTTCGAGCGCTGGAATCTGCTAGTAAGAATAGAAACACTATGCAATAAAAATTACAAAGATAAACAAAGATAACCACAAAAGCAGCCGAAATAAATATTTCTAAATTTTTTTTTTTTTCAAAATTTGTGATTTTTGAAGACCAAGTTTGTTTTAAAAATATCAAAAAAAAAAAACTTTAATTTAAATTACCTCTAAGTTATACTCTTTTTTGTATTCAGAAGGAAGAGATGAAAAAAAATTTTTTTGCGCAAAATTGAAACATTTTTATTTTTTTAAATTCATAAAAAATCGAAAATGACAAAGCATGAAATTTTTTATTGCCAAATCATAAGGCTAGATACACTGCAAATAAAATGAGCCATATACCATGAAAATCTATTATTGATTTTATTCTTCATAAAGTGAAGGTACCTGGTTTTGACAAAAATTCAAAATATTTATTTAGTTCAGTTATCTATATATTAATACGTTAAGTTAAATTTTTAGTTCCCTTTTTAAGCAATATGCGGGCATGGAGGAGTGTGAAAATTGGCATAGTTATAGTTCGTATAGAGGAGAAGCTGAGAATGAAAAAATTTATTTTTAATCTGTCTTAAAAATATATTAAATTAAATAAAATAAAATATTTGTAATAACCAGCCATCGAAATTCGTGTGCAAATTCTAGGAAATTTTATTTTTTCATTACATAAAGACCCTAAAGGTATGCTAATCAATTATAGCCAATTCACAAATCAACACAAAAAACAAACTCATTTTTATTACAAACACATTAACAAATTTAATAAACACACACATAGCATTGTATAATTTTATGTATGTGTTAGTAGCAATTTTAAACGCAATTTACTCAAAATAAAGGAATAAATTTAAAAATCTGTAAATCTGCAAAACGGCTAAAAAGAAATACCTTTCAAATAATATACGTTTGGTCAAAATCGGGATAAAGTAGTAGAACAAAACATCGGTCACAAGAAATCGTCTAGCCTATTAATATTATAGATTCGTTACACCCTGTTAATGCGAATGATTTAAATTATAAAATTGATTAACATACCTTTAGGCTTATTAAAATATTCATAATTTTTTTTATATATACATATATAGATTAAAAAAAACATTGGAAGACAAAAATTGAATGAAAAAATAGTATTTCCTAGAATTTGTACTCGAATTTCGAATGCTGGGCTATACTAGTATTTATTAAATAAGTTTTGCAAAGTTAAATAAATGATCTAAAAATGATTTCGATCTTTATTTTGTCTACTGCGAGCTTTAGATGTTATTTCGCCTATAAGGAACCATATAAAATCTTTCAACATATATTCGTTGCTGCATGGTCTTAAGTTGTTGGTGACAACGTTCACGATGCTCGTCGATGCCTTCATGATGTTTTTTATAACCAAATTGGTCAAGTACTTCTCTAGTTATCAAAAATCCAAGATTAAAAAAAAAAACTTATCCGTAGAATTTTAAATTTCGACTATTTTTATTGTTAGAAGACCACCAAAAGAATATAGCCGTTATCAGTGTCTTAAAAAATTTTCATTTCGTTGTAATCAAAACAAAAAAACAGTTTAGTTTAAGACGGAAGGACGGACAAAAATGTTATTAATCATTTTACTTTAATTGTTAAAAATAAAAATGAATTGTATTAATTATTTTGAATTTTTTTTTAACATCTTTTGAATTTCGTATGGCTGAAAGGATTTACCACTTATAAAAAAATAATTGTAAAAAATGTGGCACACACAAATTTCAACGTCTGATTTAAAATTTCAACTAACTTTTTAAGTAAATTATAAAATTTTGCAAAGTTGTCTAATGCCGTTTTCTTTTCTGACAAAAAATATCGCATTTTGTTTTCATTTTTTTCGAAAAGTGTATTTGTTTTTATATATTCTGAATTAAAAGCAACCTTATCTTATGCATCAATCGAAAGGTCTCAAAGTGCTGTATTCATAAAATGCAAAAAATTTTTAATTATTATCGTCTTTGAAGTCATAGGGTGAAAATATTAAAAAAAGGCGAACAATGGGGAAATATGCTCACACTATGAGCTGAAAAAAGTCAATGGCTGAATTTTTTTTTTTTTTTTTTTGATTTACGACAGCTTGACTTTGGGATCTTTCTGTTGATTTATAAGATGAGGTTGGTATTATTTCAGAATATTTCGAAAAAAGCGTAAATAAAATGCGACATTTTTGTCAGAAAAAAATGGCATAAGTCTTTAATTTATAAATTTTTTTTTATTAAATTTTAATTTTAGTTATTTTTTTTACTTTTAATATTTCCTTTAATCATTGGCTTTCTATTTACTTAACAAAAAAATAAATAAATAAACCAAAGACTTAAACCCGAAACCTGTTAAGAAAATAAGAAACTCTTTTAACCTGTTGCGCTTGTGTAGCAGACTGTTTGTTTAAGTAAATACATAAAACCTTAACAAAAAATAACAAAACATTGAAAATTCTTTCTTTACTAAAATGTTCCTTTTACAAATTTACCATTTACTTAAGGTTTCTCTATACGATTATTTGGGTTCCCGGCTTCTTTGCATTTGGAAAAACAAATTCAAAATTTCTTGCTTGGTCAAAGTAAATATTTGATGGCAGCCAAAACCTTAAATTTTTACTTTCTTAATTGATGTTTAAATACGAAATAATATCAAATTGATGTTTAAATATAAACATAATTTTAGATTTTCTGGCTGGTGTTTACCAACAAAAACAAACAAACAACAAAAAAAAAGGATTCAAAGGTTCATTCAGCCGCTTTATTTAAATATCAAATATTTTTAAAGAAAATTTTAGTTTTAAATAAGATAATAGATTTAAAACAAATACATTTTCTTAGAATTTTAGTGAATTTAAAAATTTAATTTCAATACTGTATACCCCCACAGAAGCGCAATTGCCAACCACAAAATCAATTATTAACGGCCTTGGTGTTGGTTTCGAATTCCTGTAGGTGCAACGAAATAAAGCAAAATTCCATTTCGTTTTGTGTACAAACATTCATCCCATTTTTTGCTTTAGTGCTTAGGCAGGCAAGCGTAAAATTTGTTTGAATTTAACGATGGAAAACAAGAACTAAGGAAAGACATAAACAAGAACTAAACAAAAGATCCTTTAAGCGTTTTTAACAAAGCCAAATAAAATACACCACAGCATCATTTTACAATCTATTCTATGATGGTTTTAGTATCTTTTCATTTTTATTTTTTTTCAATTTTTCCTACTAAATATTTTATAGATTTTTAATTTGTCACACTCGACAGAAAAGAAATACTAATGAAAATTTTTAAAAATTTACAATTGATTTTAACTGTGTTTGTTATGTTACATATATTCGCTTTAATAAGCGTTATAAATTGTTTGTTTTATTTTCGACAGATTTTGTAGGTTTTCTAGTTTCAGGTTTGTGTCTTAAGTCTTTTGTTTTGAAAACATGAAATGCTTTTTTTTTTGTATTTTGTATTTTGTTGTTATTTTTATAGTGAATTCATAGAGTAGAGAGTTTACTTTATTAAAAGGCTTAAAACTTCAAGTATTTCTTATACAAATGTATGCATGAATGCCAACAATGTTAAATAAACACTTTAAAATATTGTTAAGAGAACATTATGGAAATCCTAGCATTCAAGTGCAACATCAGCTAATGACTAAACACAAAGCTTGCAAAACTGCATCTACACAGTCGACTCATATATATAAAATTGATTATTTCATCACCTGTCCAAGATGCAACAAGTACATACAACTGTAGTAAAGTTCAGTCCAGTCCAGTCCATTGTAAAGATAATATTGTTGAATAAGTGTTAAAAACGCTTTAGCCATAATAACACATGACGATGACGATGAGCATTATCATTTAAATATGGTCTCGAGTCTCGGTGTTTTATTCTGCTGTATTTCTTTTTTTTTTTTTTTTCGTTGATTGCTAAATAAATATTTATACAAGTTTACCTCTTTATTTTCCAAACCCCGCGTACTATTAATTCCTTAATACGATGGAGGAGAGTCTTTCTTTAATTTTCAATCGTCTTGTTTAAATAATATTTAAATTGGTTGTTTTTGTATTGTCTGAGCCTTGTAAAAAGAACACTAAAGAACACTAAATGCCGACGGGTGCGTAAAATAAACAATTTTTTTTTCTTCTGTTCCTCTTCTTGTATGCTGTTGTTATTATTATTGTTGCCGTGTGTTTATTAAATATAACTAAGTATAGTTTAGTATAGGAAAAATATTGAAATGTAATGAAAACTCAATCAAACAACATTAACTCATCAGTACCATCCAAACCAAATACAATAAAATACCGCCACCAAAGACGCTAAATGCAAAATAATGTATTTGTTCAGAAAGCCATTCAACCATTCAAATGTTGTATGCTTACATTGTTAAGATGCATTTATTTAACGATGATAATGTACATGATCAACACCATCACAATCATCATCATCATTATCATCATCATCATCATTTTCATACTCAACAAGATGACGAGTAGTTAAAGATTCATTTGTTGATTTTGTTGTTGTTGTTTATGTCTAAACAATGTGAGTAAATAATAATATTAAATAACAATTGTGTATAAGTAATGAAAGTATTCCACTTGTCTTTATATTAATTTGTACAAAATGCCTCATAGTTTTCTAAAGGAATTAATTATAAATTGTATGTCTTCAACTATGATGACAAAGGTGTGAAATTCGTCAGTAAAGCTTTGTTTTTTACAAATATATATATGGGGCATTTCATGTCAAGTGGCCCAACGTTTGAAACCGATGTCTTCCGATCGGCATGAAATTTGCACCAAGATTCGTCCTATTGGATAGTAGTTTAGAAACAATTTTTTAACAAGATCGGTCCAGAACTTTCCGAGTTAGAGGGGGTCAAAATTTTACATTTTGGCCAAAGAGATGTTTTTTCTCATCCTTGTAACTTTCTACCTATTGTTCTTAGCAAAATTTGTCATAAATGTTTTAGATAGCTATTTCTTCAACCGTGATATTAACCCGTGGGGTACTCTTGATGTCAAATTGACTCTATATGAAAATCTATAAATATTTTCTTCTTCCGGATTTTTTTTTAATAATGCAAATTTTATATTTAATACAATATAAACAAATTTGTATAACGAGGGCTTATATTCAAAAAGTGCTATCTGCATTAATAATTATTTTAAAGAGAGTATGTAAAACTAATTTATTAATAAGATCTGAAAGTATTTGTCGATTGATTTGCCACAATATATATTAAGAAATAGTCGTACTAATCATGAATGATATCAGAATTAATATTATATTTGACAGTTATATAAGAGAACAGTTTGAAATCAAAAAATAATATTGCACTATCTGAATATAAGCCCTCCATATACCTTTATATGAATATAATAATTCTGAAAACAAAATTAAAACTAGGACACATTTTGAGTACCCCACGGGTTAATTTCAGAAAATAAGACCAGAGTATTATTTTTTGGAATTATTAAAATATAATCAACAAGTTTTATCGTGATCCTTCCACAAAAATATATTATTTTGATATTTTGTTTCAAAAAAATGTAAATATCCTTAAATTTGACCTTTGACCTTAAAGAGGGACACTTTATAGTGTTTTAATTTAACAAGATTAGGAACTTATATCAATTAGTGTAATATTTTGATAAAAGATATTTGAAATATGAAAACACCAAAAGATGTAGCCTAAAAGTTGCAAAAGTACGAAAAATCACATTTTTCTTCAAATCCGCTGAAATAAAAACGCTGCCCTCACCAAATTAAGAACAGGCTAGCTACAATATTTGGCATTTTTAATTACATATATTTTGTTAATAAGACCTTAAAGTTCAATCGTTGATTTCGGAAAATTTCTTGAACAAAATTTTTGAAATTTTTGAACGACATAACAATAGATGAGATGCAAACGACTTTACATGAGATCATCTTGGGATCAGGGGAATGGAAAAATGTTGTTGTTGTAAATTATTTCAATGTCTTTAAAAATATGAGCTCGATTTTCTTAATCAAGTGGTCTGCGGCGCATTTATTGCCTGGGGAAGTTGATATATTTTGGCTGTTTTTCAACCGATAATAATAAAAATCATTAAATAAATTTTGTTGTTTTATTAGAAATAATAATTTACCCTTGATTATGGTTTATTAATTAATTTAATTGAAACCCTATTATTAATATCAAAATTTTTGAGAAAAAAGATTTGTTTTTTTGATAATTTTTACAGAATGCTTCCAGAATGCTTCCAGAAAGCATTGTCCGATATGGCTCAAATTTTGCGCAGTAAAGTTTTAGATCCAGTGTCACAATAATCCAACCAGCACACCTCAAAATTCGACCAAAAATTTTTTTTCATACAAACCGCTGTCACCCTAATATATATAAATATCTGTGGTCACAAGCGATAACCGCCTAAGTTGACTTAAGACTGATTTGAGTTATGTATGTATGCTATTATATTCTACTAGAAATGCTTTATATTTACGTGAAATTCCCATTTCTCTAACACTGTTTATTAAAAAGTTATTAATGAAAACATACTGACTTAAGTCGTAAGCCGCATTACATTTATATAAAAATTTATTTTTCTCAACAGCATGATTTTCGACTTAGGCGGTTAATGCTTGTGACCACAGATATATTAGATTTGTTAACCATAAAAGGAGTTTGAAGATTAAAAGGTTAATAGCTTAAAGAATTATTTTATTTTATTTTTCATTTTATTTATTGTTTTGGAAATAAATAAACAATATTTTTACAGACTTTGAGCTCGACTGTTTAATTATTTAATTATATTTGGAAATGAATAAATACAACATCTTATGCCATTTTCTTTTCTGACAAAAAATGTCGCCCTTTTTTTGCCCTTTTTTCGAAAAGTGTATTTTTTTATATATTCTGAATTAAGACCAACCTTATCTTATACATCAATCGAAAGGTCTCAAAGTAGAGCCCTCGTAAATCACAAAAAATTCTTTCAGATCATTGTTCCCCTTTTATGAATATTTTCACCCTATGACTTCCAAGAGGATAATATTCAAAAATTTTTTGCATTTATGAACACAGCACTTTGAGACCTTTCGATTGCTATATAAAATAAGGTTTCTCTTAATTCAGAATATATAAAAAAAACACTTTTCCAAAAAAGGGCAAAAAGGGCAACATTTTTTGTCAGAAAAGAAAACGGCATTAATTATTAAAAAAGAAATAGTTTTATTATTAAGGAGTTAGATCGAAAAAATCTTAACACACCTTTTCCCTCTAATCTTTTTTCGCAAGCATTATTTGAATTTTTTTATTAAGTTCTCTTTGAAAAATATATGAGTTATTATCCTTGGGGATAACCCTGTTCATTTGTTGATAGTTTGATTAAAATGAGTGATGAAAAATAAATATCTTCAACAAAATCAACTTGTCATACAAAAAGTTGAGAATTCGACCATTTAAGGCCAAGATAATAGGAAGCATATTGAAAAGCATATGTGACCCTGCTTAGTGTGTCAAATTTCATGAATTCACTTTTTTGGATTTGTATGTAAAAACCTTAAATTTTCATATGAAACCGCTCGCGAGTCTCAAAAACATCGGAAAGTAATGCAAAAATGCAATTACATAAAACACACACTATGAAAATGCAACACAGAGGGGGAAACTTTAAATGCGTTTTACTCAAAAACTTGTTTTGACACATTAGGTGGGTTTTCATATGCTTATTTGTGCGAAATATTAAAACCAAAATGCAGGTTTGAAAACTATAAAGTCTAAAAAGGTCCAGACAGAAACGCTGCAAAAAATTTAGAGGCCAAAACAGATCACGGAATTAAAAATCATATTTCATAAAAAAGTACTGCTGCTGCAAAATGAACGACGAAACGTATATATTGACAGATTTTTCGCAGCTTCCGGGTCAAAAATTTTATGTTGCTTATGCTCGAGGAAATGTCGAAGATGAATTTAGGACTCAAAAGCTGACGAAATTTCCAAAACAGTTCCTGATATGGAAAGCAATATGTAGTTGCGGCAAAAGGAGCAAGTTATTATTTAGAATGGGCTCTATAAATACCGAAATTTATATTAAGGAGTGTTTGCAAAAAAGATGACTTCCTTTCATAAGCCAATACAATTTTTGGTCCGATTTGGCCTCCTGTCACTATGGTAAGAAAGCTTTTGAGTGGTACAACAACAATAACATGATTTTTGTACCAATGGAGGCAAATCCTCTAGAGCTTAGGCGAGTGGAGAGATATTGGGCATTTGTGAAAAGGGAATTGAAGAGTCCAAAAAAAGTTAAAAGGGACATAAAGGGTTTTTGGAAAAAGTCCATAAGTTCGTAAGTAGTGATTAGAACTAAAAAAATTTTCTTTTTTTCTAAAATTTAATTTCAAATCAATAAAAGAATCAAAGCTCTATGAACAATGGTTTCCTTATTCTAACATTTTATGTACGTTAAGATTTTTTCGATCTCACTCCTTAGAAATATATTGAAATTAAATTTTATAGATATAAAACACTTTTTAAACTAAAAAGAGTGATATTAAAAAAAATTGTTTCATTTTGGAGATTTTTCAGAATATTTTAGTTATTTGAAAATCGTTACATGTTTAAGTTAGGTAAATTATTTATGATCTCAAATAAATTTTTATCTAGCAATATCTTTAGAAAAACTGACGATTTTTAACAATTTCTATTACAAAATTTTTTTTTAAATTCTTTAAAAATTGAATAAACTTAGACATTATTAAAAACTGGGTTTTAATTTGATATACCTTGCTTCATGTTACGGAACTTAGTTTTTTTTTCCAAAAGTGGGTCTTGCCCAGAAATGTTACGATAGATTTGTTGTACGGAAAGCTTTTTACGTTTTTCTAAGTCTTAGCTTTAATTTGATATACCGTGATTTATGTTACGGAACTTAGTTTTTCGTCGTTCTTCGCTACGACTTACCGTGACTTATTGACATGTATATTTTCATAATCAATTTTTCCTACAAATTTTGTATTGTGCAATTAAAACATTTTAATTGATTTATTTCATTTTATTTCTCTTATTTCAATGCTTGCTGATATACATTTTTTTTTTTTCATTCGGTGCAAAAATTATCAAATTTTTCGGAGTTCCTACTCTGGAGGAGGCTACATATAGTTTCCCATGAGAAAAACATGGATTTTCTAACTTAAATCCGACAACACTTAACGATTGGTTTTGAATTTAGAATACAAATGGGCAATTTTTTATTTTAGCGATTTTTGATGTTAGCGATTTTTGGTTTTGCCGATTTTTGGTTTGGAAGATTTTTGTTTTTGGCGATTTTTGATTTTAGCGATTTTCGGATTTGGCGATTTTCGGATTTGGCGATTTTCGGTTTTGGCGATTTTTGATATTGGCGATTTTTGAATTTGGCGAATTTTGATTATAGCGATTGCGTCCTTATGTTCCACGACTACTCACATTGGTAATAAATGTACTTGTCACAAGATTCAAGAATTTAATTTTGACGATTTTTGTTTGTGCAGATTTTTGATTTTGAAAATTTTTTCTTTGGCGATTTTTGTTTTTCCTGATTTTCGGTTTTAGCGATTTTTCAATTTGGCGATTCCGTCCATATTTCCCACGATTATCCACATTGGTAATTAATATCGCTTTCAGAGTACTTCATATTTTTTTTTGTATGACTTCTTCCATTAATATCTGATGAATGGTGCAAAGTGTCAAGGCTTTCCCTTTTATAGTGCTCCCGTTACATGATATTACATATTTACTTGGAACTTTGCGAGAATCCGTAAGTTATTCATGTGATTAGTCGAACAAAAAATGGGCGGTGATTGTAGCACCAGCCCAAATTGTGATAAACTTAAAATAAATCAACTTTTAATTTATTAACTTGTTTTAAATAAACGTTTTTAGTTTAGCGACTTTTTTTTTATTTATTTTAAAATCATTTAACAATGTTATTTATCAAATTATAAAATAATTAGTTTTTTTTTAATTTTCAACATCTCAATTTCTAAAACGAGTTTCGCGTACTCTAATGATTTTAATATTTTTTCTAAAAAAAAAAAAAAAAAAAAAACAATTAACATTAATAATCAGTTTTATTGATATTATTAAATTCTAGTTGCTGTTTAACATCTTAATGATAATTACATTTACTAGCCGGCAAGTTTTTTCTAGCTTAACTTTATATAAAAAAAAAAATATATTTATAATTTTCATTTAAACTTTTTTATGGCCTATTTGAATGTAAGGTTATTATGAAGAGGCTTTAAACAAAAATAATAATAATTGTTTACTGCACTTACTGTCGAATTCGCTGACATACTGGCTTGAGAGTAGAAACACAACACTGTTATTATGGTCATCATCATTAAAGACATTTGAAGAAAATTTCGCGTTTAACATTTATATAAATAAATCTGAATTGAATGGCCAAAATGTTTTAAGCATCAAAGTGTATATATGTAGTTAAATTTAAATGTTGTTTGTTTTAATAAAACGACAAACATTATATTACATACACACACATTTATGCCACAACGTAAACTCTTCTCTGCAGCAATATATTAAAGATGAAGAAGAAGAAGAAAAAAAATCACTTTAAATGTTGTAAACCACTTGAAGTGGTATTCAAAATACCCAGCTAGCGAGCAACTCTCTTAATCGTTTAAATTACTATCATTCACAATAATAATGCCAGGAAATCACTAAATGTACATGTGGCACTTGTGCTCGTGCTATTAACACACCAATGTTGTATGTATTACACACAAAGTTACCTCTTAAAAATATTGAACGTTAAATGTTGCAGCATTACAACAGTTTAATGCCACACACATACAAAGCGGCATTTTTACAAAGCTACGGTGCTGAGTGATCGCTTAAAATCTAACAAATTGCTGGTATTAAATATAAAATACCAGCCATCCACCCAGCCAGCCAGCCAGTCAGCCTGATGACGGCTGGAATAGAGCAAGTAAAGTATGTTTTGTTAAAAAACACAAAACAACACCAAAAAAAAATAACAACAAAAAAAAAACGTGATCATTTCACCACCCCAATACTCTACATCAGGGGAGTCAGATTTAATAGGGTTATAAGGTACTAGTTTATTAAAGGAGAAAAAAAAAATTTAAAAAAATATGTTAAGTACGTGTAATTAAAGACATTGATGACACATTTATCGTATTAGTTTCTTTCTTGATATCGATCGAAACTTAATGATTTTTTACATAGATACATATTTACTGATACGGAGAGCAGAGGGAGAAACAGATTTGTAAAGTGGTAACTTTTGTGGCTATAGTGGCAAAAATTGTTAACTTCCGTGTATTTGTAAGTTTTCGCTTCCGCTTGCTTTTGAAAAATGTGTTAAAAAGGATATTAGGTATCTGATTTCGTATGTGATTCACTAAGTTCATAATTAAATGATTTAATAAAGTTTAGCGTTTTAAATACAAGACACCACTGCCAGCCAGCTTTCAAAAACAATGTCACTTGATTCTTAAATTCACCCCTTTTGTTTTGAAAAAAAAACACACACGCTTAAACTGAGATTTACTTGTTTAGTGGTTGTTGTTGTAATTCAACACTCTTGACAAATTGTGTCAAAAAACTTAAAGTTGTATTTTTTTAATATTTTTGTTAAATATTATAAGGGCGCTAAACGAAACTTGTTTGTGGTTTTATTCGTAATTAAGTTGAATAAGCAAGAAAAATATCGAAGAAAAATAAATAAATAAAATAGAAATTTCTTTTTTTTTCGAGAATTATTATTTTTTTTTTTAAGAACGATTAGGTCAAGTGTAAATAAACAAGAATTGTTAAGAATACTAAATCCGAAAATCTCTATGATATTTGTAATAATAAAATCTTTAAAAACGACATGCTCCTACATATTCAATCATTATTTATATGAAATCTAAAAAAAAAAAAAATGATTGTCTTTGTTGTGATTGTAATGAAATGGTTTCTTTTCTTTGTTTTATGATTTCATTTGACTTGATTTGTAAATTTAATTAGAATTGCTTGGTTTGTTTTTGTGTTTTGTTTTGTTTATTTGGCAAGAAAAAAGTATAAAATAATATCTAAACAATTGCTGAATGAATAATGATTGATCTCATTAATTGATTTTTCTATTTGTTTAATTTAATTTTTGCTTTAAATCAAATTTCAAAACAATTCTTCCTTTACAGTTAAACAAAATATGAACGAATGTGTTTCGAATGGCATAATTTCATATTGCAAAGAGTTCATCTCTTAAATAAATAGAAATAAATAGGAAAATTATATATTTTTTTAAATTTCTCTATAATTTTATCTAAAAAAAAATGGCTACAGAAAAAAAGATATAGAATTTTTTTAATTCAAAAAAATTAATTTACTTAAATTATGGCTTAAAAAACCAAAACGAAATTCAATTTTCTTATAATTAAAAAATTCACTATAAACAAAAAATCAAATTTTGTTGTTGAAAATAGTTAATATTTTGTTAAAAAAAATATAAAATGAAAATTAAATTTATGAAAAATTCTAAATTACTGATAAAATTTTTATTGACATTTTTAATAAATATTAACAAAGATTAATTATTAAATTTTATTCAAAAATAAGCTAAAATAAGTAGCAAAAAAAATCATGTGGGTCCGATCACAGGGGAGATGTGTAAACATCTAGTAATTAAAGATTTTTTATGGCACTTTTTTAAAATCAAACAGAAAGCACCATCTATGTAACACTTATAGCAATCAACTGCAGGGATTCTGCCAATATAAAAATAATTATTATTATTTATTATTTCAACTGGTTAATTTTTCATTTTTCATTTCTTATTTTTAATTTTTGATTTTTCACTTTTTATTTTTCATTTTTACATTTTTCATTTTTTATTTTCCATCTTTTACTTTTCGTTTTTTGTTTCTCATTTTTCATTTTTTATTTTTCGTTTTTCATATTTTATTTTTAATTTTTAATTTTTTATTTGTAATTTTTCATTTTTTATTTTTAATTTTTAATTTTTCATTTTTAATTTTTCGTATTTTATATTTCATTTTTTATTTTTCAGTTTTCATTTTTCATTTTTATTTTTCATTTTACATTTTCCATTTTTAATTTTTCATTTTTTATTTTTCATTTGTTATTTTTCATTTTTCATTATTTATTTTTAATTTTTCATTTTTTATTTTTAATTTTTACATTTTTCATTTTTTATTTTTCATCTTATACTTTTCGTTTTTTATTTCACATATCTCATTTTAAATTTTTCGTTTTTCATTTTTAATTTTTCATCTTTTATTTTTAATTTTTCATTTTTCGTTTTTCATATTTCATTTATTATTTTTCATCTCTATTTTTCATTTTACATTTTTAATTTTTTATTTTTTATATTTCATTTCTCATTTTTTATTTTTAATTTTTCAATTTTTATTTTTCACTTTTTATTTTTCATTTTTTATTTTTCATTTTTTATTTTTAATTTTTCGTTTTTTATTTTTCATTATTCGTTTTTCATTTTTAATTTTTTATTTTTAATTTTTCATTTTTCGTTTTTCATATTTCATTTTTTATTTTTCATCTTTATTTTTCATTTTACATTTTTAATTTTTAATTTTTAATTTTTAATTTTTAATTTTTTATTTTTAATTTTTAATTTTTAATTTTTAATTTTTAATTTTTAATTTTTAATTTTTAATTTTTAATTTTTAATTTTTAATTTTTAATTTTTAATTTTTAATTTTTAATTTTTAATTTTTAATTTTTAATTTTTAATTTTTAATTTTTAATTTTTAATTTTTAATTTTTAATTTTTAATTTTTAATTTTTAATTTTTAATTTTTAATTTTTAATTTTTAATTTTTAATTTTTAATTTTTAATTTTTAATTTTTAATTTTTAATTTTTAATTTTAAATTTTTAATTTTTAATTTTTAATTTTTAATTTTTAATTTTTAATTTTTAATTTTTAATTTTTAATTTCTAATTTTTAATTTTTAATTTTTAATTTTTAATTTTTAATTTTTAATTTTCAATTTTTAATTATTAATTTTTAATTTTTAATTTTTAATTTTTAATTTTTAATTTTTAATTTTTAATTTTTAATTTTTAATTTTTAATTTTTAATTTTTAATTTTTAATTTTTAATTTTTAATTTTTAATTTTTAATTTTTAATTTTTAATTTTTAATTTTTAATTTTTAATTTTTAATTTTTAATTTTTAATTTTTAATTTTTAATTTTTAATTTTTAATTTTTAATTTTTAATTTTTAATTTTTAATTTTTAATTTTTAATTTTTAATTTTTAATTTTTAATTTTTAATTTTTAATTTTTAATTTTTAATTTTTAATTTTTAATTTTTAATTTTTAATTTTTAATTTTTAATTTTTAATTTTTAATTTTTAATTTTTAATTTTTAATTTTTAATTTTTAATTTTTAATTTTTAATTTTTAATTTTTAATTTTTAATTTTTAATTTTTAATTTTTAATTTTTAATTTTTAATTTTTAATTTTTAATTTTTAATTTTTAATTTTTAATTTTTAATTTTTAATTTTTAATTTTTAATTTTTAATTTTTAATTTTTAATTTTTAATTTTTAATTTTTAATTTTTAATTTTTAATTTTTAATTTTTAATTTTTAATTTTTAATTTTTAATTTTTAATTTTTAATTTTTAATTTTTAATTTTTAATTTTTAATTTTTAATTTTTAATTTTTAATTTTTAATTTTTAATTTTTAATTTTTAATTTTTAATTTTTAATTTTTAATTTTTAATTTTTAATTTTTAATTTTTAATTTTTAATTTTTAATTTTTAATTTTTAATTTTTAATTTTTAATTTTTAATTTTTAATTTTTAATTTTTAATTTTTAATTTTTAATTTTTAATTTTTAATTTTTAATTTTTAATTTTTAATTTTTAATTTTTAATTTTTAATTTTTAATTTTTAATTTTTAATTTTTAATTTTTAATTTTTAATTTTTAATTTTTAATTTTTAATTTTTAATTTTTAATTTTTAATTTTTAATTTTTAATTTTTAATTTTTAATTTTTAATTTTTAATTTTTAATTTTTAATTTTTAATTTTTAATTTTTAATTTTTAATTTTTAATTTTTAATTTTTAATTTTTAATTTTCAATTTTTAATTTTTAATTTTTAATTTTTAAATTTTAATTTTTAATTTTTAATTTTTTATATTTCATTTCTCATTTTTTATTTTTAATTTTTAATTTTTTATTTTTCATTTTTCATTTTTTATTTTTCATTTTTTATTTTTAATTTTTCGTTTTTTATTTTTCGTTTTTTATTTTTCATTTTTCGTTTTTCATTTTTCATTTTTTATTTGTGGTTTTTTCATTTTTCATGTTTCGTTTTCCGTTTTTTATTTTTTATTTTGCATTTTCCATTTTTTATTTCTCTTTTTTAATTTTTTGTTTTTCATTTTGTATTTCTCATATTTAATATTTTAATTTTCATTTTTTATTTTTCATATTTAATTTTTATTTTTTATATTTTTAAATTTTTGTTTTTCATTTTTCACTTTAAAATTTTCGTTTTTAATTTTTTTTATTTTTCATTTTCATTTTTTATTTTTAATTTTTTTTTTTTCATTTTTTATTTTTCATTTATAATTTTTCATTTATTTTTCATTTTTAAATTTTCGTTTTTCTTTTTTCATTTTAGTTTTTAATTTTTCGTTTTTTATTTCATTTATCTCATTTTAAATTTTTTTATCTCATTTTAAATTTTTCGTTTTTCATTTTTAATTTTTCATCTTTTATTTTTAATTTTTCATTTTTCGTTTTTCATATTTCATTTATTATTTTTCATCTCTATTTTTCATTTTACATTTTTAATTTTTAATTTTTTATTTTTTATATTTCATTTCTCATTTTTTATTTTTAATTTTTCAATTTTTATTTTTCACTTTTTATTTTTCATTTTTTATTTTTCATTTTTTATTTTTAATTTTTCATTTTTTATTTTTAATTTTTCATTTTTCGTTTTTCATATTTCATTTTTTATTTTTCATCTTTATTTTTCATTTTACATTTTTAATTTTTAATTTTTAATTTTTAATTTTTAATTTTTAATTTTTAATTTTTAATTTTTAATTTTTAATTTTTAATTTTTAATTTTTAGTTTTTAATTTTTAATTTTTAATTTTTAATTTTTAATTTTTAATTTTTAATTTTTAATTTTTAATTTTTAATTTTTAATTTTTAATTTTTAATTTTTAATTTTTAATTTTTAATTTTTAATTTTTAATTTTTAATTTTTAATTTTTAATTTTTAATTTTTAATTTTTAATTTTTAATTTTTAATTTTTAATTTTTAATTTTTAATTTTTAATTTTTAATTTTTAATTTTTAATTTGTAGTTTTTAGTTTTTAATTTTTAATTTTTAATTTTTAATTTTTAATTTTTAATTTTTAATTTTTAATTTTTAATTTTTAATTTTTAATTTTTAATTTTTAATTTTTAGTTTTTAATTTTTAATTTTTAATTTTTAATTTTTAATTTTTAATTTTTAATTTTTAATTTTTAATTTTTAATTTTTAATTTTTAATTTTTAATTTTTAATTTTTAATTTTTAATTTTTAATTTTTAATTTTTAATTTTTAATTTTTAATTTTTAATTTTTAATTTTTAATTTTTAATTTTTAATTTTTAATTTTTAATTTTTAATTTTTAATTTTTAATTTTTAATATTTAATATTTAATTTTTAATTTTTAATTTTTAATTTTTAATTTTTAATTTTTAATTTTTAATTCTTAATTTTTAATTTTTAATTTTTAATTTTTAATTTTTAATTTTTAATTTTTAATTTTTAATTTTTAATTTTTAATTTTTATTTTTAATTTTTAATTTTTAATTTTTAATTTTTAATTTTTAATTTTTAATTTTTAGTTTTTAATTTTAAATTTTTAATTTTTAATTTTTAATTTTTAATTTTTAATTTTTAATTTTTAATTTTTAATTTTTAATTTTTAATTTTTAATTTTTAATTTTTAATTTTTAATTTTTAATTTTTAATTTTTAATTTTTAATTTTTAATTTTTAATTTTTAATTTTTAATTTTTAATTTTTAATTTTTAATTTTTAATTTTTAATTTTTAATTTTTAATTTTTAATTTTTAATTTTTAATTTTTAATTTTTAATTTTTAATTTTTAATTTTTAATTTTTAATTTTTAATTTTTAATTTTTAATTTTTAATTTTTAATTTTTAATTTTTAATTTTTAATTTTTAATTTTTAATTTTTAATTTTTAATTTTTAATTTTTAATTTTTAATTTTTAATTTTTAATTTTTAATTTTTAATTTTTAATTTTTAATTTTTAATTTTTAATTTTTAATTTTTAATTTTTAATTTTTAATTTTTAATTTTTAATTTTTAATTTTTAATTTTTAATTTTTAATTTTTAATTTTTAATTTTTAATTTTTAATTTTTAATTTTTAATTATTAATTTTTAATTTTTAATTTTTAATTTTTAATTTTTAATTTCTAATTTTTAATTTTTAATTTTTAATTTTTAATTTTTAATTTTCAATTTTTAATTTTTAATTTTTAATTTTTAATTTTTAAATTTTAATTTTTAATTTTTAATTTTTAATTTTTTATATTTCATTTCTCATTTTTTATTTTTAATTTTTTATTTTTCATTTTTATTTTTCATTTTTCATTTTTTATTTTTCATTTTTTATTTTTAATTTTTCGTTTTTTATTTTTCGTTTTTTATTTTTCATTTTTCGTTTTTCATTTTTCATTTTTTATTTGTGGTTTTTTCATTTTTCATGTTTCGTTTTTGTTTTCCGTTTTTCATTTTTTATTTTGCATTTTCCATTTTTTATTTCTCTTTTTTAATTTTTTGTATTTCTCATATTTAATATTTTAATTTTCATTTTTTATTTTTCATATTTAATTTTTATTTTTTATATTTTTAATTTTTTGTTTTTCATTTTTCACTTTAAAATTTTCGTTTTTAATTCTTTTTATTTTTCATTTTCATTTTTTATTTTTAATTTTTTTTTTTTTTTTATTTTTTATTTTTCATTTATAATTTTTCATTTATTTTTCATTTTTAAATTTTCGTTTTTCATTTTAGTTTTTAATTTTTCGTTTTTTATTTTTCGTTTTTCATTTTTAATTTTTCATATTTTATTTCAAATTGTTTAATTTTTCATTTTTCGTTTTTGTTTTCATTTTTCATTTTTCATTTTTTATTTTTTATTTTTTATTTTTTATTTTTTATTTTTTATTTTTTATTTTTTATTTTTTATATTTTATTTTTCACTTTTTATTTTTCTTTAATTCTTTATTTTTCATTTTTCATTTTTTGTTTTTCATTTTTCATTTTTAATTTTTTAGTTTTCATTTTTCATTTTATATATTTCAGTTTTAGTTTTTTATTTTTTATTTTTCATTTTTTTTCAACAGGGAAAAAAAGGTTATTACATATAGTTTTTTCACCAATACAATCATAAGTTGCACCGATTTTGTCTTAGGTCCACTGTTACACTGTTTTTGTGATTGTAATGTAAAATAGAAATTACACATCAAAAAAATATAAGCTATTGTTGTTCTTTAACTAAAAATATAAAATAATTTTTTATGAAAAACTTTTAATTTCCAACAAAAGTTTTTGAAATTTTTAAAACATATTTAAGAATTTGAGTACCCTAACAACTAATTTTTGATGTAAAAAAACAAACGGCTTAACATGTATTGGTGAAAAAATTACGATATGTAATATGCTGTTTGAAAATGAAAAATGAAATATGAAAAAAGAAAAATTAAAAAAGAAATATGAAAAATGAAAAATAAAAAATGAAAAATGATAAATAAAAAATGAAAAAAGAAAAATGGAAAATGAAAAATAAAAAATGAAAAAAAAAAATTAAAAGTCCAAAATGGAAAATAAAAAAAGAAAAATAAAAAATGAAAAATGAAAAAATCAAAAACTAAAAATTAAAAATAAAAAATGAAAAATGCACAATGAAAAATAAAAAACAAAAATTGAAAAATAAAAAATAAAATATGAAGAGAAAAATAAAAAATAAAAAAGGAAAAATGAAAAAAGAAAAATGAAAAACGAAAAATGAAAAATGAAAAATGAAAAATAAAAAATGATAAATAAAAAAATAAAAAAATAAAAATTTAAAAAAATTAAAAATGAAAAAATCAAAAACGAAAAATGAAAAATAAAAAATGACAATGAACAATGAAAAATAAAAAATGAAAAATAAAAATCAAAAAATTAAGAGAAAAATAAAAAATAAAAAATTAAAAATAAAAAAATTAAAAAAGAAAAAAAATTAAAAATTAAAAATAAAAAACGAAAAATTTTTAAAGTTAACCGGTTGAAATAATAAATAATTTTATATTAGCAGAGCCCCTGCAGTTGATTGCTATAAGTGATACATAGATGACGCTTTCTGTTTGATTTTAAAAAAGTGCCATAAAAAATCTTTAATTACTAGATGTTTACACATCTCCCCTGTGATCGGACTCACATGATTTTTTTTTTAATTAACAAACGACAGGTCGAATAAAATATTACATCTTTTGATCAAGAATATATATGCTTTATGGGGTTACAAATGCAGTTTACGATGCGTTACAAATGGAATTACAAACCTACATACATACATATATATACCTTCTGCACAAGGGATTAAAGAAAAAATTTATAAACTTAAACACTTTCTTTAAATTAGTAAATAAGCATTTTTATTAATTAGTAAATCTAAGATATAAAACTCAGCATTACAAAAATAAGAGCGGTGCTACATTTTTTTGGATCACTGTGAGCCTTATGGTAATTTGTCGTAAATTAAAATCATTAAAAATGATGAGTGTTAATGTATATGAAATCTGTAAACAAATTCTCTATTTATTTATTATTGTATATTTTTTAATTTTGACATAAAGTCTTTTAAAAGTTCTTTGGAATTTTATTTGTTTTGATTTGACAGATTAAAAAAAGCAGATCACAAAACACAATTCCATATAGAGCTTAGCTTCCCTAACTGGCTACATGTTCGAAAAGACTCATATGCACTCTTAAGCTTATGGTTGTTTCATCTGTATTATTATCGTCTCTAGATCGCATGTTGTCATTTTTCTTTATTTTATTATTTTCTTTTTTTGTTGGAGAGGAGGTGGGTAATTTTAATCTTATTTAATTTTTATAAACTTGCTGTTTTGTGAACTTCTCTCTAACACGCGTTCACTGAGATGCTGTGTTATATTGTGTTGACGGATCTGTTTGTGGTCAAGAGCAAGCACATCTATGGCTACTAAAATCACACAATCACATCACAGATTTGTATTTGTTTGAATGTGGTCTGTTGGTGATTTTGTTTGGTTTCCATTTTAACATAATTTTTAATCTCTACCTTAATGGGGACCACTTAGTCCATTATGCTCACTACTAAGAATCAGCTACAACAAAATATTTTGACGCTTGTTGGCGCTTTTGCTGGATTATTATTGTATGTAGTGCATGATTATTATTAATTATAAACATACATAAACAAGAGGAACGAACAAATACATGAATGAATGAACAATAAAGGGGATTGCACCTTAACTTGTCTCACTGTCGCTCTATCTGTCTGTGTGTCTGTCTGTCCGATGTCAGTTTATTTTAAAGATTTCTTGTTACTGTTTGTTTCCCAACAACTAAAAAACACAATTTTAGTGTGATCCCTTATACAACTGAAATCAAAAGATCACTAATGTTTGAGATTTATCTCAAATATGTGTGGACAAAATCAATTTGTGTTTTTTTTTCTCTTTTCGTTTTTCATCCAAAACAAGACAACTTTCGTGAAGCTTCTGTTAAACTCAAAATTTTTAATTAATTGTTGCTCCTTTTTGTGTTTAAGATTTGAAATGATAAACGTATATTTTGCACGGCAAAAAAAAATCAATTTTCTTAACACTATTTTATTACTCATCATTACCAACGTGAAGCTCAACTCACAGAAGGCGTCATTTTAATGGCATTAATAAAGACCTATTAACTTTACCATTGAATTCAACAAATTATAACAAAGATTGAAAAAGTAATCGTACACATTATTTATTTTTTTTCGTTTTTTTTAGAGGTTCATTTGAAATTGAAACGATAAGCGCCATAATCTCTGATATGCGATCAAATTTTTTTTTTTTTTTTTTTTTGATGATTAGTAAACACACTCGTATAAGATGTGATTGAAGCTGCAAATTAAATTTGCTACAATGACTTTCTGGTATGCTTTCGGTGTAAATAAAAACCTCAATTCCCTGGCTTCTTTTCCAGACTTATTCGTTAACCCTTTCTTTACGGCCCTTATAATTAAAAAAATTTAATTGATTGTCAAAAAATATTTAAAAATTTGTTTTAATGTGTTTTCAAAATTATTAAAATTTTGTTTAAAACGATTTTCAGGATTTTTTAATTGATTTAGTTAAATTTTTTAAGATATCTTTTAATAAGTCTTAAAAAAATCTTAAATAATCAATGACTCGCTTTATAACGCTTTGTGATTACTAGCAGATTCCAGCACTCGAAATTCGAGTGCAATTTCTAGGCAGCTTTATTTTTCAACTTAGCCAATTCACAAACCAACACTTTTATGGTTTATTATTATTGTGAATGAAGATAACAAACTCATTAACAAACACATTAACAAATTTAATAAAACTCACATGGTATATGTATAATTTTATGTATGTGTTAGTAGCAACTTTAAATGCAATTTATTCAAAATAAAGGAAAAAATTTAAAAACCTGTAAATCTCGTGAACAGCTAAAAAGAAATACCTTTCAAATACTAAACGTCTGGTCAAAATCGGGATAAAATGGTAGAACAAAACATCGGTCACAAGAAATCGCCTAGCCTATTAATATTATATATTATTTAATTTCATAAATTAGCACTCACATGTCTAGTATTAATACGAATACATTTTCTTACAAAATTCTTATTCTTGAAAAAGTTCTTATTCTTAAAAAAAAAACTACTTAGTTTAAAAAAGTAACTATTCTTAAAGAACTATCTTTTCTTATAAAATATCTTTTTTTAAAATGTAACGAATTTAAAAATAGTACTTTTCTTTTAAAAAGAGGCTTTTCTTAAAAATTAATCTTTTCTTTAAAAAGTACCTTTTCTTAAAAAAGTATACTTAAAAACGTAACTTTCCTTAAAAAAGCACCGATCTTAAAACAATACTTTTCTTAAAAAAATAGCTTTTCTCAAAAATTAACCTTTTCTTGAAAAAGTAAATTTTCTTTAAAAAGTACCCTGTCTTTTAAAATTAAATTTTCTTTAAAAAGTAGCTTTTTTTTTTTTAAAAGTAACTTTTTAAAGAAGTGTCTTTTCTTAAAAAAGTATATATTTTTAAAAAATACCTTTACTCAAAAATATATCCTTTAGAGCCTACGGCCAAGCTAGAGTACTCGAGTAGCTCGAAGATCGAGCTACTAGAACTATTATAAATACTATTTATTGATTTCACATAAGTCAAAATTTAAGATATTTTGCACAGAGCAAATGGTGTAGCTCGATCGGCTTTCATGTGAAAATAAATATTAGTATTAGTATAACAAATGTATACTTTTAGAAATCGGACAAGGAAAATCATTCTAAAATTCCACTTTAATCGGACTGACCTACTGGCATGGGCAAATTACTACTCGAAAAAGCTCGACCACTTTACATACAAATGTATGGAAATATGCACATTTTACAAAAAAAAAAATTTCCTAAAGTACATGGTATGATTTTATATTTTTTCGAGTCAGTTATCAATAATATTAATAGGCTAGGCGATTTCTTGTGACCGATGTTTTATTCTACCGTTTTATCCCGATTTTGACCAAACGTATATTATTTGAAAGGTATTTCCTTTTAGCCGTTTTGCAGATTTACAGATTTTGAAATTTTTTCCTTTATTTTGAGTAAATTGCATTTAAAGTTGCTACCAACACATACATGAAATTATACATATGCTATGTGTGTTTTATTAAATTTGTTAATGTGTTTGTTAATGAGTTTGTTATCTTCATTCACAATAACAATAAACCATAAAAATGTTGGTTTGTGAATTGGCTAATTTGAAAAATAAAGCTGCCTAGAAATTGAACTTGAATTTCGAGTGATGGAGTCTGCTAGTACCAATAGATTACTAACCTGAAATAATGAACCGTTCTGATAAGAACTGTGGAGCTAATACTACTCGAAAAAGATCAGCCACTTTCCACTCAAATGTATGTATGTAACTATGTTCCTCGTAAATGTTGGCTGTTTGTTTTCAAAAAAAAACACTTGAAAATAATCTAAACCATAAAAACAAAGTTTTTTATTAAAACTCTTTCTTTCCTTATGCATATGAATTTTGAATCACTCCGTGACTGTGCGTGACTTTGCGTGACTATTTTAAAATTTATCTTTGGTCACGTTTCAGATAGATTGGATGAGGGGAAGTGAGGTTTAAATCTCTCCGTGACTGTGCGTGACTGTGCCTGACTATGTCAAAGTTAATCTTTTTTCACGGTAAGTCTATCAACCGAGTTTCAGATCGATCGGATAAGGGTAAATGGGTTTTAAAGCACTCCGTGACTGTGCGTGACTACTCCAAAATTAATGTATAGTCACAACACGACTATGGGCGAAGTTTTAGATCAATTGGATGAGGTTGCCCCATGGCAGACAGACAGACAGAGAGTACGAGTTAAAAGAAAAAGTTTAAAAATTATATATTTTTCTCAATGCCCAAAGGACTCATTTAAAAAATTAAGCCATTCCGGTTAAAATTGGGCGAACAACTGCTCTACTTTCTATACAAATGTGTGCCAATCTGCATTTATTTGAAGTTTGATGTAATTTTACAAAATAAAATTTCATGGCGATTTGGTAAAAATTTGTTATGTTAAAAATATATGGACATGACGATCTTAAAATTTCAAAGCAATCCAACAGTAATTTGGTGTACTATTCGAAAAAGTTCGACCACTTTCCATCCAACAGTATGGAAATATACACTCCATTAAAATTCGGCATCGATTTATAAAAAATATTTTATGAACACCTGGTACAAATTTATAATTTTTATAGTTTAAAATATAAGGGCATTACGTCCTTCAAATTTCAAAGAAATTCGGCAAAAAAAATGTGTCTCGGACAAAAAGCAGAAAATAACAAATAAAATATAAAAAAAAGATTTATATGTAAAATTTTTTACCACTCGTAGATGATCATATTCACAGATGACTCGTTTAAAAAATTAAGCCATTACGATTTAAATTGATATATTTCCTATTTCCTATACTTCCTACAAAAGTAAATTTTCTTGAAAAAAGTCCATTGTCTTCAAACAATTTTACTTTTTCTCAAACAAGTTATAATCGGGGGGTTAAATGGGGGTTATTGCCAGTGCAATACTGTAACAACTCAAAATGTTACTGTTTTCCAAAAACTGCTCTATTGGGATTCAAAGAATCAGAGGTATATTATAACATCTCAAAATTTTATTGTTTTCAGTGAAACTAGCAGATTCCAGCACTCGAAATTCGAGTGCAAATTCTAGGAAATTTTATTTTTTTAAATAATAAAGACCCTAAAGGTATGCTTCACAATTCAACTTATTTTAAATGAAGAAAACAAACTCAACACATTCACACAAACACATTAACATATTTAATAAACACAGACATAGCATTGTATAATTTTATGTATGCGTTAGTAGCAACTTTTAAGAATCATAACTCCAAAAACAGCTAAAAAGAAATACCTTTCAAATGAGAAATTTTTTTTCAAAATCGGGGTAAAACTGTGAAACTTACATCGGCCACAAGGAATCGCCTTTCCTATTAATATTATAGATTACAATACATATTATTATATTACACTGAACAAATTATACTGAACGATAAAACTTTAAACCGTAATATGTATCTCAAAACTATCTATTTTGTGTTATTACAGTATTGCACTGGCAAGACGATATGGCGATAGATTTCAGTCTTTTTTTTTAAATAAGTTTTTAAATTCATTTTCAAGATTTGTTTTAAAAAAAATTTATATTTTTTTGGAAATTTATTTTTTGACATTCTAGGAAAACTATAAAAAAACAAGTAAGAAAATTATAGTCGGTCTAGACCGACTATACGATACCCTATACCATGCGTTTAGAGACCCTATCTCTTAGACCCAACTAACTGGATATAAAAAATAAGCATAAACCAAATTTGAGCGGGATTTTTATTAATTTTTTCGGCTGCAGATATGAAAAAGTTCATATCGGATGCTATATCTATATGGGGACTAGGCCCAAAAATGGACCGATCCTGACCATGTTTGGTAAAGTCTCTTGTATTTTGCAAAAATATATACAAACAAAATTTGAGAAGAATCAGTGCAATATCTTTGTTTTTTGATAGATTTAGGTGAAGATCGGGAAGCAGCTCTATATGGGGCCTATGACTAAGAGTTGTCTAATAGGGATCATTTTTGGACTACTGATTAATGGATGTAATATATACATACAAACCCAATTTGACTAAGATTTATATGATAATTTGGATCTTATGGCAATATATGTTGATTTCATAGGGGTCATTTGTATGGGGGCTAGGTCTGAACATGGACCGATTCTCACCAATTTCAATAGCGTTCATCCCATGGCAGATAAAAGATTAAATACCAAATTTCATCAAAATATATTCATATTTGCGACCTGCAGTTTGATTACAAGCTTTACATGGACACACAGACGGACGGACGGACATCGTTAAATCGAATCAGATAGTGATTCTGATTCGATCGGTATAATTAAAGATGGGTGTAGGTCAAATATTTTTGGTTGTTACAATCAGCAGCACAAAGTCATTATACCCAACCCACATAGTGGTATAGGGTATAAACACTATGTGGTAAGGGTATAATGAATTTGTGCTGATATTTGTAACTACCAGAAATATTTGACCTAGACTCATATTTTATTATACCGATCGACTCAAAATCACTTTCTGAGTCGATTTAGCGATGTCCGTGTGTCTGTTTGTCCGTCTGTGTATCCATGTAAACATTGTAATCAAACTACAGGTCGCAAATATGAATATATTTTGCTGAAATTTACTATAAATGCTTTTATCGGCCACAGAATTAACGTTACTGAAATTGGTGAAAATCGGTTCATGTTTAGACCTACTACCCATACAAATGACAGCTATGAGATTGATTTAAATTGCCATAATATAAATTATCATAAAGATCTCGGTCATATTGGGTTTGTGTATGTTTATTACATCCATTTATCGGTAGTCCATAAATAAACCCTATGGGACAATTCTTAGTTATAGCCCCATATGAAGCTGATACCCGATCTTCACTTAAATCTGTCAGAAAACTAAAATATTCCACAGATTTTTCTCAGATTTCGTTTGTATATGTTTTTCAAAAAATAAGTAACTGTACCAAATATGGCCAGTATCGGTGCATTTTTCGACCCAGTGTCCATATAAATATAGCATCCGATATAAACTTTTTCATATCCGAATGCCAAAAAATTAATAACAATACGACTCAAAACTGGTTTATGCTTATTTTCTATATCCAAGTAGTTGAACCTATGTAGGGTCTCTAAAGACCAACTATAATTTACTTACTTATTTTTTTATGGAGTTTTCAAGAAATTTAATTAATTTTTTTCTTGTTTGCTAAAAAATATTCCAAGAATTTCTATAATACAACCATTTTTTATTCTAAAACTCTCCATGGGTTAATGATTTGTATGATTGTAAGACGATATGGCTACATTTTTTTATATTTTGGTTTTCCGTTTTTTTTTTTCATAATATTTATCATATTTGCATTAGTATTACTATTCATAGCCTATAAAATTGATCGTAAAACTTTATCTTATTAAGAGCCGCTTGTTATAAACTAAACTCTTAAAAGTCGGTAATACCTAAATTAGACGATTTGGAAAAAAAAGTATCAAATTGTTAAAAAAAAAAAAAATATGTATATAAATCCTATGATCCCTTCTAAATAAAATTTTGTGTTGTGCTGTTAGACAATATTTCATCAATAAGGCGGATAGAAAAGGGTGTTATGCAAATCTGATCAAATTTGTTATTTTTATTATGGTTGATGATTTGACGGTTGATGATGGACTAGTGATGATAAATTGTATATTATTCTTGGCAAATTTATGAGTTTTTTGCTTTTCTCATGCCCAAAGTTAATTCATTTGTGAATGTTTATATTTTTTGATGGCATTTTTGTGTTTATTGTTTTTGTTGAGTTTAGTTTAGTTTATCATCAACTGGAGTGAATTTTTATTAATAATTCGAATTAAAGCCAGTCAAGCTTAAGAAGAGTTCCCACGTATGATTTTGTTGGGCTGCTCGCATATACCAAGTGATTTATTTATACCTCTATAAAAAAAGAATGATGTAGATGATACTGATGGTCTTATCGGGTTTTTTTTCTTTTAATTTTTTTGGAAAGACGTCAAAGCATTTGTAGACAAATTAAGAGTGACATCATCAACATTTAAGCTTATCATCATTTTGAGATCTCTTCCATCTAAGCCCATCTGCATATGATCTAACATCTTTTGTTGAACAGAAAAAGGGTTCACTATTAATAGGATCATTTTGAGGGTTTCTTTTTTGTTGTTGTTTAAATATTTCATAATTCATAAAAATTTGATTTTAATTTGATTGGAAGCGAAATTCCAACAAAAAAAAAACCTCACTATGAAAACTAAAATATACAATTAAAGAGATAGAGAGAGTGAGAGAGAGATCACGCGAGAAAATAATTATAACTGTTAAAATATCGAATTACATTAAATACCATGTTCAATGTAGTTTATGAAATTTAAGATTTTTATACAACAGACAATATTTAATTTGTGGCATTTTGTATATAAAATCCCCCCAAAAAAAAATTCCAAACAATTTCAGGAAAAAAATTTAAAAATAATGAAAATGAATTTCGAACAGAAAAAAATTTAAAACTCATTCATGATTTATGGTTTTCATATTCATTAACAAATTGTTTTCATTTTTATTTGGTAATAAATTTTACCTGCACTCTCAAGAATTTTAGTGCAGGGAATTCCTTGATAAATAATTTCACACGCGTATGCGTATTTTTGCAACACACACATTCACTCACACCCTGATCTTAAGCTTAGGGACATTCAGTCATTCCGTTTTTAGATCGTTTAATTTTGCTTTTTTGTTGCCTCTACCATAAATCGTTGTCATTATGGTGTTGATCATTATTTTATTGCACATTTTGTGATCTCATGCATGGCTTAAAGATTCCAGATATATGGTCTTTTGGAGATTTCAGTTTAGGCAAACAAATAATGCAAATAATGTGTCGTTTCGATACGAAACAACATACAGCAATTTGTGAACATCATTTATCATTTAACAAACAACTCACAAGTTTTTTATTTACACACTTTGGCTGTAAGGCAGTTATAGTTTGAAAATTCTTAAAAAACAAACGGTAATTTATTAAAATAAGAATTTATAAGTAATGATTTCCAATATCAAGATTTCTTACAAATTTAAAAAAAAAAAAGTTTATAAATGTACATACAAGTTATTTGTAAATTCTTGCCTAAGTTTTCTGATACTCTTTAGAGACAAATCGATATATATAAAACGAAAGTATGTATGTTTGTTTGTAGCTTGAACCGATTGAACCGATATTCCTGAAATTTTTACAGAGTCTTGCTGTGTATCTAGAAGTAACTATACATTTTTATGATATTTGTAGTGGGCGAGTCATCTTCAATACAAAGAGAATTTTTAATATCATATATATTGAGTCCTATGGAAGGGAGAGCTTTGCAAATTTGTGTGATGTCAGCTATTATTAAAGTTAGTAGCCGTGCCAAAAACGGGCGGGATCCGATAAGTGGACGTGGCAGCTCCCAAACAAAGTAGTCAATCACTAACATATATCTCGTGTACTATGATAGAGACGACTTTGCGAACTTGTCTGAGGTAATCTATTATTAATGTGAGTAGTCAGATAAAAATGGGTGGGATCGGACTAATGGGCGTGACACCCCTCAAACAAAGTAAAAATATAATATCAGAAAACTGGAATACTATACGATTCCATCAGATATTAATGTGATCACAGGGTACATGTGTAAACTCAAGTAATAAAAGATTTTTTTTATGGCACTTTTTTAAAATCAAACAAAAAGCGTCATCTATGTACCAATTATAGCAAACAACTGCAGGGGCTCTGCTAATATAAAAATATTTATTAATATTTATTATTTCAAATGGTTAATTTTTTAATTTTTTATTTCTCATTTTGCTATGGTTAAAGACAAAATATTGACTCTCGCAAATAACTATGATCTCAGATGTCAAATGTCTGAATATAATCACATTAACCAACTGACAGTGTTAACGTAGTCTTAAGTTTTATCTTAACAAAAAAACTTTTTTTTTTTGCAGCTCGCTATAGGTTTTTGTTACTTTTTGCCTAGTAATAAATACTAGCAGATTCCAGCGCTCGAAATTCGAGTGCAATTTGTAGGCAGCTTTATTTTTCAACTTAGCCAATTCACAAACCAACACTTTTATGGTTTATTATTATTGTGAATGAAGATAACAAATTCATTAACAAATTTAATAAAACATACATAGCATATGTATAATTTTATGTATGTGTTAGTAGCAACTTTAAATCCAATTTACTCAAGATTAAGGGAAAAAATTTAAAATCTGTAAATCTGCAAAACGGCTAAAAAGAAATACCTTTCAAATAATATACGTTTGGTCAAAATCGGGCCAAAACGGTAGAATAAAACATCGGTCACAAGAAATCGAAAAGCTCATTAATATTATAGCTTTATTAAATATACAGAATTCATGATCTTATCAATTGTAAATATTTCTAAGTAGAAAAGGTCAATTTTTGCCTGAACTCTTCAGTATACTATATTTTGCTTAATGTAAATATTTTCCTTATGTTATGTAAATAAAAATTGAATTGAACATTTCTCATTTTTCATTTTTTATTTTTCATTTTTTATTTTTCATTTCACATTTTCAGTTTTTGTTTTTCGAAACGATTTTATAACGCTATTCGCTCCTCATTTTAATCATAATCTTTCAATCACCAATATAATCGTACCTCACAACGTTTTTGTCTTACTGTGTTTTTGTGATTGTATTGTATTGTTTACACATCAAAAATGGGCGGGATAGAATTAGTGGGCATGGCACATCCTATACAAAATAATATGATATACTCAATAATATGATATACACAGTCTTGTAACTTTTAACAAGTATATTAATTAAGAAATAGCAGAATCCAGCCCTCGAAATTCGAGCGCAAATTCTAGGAAATTTTATTTTTTCATTAAATAAAGACCCTAAAAGTATGCTAATCAATTATAGCCAATTCACAAATCAACACAAAAACAAACTCATTTTTATTACAAACACATTAACAAATTTAATAAACACACACATAGCCTTGCATAATTTTATGTATGTGTTAGTAGCAAATTTAAATGCAATTTACTCAAAATAAAGGAAGAAATTTAAAAATCTGTAAATCTGCAAAACGGCTAAAAAGAAATACTTTTCAAATAATATACGTTTGGTCAAAATCGGGATAAGCCGGTAGAACAAAACATCTGTCACAAGAAATCACCTAGCCTATTAATATTATAGATGTTAGTATATATGGGCAGAATCGCCAAATTCAAAAATCGCCATAAACCGAAAATCGCAAATAAGAAATATCGCCAAAAAAAAACAAAAATCGCCAAAAAAAAAAATCGCTGAAAAAATAAAAAATTGCCAATTTATATTCTAAATTCCAAGCCAATCGTTAAGTGTTGCCGGATTTAATTTAGAAAACCCATGTTTTTCTCATGGGGCAACTGTAGGAACGCCAAATATTTGATAATTTTTGCACCCCATGAATAAACAAAAAATTTTGGACATAAGCAAGCATTGAAATAAAAAAAAATATAAAATTATTTTAAGATTGTAGTTGTTCGACCTTTCAAATGTTGATAAATAAGAATTCTCGGGTTCGAGGTACGTTTTAATTATAAAAATATTTTAATTTATTTTCCAATATTTCGACATTCTTCGAATGTCATCATCGGGGAATATATTTAATGTTTACATAAAAACTATTATTGGAGTGCAATACTAGAGGACGATATGTCAACAATGCAAACGATGACATTCGAAGAATGTCGAAATATTGGAAAATAAATTAAAATATTTCTATAATTAAAACGGACCTCGAGCTCGAGAATTTTTATTATAAAAAATATAAAATAAATAAAATAAAATCTTTTAATTGTACAATACAAACTTCGTAGGGAAAATTGATTATGAAAACACACATGTCCATAAGTCTGGGTAAGTCGTAGAGGATTACGTTAGGGCTGCACGTTTAAGTAGAAAAAGATATGAATCCAAAATTCTTTATCAAAATTGTTAAAATAACTCACATGTAAATCTATAATATTAATAGGCTAGGCGATTTCTTGTGACTGATGTTTTGTTCTACCGTTTATCCCGATTTTGACCAAACGTATATTATTTGAAAGGTATTTCTTTTTAGCCGTTTTGAAGATTTACAGATTTTTAACTTTTTTCCTTTATTTTGAGTAAATTGCATTTAAAGTTGCTACTAACACATACATAAAATTAGCAATGCTATGTGTGTTTTTATTAAATTTGTTAATGTGTTTGTAATAAAAATGAGTTTGTTTTTGTGTTGATTTGTGATTGGTCTTTATTTAATGAAAAAATAAAATTTCCTAAAATTTGCATTCGAATTTCGAGGGCTGGAATCTGCTAGTATTATATTAATAAAGAATTGAAAACTCAAATTGAAATTGATCTTAAAATTTGTGTTAACGTAAGTTAATCTTTAGTAATTTGAAATTCGCCATAAGTGTTATAAGATATTTTTTTTTCTCTCTTTTTCCATAGTTTTTCCTAAAAACCAATGTCATATAAATGTTTAAACAAAGTTAGCAGTAGTCAGCAGTAGTCAAAATATAAAAAAAAAAAGTTACAAGATCGTTGTGACGTTTTGTTAACGAAAATCCTTGACGTTAAAGTGTGTGAATGTCCTTGCTCGCTACAAATAATTTTATCTATAGTAATTGTAGGTTACAATATTTTTGTAATTTTATTTTGTGTGTTTGTGGACGTCCCTGAAATTTGGCGACCTCGAAAGTAATATCATTTAATAGTTAATGTAACGAAACTAAATGCGATTTGTTACACATTCTGCTACTATTTTATGTCATACATACATACAATGTAAGCCTGACTTTTAACCTTGGCCTTTTGAGTACTAAAACAGGAATGTGTATATATATATAATATATATATGAAACAAGTAACTATTTGACAACAAAAACCCCTGTTTTTATTATGAAAACATAACCTTGACTATTAAAAACTCCTTTTTTCTCTTTGTTTAAGGTAAACAAGAGTTCTTTTTTTTAAGATTTTGGCGCATTTTTCTATTCTTCAAATAAATTGCGATAAGAAGTTTAAAATTTTAAACTGTTAACTGTTTCACACTGAGAGTATTGATAAATTAACTTTCAAGGTTCTAGCAACTTGTTTCCAAACTACTCATACTGCTGTTTTCAAACATTTATATTGACTTAAGAAAATGATGGACATTTTTGTAAGATACTCGTAACATAAGACACGCGTCGTTTTTATAGTTAATTAGATTTTTCTTTCAAGAATTTTGCGAAATTTGCTAAATACTCGTATTTATTAAAACAGCTTTTAATTGATATTTAGTTTCAATTAGTTTTTTTTTTAATGATAATGACCAATTTGTTAAGTGTTATTTTGGTTTATAGTTTCATATACAAAAAATTATACGACAAAAGAGTTGTTAAATGGTCATTGTAAAAAGATATTGCTAATTAAGACTGTTGCATTTATGGCATTTTATAATAAATGTTTATATGTTAGTACAACTGTTTATTTTACGAGTACGTACTTGGTTGACAAAGTAACTTCCTCACCTGCTTTTAGCAAAATGATAAGATAAATATTTTTTGAAAAGCTTTTTTCTATAAAAAAAAAAATACACTCAAAGAACTTTATTTCAATTTTTTTAAATCAATTACATCATTTTAAGTGATGTTATAAAAAATATTTATCTAGTTGACACCTTTTTTTTAAGTTATTAAATTTTAAAGCTGTGTTCCGAATAGTGATTTCAATTTCTATTAATTTTCTTTTTTGCGGTGTAATAACAAAGATTTGTTGTAGTTGTTAATAGTTCATAAAATGAATCCATAAGTATGTTAATAGCTGGCTATATAATTTTATGAATGTTTTCCGCAGAAAAACAGTTGTTAATTTAAAATTTTTTATCGCCCGCTATTTGACTGATAATTTTACAACTTTTCTCAAATAACGATTTTGTTGAGGTATTTATAAATGTTAATAAGTCTTTTTTTTTATGAAATTGATAATTTAAAATGAAAAATAATAATAAATTTTTGATTACTTACATTTTTAGATTTTAATATATGTATGCAATTTAAAATTGTAATTCCCTCTTATTATAATGAAAGTTTAACTTAAATAGAAAATTTTAGAAATGATTTCCAGAATTAAGAAAAATTTTGTAACAAACTAGAAATTACAAGAATTTAACCAATTTTCGATAAAACTATATTATCTAATAATCTAACCCATAAAAACAAAGTTTTTATTAAAACTCCTTCCTTCCCTATGCATATGAGTTTTGAATATATCCGTGACGGTGCGTGACTTTGCGTGACTATTTTAAAATTAATCTTCGGTCACAATAAGTCTACGGACCAAGTAAATGGGTTCTAAATCACTCCGTGACTGTGCGTGACTATCTTTAAGTTAATATTTGGTGACAACAAGTCTGTGGACCATGTTTCAGATTAATTGGCAGAGGGGAAATGGGGTTTAAATCACTCCGTGACTGTGCATGACTATGCGTGACTGTGTGTGACTACTTTAAAATAATTCTTTGGCCACAACAAGTCTATGGACAATGTTTCAGATCCATCGGATGAGGGGAATTGGGGTTTTCATCTCTCCGTGACAGAGCGCGACTATGTCAAAGTTAATCTTTTTTCACAGCAAGTGTATGGACCAAGTTTGAGATCGATCGGATGAGGGGAAATGACATTGAGAGCACTCCGTGACTGTGAGAGACCACGCGTGACTAAGTCAAAGTTAATCTTTTTTTCACAGCAAGTGTATGGACTAAGTTTGAGATCGATCGGATGAGGGGAAATGACATTTAGAGCACTCCGTGACTGTGAGAGACCACGCGTGACTAAGTCAAAGTTAATCTTTTTTTCACAGCAAGTGTATGGACCAAGTTTTAGATCGATCGGATAAGGGAAAATGGGTTTTAAATCACTCCGTGACTGTGCGTGACTATGCGTGACTGCGCGTGACTATGTCGAAGTTGATCTTTCTTTACAGCAAGTATATCGACCAAGTCTCAGATCGGTCAGATGAGGGTAAATGACATTTAGATCACTCCGTGACTGTGCGTGACCATGCGTGACTATGCGTGACTAAGTCAAAGTTAATCTTTTTTTCACAGCAAGTGTATGGATCAAGTTTCAGATCCATCGGATGATTGGAAATGACATTTAGATCAATCCGTGACTGTGCGTGACTATGCGTGACTACGTCATAGTTAATCTTTTTTCACTGCAAGTCTATCGACCAAGTTTCAGATCGATTGGATAAGGGGAAATGGGTTTTAAATCATTCCGTGACTGTGCGTGACTATGCGTGACTGCGCGTGACTATGTCGAAGTTAATCTTTTTTTCACAGCAAGTGTATGGACCAAGTTTGAGATCGATCGGATGAGGGAAATGACATTTAGAGCACTCCGTGACTGTGCGATACCACGCGTGACTAAGTCAAAGTTAATCTTTTTTTCACAGCAAGTGTATGAACCAAGTTTGAGATCGATCGGATGAAAGGAAATGACATTTAGATCACTCCGTGACTGTGCGTGAACACGCGTGACTGTGCGTGACTAAGTCAAAGTTAATCTTTTTTCACATCAAGTGTATGGACCAAGTTTGATATCGATCGGATGAAGGGAAATGACATTTAGATCACACCGTGACTGTGCGTGACGACGCGTGACTGTGCGTGACTACCCCAAAATTAATCTTTAGTCACGAAAAGACTATGGGCCAAGTTTCAGATCAATTGGATAAGGGGGAATGGGGTCCACCCATGACAAACAGACAGACAGACAGAAAGTATGAGTTAAAAGAAAGAGTGTAAAAAATTGAAATAAAAAACATGTAAAATTTACAAAGTTTAGTGAAATTAATGATAGAAAATTTAGGTAATTTTTTTTTTTTTAATTTAAGAAACTTTGTAAAGTACAGAAACAAAATTTAGAATATACTCTATAGTTAACCCTTAACTCCATGACTTCTTCTTTGTTAACCATTTTTTAGGATGTGTAAATCCAAAAATGTTTTTAAGGAGTTTATGCCAAAATGGGTGTGATTGTGTGTTTTTTCACTATTTTACAGTTTCAGTGTAATGAGTTTGTGGCGATGTTTGCAACTATCAACAAGAGTTGATCTAGTTGATAGTTTATTATACCGATCGATTCAGAATCAGTTATTAATTCGGTCCATCCGTCTGTCTCTCTGCCCGTCTGTGTGACAATATAAAGTTTTTAATCAAACTACAGGTCACAAATTTGAATATATTCAATAAAATTTGATATATAAGCTTTTATAAGACCTAGCACCCTTACAAATGGCACCTATGAGATCGAATAAGATTGTCGAAAGATCCAGATGAACATATTTATTTATTTATTTATTTATTTATTTATATTAATAACAATACAAAGTAAATTTGTATTCTAATTTGGGTCCAGGGATAAGCCGGGTGACAAAGACCATTTGGCTGGTTTTTGCAGCGACAGACCAAATCGAACCTACGACCCCCGCATGATAGGCGAGCACGCAACCTACTCACCTACCGGGGCGCTTAACAGATGATATTTACATCGATAAAATGTATGTGTATCATACCTACTAAAGGCCAGTTTACACTATCACACTTTGTAATACGACCTGTCGAAAAGTCGAGTATTATGGAAAATTCGTATCATGTAAAAGCTTCTGTTATGAAATTGGCAGTCTGTAAGATTTTATTTTCGAAGTCCGATGGTTTTAGAAACATTTCTAAAAACTTGCCATTTTCATCGGACCAGAGTTGTTTTTTTTTTTTTTGGTAATATTAAAAAAAAGTAAACAAAAGCAAAGAAAGTGGAAGTAAAATATTAATTTGAAAATAAATTTGTTTCTTATTCTAAACAGCTGTTTTCATAAAACTTGAGTGTGATGGTGTAAATGGCCTAAGTATGCAGAAATAATGTCGGTATGACTTTATGACAGTCTGATGAATCTCATCGGATTTTCATTTCGTAAAATCATACGACTAAGTGGTACCGTGTAAATGGGCTTTCATCAGTAGTATAAGAAGACAGCCTTGTCCCATATTTCTATTCATAGTCCCCATATAAAGCGGATTCCCAATCTTCACTTAAATTAATTATTAAGAAAATAATGCACAGTTTTTTTATTTTAAAAAAATATTGCATACATTTTGTTTTTTAGTTTCTTTTACACATGTATGTATTTGAGAAAGGTAATGACCGATTTATTTTTTAACCTAGTCTCCATATATAATAACATCAGAACTTCATGAACTTCTTTATATCATTAGCCTTTCTCGAAATGCATGATATAGAGCATCGTATATTAATACTTATAAAACATTTCTTATTTATTGGGCAAATGGTTGTTTTCAGTATAAGCTTAAAACCAGTTTTGACCAAAGACTTTTCCGAAACAAATAATTTCAAAGAATATTAAATATAAAAAAAAAATTTACTGTACAAAAAAAATTAATTTAAATTATAAAATTAATTAATTATATAAAATTAATTAATTTTTTTTTTTTGTAATTAATTTAAAAATATTTTAAAAATACACATTGATATTCTCACTTTTTGATTCGAGCAAAGGGCCAAAAGGACCCAATGCTGTATTTTTTATTTATCTGTTGTCAAAAGCCTGCATTATGTTGGTTAAATTTAAATAAAATGAAAATGTTAAGAAATTTAATTTATACTAGTATAGCCCAGCACTCGAAATTCGAGTGGAAATTCTAGGAAATATTATTTTTTCATTAAATTTTTGTCTTCCAATGTTTTTTAATCTATATATATAAACAAGTAAGAAAATTATAGTCGGTCTAGACCGACTCTACGATACCCTATACCATGCGTTTAAAGACCCTATCTCTTATGCCCAACTAATTGGATATAGAAAATAAGCATAAACCAAACTTGAGTGGCATTGTATTTTGCGAAAATATATACAAACAAAATTTTAGAAGAATCAGTGCAATATTTTTTTTTTGATACATTTAAGTGATGATCGGGAAGCAGTTCTATATGGGGCCTATGACTAAGAGTTGTCCCATAGAGATCGTTTTTGGACTATTCAATTATGGATGTAATAAACACATACAAACCCAATTTGAGTAAAATCTATACGACAATTTGGATCTTATGGCAATTTATGTCGATTTTATAGGGGTCATTTGTATGGGGGCTAGGTCTGAACATGGACCGATTCTCACCAATTTCAATAGCGTTCATCCTATGGCCGATAAAAGCTTATATGCCAAATTTCATCAAAATGTATTCATATTTGCGACCTGCAGTTTGATTACAAGCTTTACATGGACACACTGACTGACGGATGGACGGACGGACCGACATCGTTAAATCGACTCAAAAAGTGATTCTGATTCGATCGGTTGTTTTTGGTTGTTACAAACAGCAGCACAAAGTCATTATACCCAAACCACATAGTGGTATAGGGTATAAAAATTTATGAATATTTAAATGAGCCTAAAGGTATGTTAATCTATTTTAGCAATTGACAATTCCACACAGAGCATCTGATATACAATTTAAATCATTCGCATTAACACGGTGTAACGAATTATAACAAATATTTTATTTCATTTAATTTAATATATTTTTAAAACAGCTTAAACATAAATTTTATCGTTCTCAGCTTCTCCTCCATATGCACTATAACTATGCCAATTTTCATACACATCCGTGCCCGCATATTGCTTAAAAAGGGAACTTAAAATTTACCTTCACGTATTAATATATAGATTAAACAAATTTTTTAGATTTTACTTTAAACTTAAAAAAATCTATAAAAAAAATTAATGATAATAAAAATTTTGTAAAATGTACAATGGAATATTTAAAAAATTTACCAAAAAATATTTGTTAAATTAAGAAAAATTACCAAAACTTTGTTAAATGTGTAAATTATATGAAAATCTAAATTGAATAAAAATATTAAAAATATAAATATTAAATAAAGATTTCATATGAAAACAAAGTAAATTTTATTGAATTTACAATGTTTAATTAAATTTACAAAACTTAGTTTTAACATTTTTTTTTAAATATACGAAACTTAGTGAAATTTACAAAATTTCAGTCAATTTATAAAATTTATAATAAATAAAATGAATTCAATTTGTTTTCATAAATATTTAATCAATTTTATGAAAATTAAGAAATTTTTTATAATTTAGTACATTACACAGTAAACTTAGTAAAATTTACGAAAATGAAATTTATAACATTTATTTAAATTTCCAAAAAAAAAAAAATTAAAATATTTGGTTTTATTTTATTATTTAGTAAATTTTTTATAATATACAAAATATAGTAAAATTTTTAATACAATTTATATATATTTTTTTAATTTTAAACTATTGTATTAAATTATGTTAGAAAATATTGTATATTTAACAAATTTTTGTATTATTTACAATATTAAAATGACTAAAACTTATTGCGCGTAGTAAACAAAACTAAGCAAAATACACAATATAAGTAACTTAAGATATTCAATTCTCAATTTAAAAAAAAAAGAATATTTAAAAAATAGAATATTTAAAAAATTTACCAAAAAATATTTGTTAAATTAAGAAAAATTATCAAAACTTAAATTAGTAAATTATATTTAAATCTAAATTGAATAAAAATATTAAAAAAATAAAGATTTCATATGAAAACAAAGTAAATTTTATTTATATTACAAATATATATTTTGAAACTTAAAATATTTTAAAATATTTTGTAAAATATTTGAAACTTAGTGAAAATTATAAAATTTAAATCAATTTAAAAAATTTATAATAAATAAAATGAATTCAATTTGTTTTCATAAATATTTAATCAATTTTATGAAAATTAAGAAATTTTCTATAACTTAGTACATTAGACAGTAAACTAAGTAAAAATTTACGAAAATGAAATTTATAACATTTATTTAAATCTTCAAAAAAGAAAAAATATTAAAATATTTGGTTTTATTTTATTATTTAGTAAATTTTTTATAATATAAAAAATATAGTAAAATTTTTAATACAATTTATATATATTTTTTTTTTTAATTTTAAACTATTGCATTAATTTATGTTAGAAAATATTGTAAATTTAACTAATTTTTGTATTATTTACAACATTAAAATGACTAAAATTTTTTGCGCGTAGTAAACAAAACTAAACAAAATACACAATATAAGTAATTTAGGATATTCAATTGTCAAATTAAAAAAATGGAATATTTAAAAAATGGAATATAAATTAGGAAAAATTATCAAAACTTAAATTAGTAAATTATATTTAAATCTAAATTGAATAAAAATATTAAAAAAAATAATGATTTCATATGAAAACAAAGTAAATTTTATTTATATTACAAATATACATATATTTTGAAACTTAAAATATTTTAAAATATTTTGAAAAATATTTGAAACTTAGTGAAAATTATAAAATTTGATTCAATTTATAAAATTTATAATAAATAAAATGAATTCAAATTGTTTTCATAAATATTTAATAAATTTTATGAAAATTTAGAAATTTTTTATAATTTAGTACATTACACAGTAAACTTAGTAAAATTTACGAAAATGAAATTTATAACATTTATTTAAATTTTCAAAAAAGAAAAAAAAATTAAAACATTTGGTTTTATTTTATTATTTAGTAAATTTTTTATTATATAAAAAATATAGTAAAATTTTTAATACAATTTATATATATATTTTTTTTTTAACTACTGTATTAAATTATGTTAGAAAATATTGTATATTTAACAAATTTTTGTATTATTTACAATATTAAAATGACTAAAATTTATTGCGCGTAGTAAACAAAACTAAGCAAAATACACAATATAAGTAACTTAAGATATTCAATTCTCAAATTAAAAAAAAAAGAATATTTAAAAAATGGAATATTTAAAAAATTTACCAAAAAATATTTGTTAAATTAAGAAAAATTATCAAAACTTAAATTAGTAAATTATATTTATATCTAAATTGAATAAAAATATTAAAAAAAATAAAGATTTCATATGAAAACAAAGTAAATTTTATTTATATTACAAATATATATTTTGAAACTTAAAATATTTTAAAATATTTTGTAAAATATTTGAAACTTAGTGAAAATTATAAAATTTAAATCAATTTAAAAAATTTATAATAAATAAAATGAATTCAATTTGTTTTCATAAATTTTTAATCAATTTTATGAAAATTAAGAAATTTTCTATAACTTAGTACATTAGACAGTAAACTAAGTAAAAATTTACGAAAATGAAATTTATAATATTTATTTAAATCTTCATAAAAGAAAAAATATTAAAATATTTGGTTTTATTTTATTATTTAGTAAATTTTTTATAATATAAAAAATATAGTAAAATTTTTAATACAATTTATATATTTTTTTTTTAATTTTAAACTATTGCATTAATTTATGTTAGAAAATATTGTAAATTTAACTAATTTTTGTATTAATTACAACATTAAAATGACTAAAATTTATTGCGCGTAGTAAACAAAACTAAACAAAATACACAATATAAATAATTTAGGATATTCAATTGTCAAATTAAAAAAAAAAAAATGGAATATTTAAAAAATGGAATATTTAAAAAATTTCACCAAAAAATATTTGTTAAATTAGGAAAAATTATCAAAACTTAAATTAGTAAATTATATTTAAATCTAAATTGAATAAAAATATTTAAAAAAAATAAAGATTTCATATGAAAACAAAGTAAATTTTATTGAAATTACGAAGATTAGTTAAATTTATAAAACTTAGTTTTAAAGAATTTTTAAAATATACGAAACTTAGTGAAATTTGCAAAATTTGATTCAATTTATAAAATTTATAATAAATAAAATGAATTCTTTTTTTTTTCATAAAAATTTAATAAATTGTATGAAAATTAAGATATTTTGTGTAATTTAGTACATTAGACATTAAACTTAGTAAAATTTACGAAAATAAAATTTGTAACATTTATTTAAATTTTCAAAAAAGAAAAAAAATTTAAATATTTGGTTTTATTTTATTATTAAGTAAATTTTATATAATATAAAAAATATAGTAAAATTTACAATACAATTAAATTTTTTTTTTGTAAATTTTACAACTATTGTATTAATTTATGTTAGAAAATATTGTAAATTTATTTAATTTTTGTATTATTTACAATATTAAAATAACTAAAATTTATTGCGCGTAGTAAACAAAACTAAGCAAAATACACAATATACATAAGTAATTTAAGATATTCAATTGTCAAATTAAAAAAATGGAATATTTAAAAAATGGAATATTTAAAAAATTTTGCCAAAAAATATTTGTTAAATTAAGCAAAATTACCAAAACTTAAATTTGCAAATTATATTTAAATCTAAATTGAATAAAAATATTAAAAAAATTAAGATTTCATATGAAAACAAAGTAAATTTTATTTATATTACAAATATACATATATTTTAAAACTTAAAATATTTTAAAATATTTTGTAAAATATTTGAAACTTAGTGAAACTTATAAAATTTAAATCAATTTCAAAATTTATAATAAATAAAATGAATTCAATTTGTTTTCATAAATAGTTAATAAATTTTATGAAAATTAAGAAATTTTGTATAATTTAGTACAGTAAACTTAGTAAAATTTACGAAAATGAAAAAAAAAATTAAAATATTTGGTTTTATTTTATTATTTAGTAAATTTTATATAATATAAAAAATATAGCAAGATTTATAGCACAATTCAAATTTTTTTTTGTAAATTTAATTATTAATTTATGTTAGAAAATATTGTAAATTTAACTAATTTTTGTATTCTTTACAATATTTATTAATTTAAGATATTCAATTCTCAAATTAAAAAAAAATTGCTCTAAATTTTTTTTTATTTTATTTTATTTTATTTTATTTTATTTTATTTTATTTTCAAAAATCATTTTTATAAAACATATAAAAAAATAAACCTAAATAGAGATGGTTAAAAACTATCTTACATCCATAACAATAATTTTCAGTTAATAAATACGCAAATAATTTGTAAAAAACAAATATTTCACCGGTGAAGGAAAATAATTACGCTATAAAAACCATCAATAAATTATAGAGAGCAAATTACAATCTGATTCTTTGAAAATTTTAATTTGTAATGTTCTTTAGTAAACTAAAAATTTAAATAGAATTTGTTAAAAAAAAATTGGAATTACAAAAATACACTTTGAATAGTTGCCAAACTTCTACATCTACATTATGACAATTAAGTTTATTTATTGGATTTTGTCCATTATTATTTATTATTTTATTCTTTCACTTTCGATATTTCATTCTCAATAGTTTACAAAAAAAAAAACAACAACATTGACTTATTATGACACCAACAACAATTATGATGTATAATATGTAAACAAGTGTTGTTAACTTAAACAAATATAAACGCATGTATGACATGACAGAGCGAGAGGGCGAGAGAGAGTCTGATAGAATGCAATTGGATCAAAATGATTGTAAAATGATTGTTTAGATTTAAAGTTTATTGCACCGTAAAAGACAAAATTTTATATTCCCACTATAACTTTGTAGTGAATCATGGCAAAATCAAAAGAATATTTATAGCAACTATAATAATAATATTTATTTGTTTAATGTTATATACATTTCATATGTAATTGTTTATTCAAAGTATTAATAAACAATTAGGAACAAAATAATAAAACAGTCAATCGGTTTGAAAATGCAATCAGTACACGGAGAAATATTTAAGTTGTAAGTTTAAAATAAACAATTTTGTAGGATAAAAAAAAATATTATCATATATTTTTTTTTTTTCAAGTGTTATTAAACACAATTGAACTTCTGCCAATGATAGTTAACAATTTCAAATTAATATCAACAACAAGTCCAGTTAATACATTCGTACATACATATTAACGATAGTTAAGATAATAAATTTAATTTAATCTTAAATGAAAAACTTACCCTTGTCATAACATGATCGGCGCCGGTGCCCTCTTCATCCTTAAATATTATGTCCTTATTGTTATTGAATTCCAATTTTTTAAATTTAGCCGAATCTCGATTGATGGAACCTTCACTGATACCCGAGGCTCCCAATGACTGTTCGGACATATTTGGTACATGCTGTTTAAATACTAAAGGGGTTAGTTTACGTTTTGGCCGAGGACCACCTATACCTCTACCGGGACCACAGCCAGCGGCTGAAGTGAATAAGTTTATCAAAAGCAGGATGGTACAAATGCGACGTAATGTTAGAGATGACGATGCAATGGTTGGCACAGCCTGTGATGCGGAATAGCCAGTTTGCGTAGAACTTTCTGTTTTATGACTGCTGGCTGTTGTTGGTAAAGAAGTGTTTGCGCAAATGTGACAATTTTTGCAAGACATATCGGTAGTGCCTTCTAGGCAGGGTACTCGTAGATCAAATTCCATTTTTATTTATTTATTTTTTTGTTTGTTTGTTTTTATGAGCTATATAATCCCAGTTTTTTTTTTGCTCTTTTTTTGGAAAGCTTTTAATTTGTTCCTAGATATTTATTATTGTTTTATCAATTATATTTTTTGCACTTAAGTTGAAAAGAGCATATTTAAAGAAACTTGTTATGGTTATTTTTTTTTTTTTCAAATCTTAAAACACTTTATTTTCACTTGAAAAATTTTTTATCATTATTTTCTTTAAGCTCTTTCTCTTATTTGGAATTTTTTTTCCTTTCTTCTGATTTGTTAATAAATTTATAGAAAATCTTTTTTTGTTATAATTAAACATTGATTAGTTAAATAAAATCACTTTAACAAGGAAATTTGTCGACAATTGCTGTTAATTTTTTATTATTATTTAAATTTACGCTCAGAACGACCGTTGCGCTCGCTTACTGATTGACAAATGACATTACTAAACGAGGGTGCTTTCAAGAACCCCGTACGCAACGATTTTTTTTTTTGCTGTTTGCTGTTTATCCTACTGCTTGTACTATTACTGTTATCTGCTATTAAATTTTCATACATTTTTTTGAGCGTATTGCAGAGCACCAATACCAATACCAGTACACGGTACCTACAACAGCAAAAATTTACACACATCAAAAGTCCACTCACAAGTGAATCGTAATGAACTCAAAAATTCACTCTTTTACCAATATACTACAATCGTTTTTAGCCATTTGTGAAATTCATTCAGTTCATACCAATGCGTATCTTGCTTTAAGTCAGCCTCACGCATACCCGTATTCATTTTAAATCTTCTTCGACGACTAAGTCATTCATTCATTCATTCTTTCATTCATTTCTCCAGTAGTGAATTTCTCTTTATGTAAATGTATGAGAGTATTTTATGGTTACTAAAATATACCTTAAGCCTGAAAGAGACAACCTATTACCAGCAATCTTATTGTATGTACTCAATACTTGCTCAAATCTTCGTTTATTCATGATACTCATGCATATACCCCCACATTATCTTCATAGCCTGTATTAGAGGGTTAGAGTGTATTACCTTGTCGTTGTATTGGTCAATGTGTGTTTTCCTATATAAATAGCATTTCGTTTTCGGTATTTTAGCTTACATCTTCTTTTTTGCCAATTGGATACGTGCTTTTTTATGTTCTCTAGTGAAAATTTTCATTTAAATGTGTTTTTGTTATCATTTTCAAAGTTCTTGAATTTGTCTCTTAATGTTGGACAAATTGTTTGCTAGGAAATGGAACATCTTATTTAAGTATTTGAAGTTATATTAAAGTTAACGGGTTATTTTCCATTAAGAATTCAATCTTTCAAATTTTTCTTATACACTCAGAAAATTTTATTCAATTACATTATAACATAAAAACTTTGGAAATCAAATATTATGTACCTTTTAAATACTTTATGCAATTATTTATCCCCAATTTCGTATTTGATTCAGATTTCATAAATTAAAAATATTGCGAATTTCTATTATGATTTTTCAATAAATTATAAATATTAAATTATAATCAGCTAAATGCAACGATAAAAGCCTATTTTCGAGCAACAAGCAAAACTCCGTACCTCAAAAAGCGTTAGAAAGCGCTAAATTAGAACGAAGTAGAAGCCGTTATTTTTTTATACCCTATACCACTATGTGGTTTGGGTATAATGACTTTGTGCTGCTATTTGTAACAACCAAAAATATTTGACCTAGACCCATCTTTAATTATACCGATCGAATCAGTATCACTTTCTGAGTTGATTTAACAATGTCCGTCCGTCCGTCCGTCCGTCCGTCTGTGTGTCCATGTAAACCTTGTAATCAAACTGCAGGTCGCAAATATGAATATATTTTGATGAAATTTGGTATATAAGCTTCTGTCGGCCATGGGATGAACGCTATTGAAATTGGTGAGAATCGGTCTATGTTCAGACCTAGCCCCCATACAAATTACCCCTATGAAATCGACATAAATTGTCATAAGATCCAAATTGTCATATAGATCTTATTCAAATTGGGTTTATATGCGTTCATTACATCCATTAATGAGTAGTCCAAAAATTATGCCTGTGGCCCCATATAGAGCTGCTTCCCGATTTTCGCTTAAATCTATTAAAAAACAAAAATATTGCACTGATTCTTCTCAAATTTTGTTTGTATATATTTTTGCAAAATACAAGAGACTTTACCAAACATGATCAGGATCGGTCCATTTTTGGACCTAGTCCCCATATAGATATAGCATCCGATATGAACTTTTTCATATCTGCAGCCAAAAAATTTAATAAAAATCCCACTCAAATTTGGTTTTTGCTTATTTTCTTTGTCCAGTTAGTTGGGCCTAACAGATAGGGTTTCTAAACGCATGGTATAGGGTATCGTATAGTCGGTCTAGACCGACTATAATTTTCTTACTTGTTTTTTATGTTGCTTTTTGAGTGTAAATCAATATAAAAAAAAATCCAAAATACGTGAAAAATTTTTATTACAACTGTTCGTTTTCAAATAAAAGATATAATTTTCTCCCCCCTTTTCAGGCTATTATGGTATTGTTTTTATATAAAATTTTGATTTTTTATGTGTTTGAAGTGAATAAATTTTAGTAGAAATATTTTATGAAATTTTATAATTAGCACAATATTAATTTCACATTCTTAGTACATTTTTGATATGTATTAAAGACTTAACGGAAATATGTATTAAAGATTTTTAACTTCATTGCACTTGACACTCTTTCGACTTCAGCGTATGGGGATAGAAATGGCAACATATCTAAAACCAAACTTTTGATGTGTAAACATCTATACGCGCAGGGGGGTAAATTTCTATTTCACAATACAATCACAAAAACTAGGTAACATGTGAGCTGTAAGATAAAATCGGTGTGACTTATGATTGTATTGGTGAAAATAAAAATGAAAAATGATAAATAAAAAATGAAAAATGAGAAATGAAAAATAAAAAATGAAAAATGAAAAATAAAAATGAAAATGAAAAATAAAAAATTAAAAATGAAAAATAAAAAATGAAAAATGAAAAATGAAAAACGAAAAACGAACAATGAAAAATGAAAAATAAAAAATGAAAGATGAAAAATAAAAAATGAAACATGAAAAAATGAAAAATAAAAAACGACAAATGAAAAATAAAAAATTAAAAACGAAAAATGAAAAATAAAAATGAAAAATGAAAAATAAAATATTAAAAATGAAAAATGAAAAACGAAAACTTAAAAAAGAAAATGGAATAAACAATGAAACATAAAAAAATTAAAAATGAAAAATAAAAAATGAAAAATGAGTAATGAAAAATAAAAAATAAAAAATTAAAAATACAAAATTAAAAATGAAAAATAAAAAATGAAAGATGAAAAATAAAAAATGCAAATTAAAAAAAATTAAAAATGAAAAATGAGAAATGAAAAATAAAAAATTAAAAATGAGAAACGAAAAATTAAAAAATTAAAAATAAAAACAAAAAATGAAAAATAAAAAATGAAAAATAAAAATGAAAAATTAACAATAAAAATAAAAAATGAAAAACGAAATATTAAAAATGAAAAATGAAGGATGAAAGATGAAAAATAAAAAATACAAAATAAAATATAAAATATAAAAAATAGAAAATAAAAAATGAAAAATACAAAATAAAAATGAAAAATGAAAATGAAAAATGAGAAACGAAAAATAAAAATGAAGAGTGAAAAACGAAAATTTAAAAATGAAAAATAAAAAATGGAAGATGAAAAATTAAAAATGAAAAATGAAACATGAAAAAATGAAAAATAAAAAATAAAAAATGAGAAATGAAAAATAAAAAATGAAAACTTAAAAATGAAAAATAAAAATTGAAAGATGAAAAATAAAAAATTAAACATAAAAAAATTAAAAATAATAAATGAAAAAGAAAAATAAAAAATTAAAAATAAAAATGAAAAATGAAAAATGGAAAATAAAATATGAAAAATGAAAAATAAAAAACGAAAAAATGAAAAATAAAAAACTAAAAATGAGAAATGAAAAATAAAATATGAAAAATGAAAAATAAAATATAAAAAATGAAAAATGAGTAACGATAAATTAAAAAATTAAAAATAAAAACGAAAAAAGGAAAATAAAAAAAAAATTAAAAATAAAAAATGAAAAACGATAAATGAAAAATGAAAAATAAGAAACGAAAAATGAAAAATTAACCAGTTGCAATAATAAATAATAATGAATATTTTTATATTAGCAGAGTCCCTGCAGTTGATTGCTATAAGTGTTACATAGATGACGCTTTCTTTTTGATTTTAAAAAAGTGCCATAAAAAAATCTTTAATTACTAGATGTTTACACATCTCCACTGTGATCGTATTCACATGATTTTTTTTTAAATTTATTATCTGACTTTTATATACTTCAATCCAAAATATATGTCTCAACTTTTCCATATTTATACCCTATACCACTATGTGCTTTGGGTATAATGACTTTGTGCTGCTGTTTGGAACTACCAAAAATATTTGACCTAGACCCATCTTTTATTATACCGATCGAATCAGAATCACTATCTGATTCGATTTAACGATGTCCGTCCGTCCGTCCGTCTGTCCGTCCGTCTGTCCGTCTGTGTGTCCATGTAAAGCTTGTAATCAAACTGCAGGTCGCAAATATGAATATATTTTAATGAAATTTGGTATATAAGCTTTTATCGGCTTTTATTGGTGAGAATCGGTCCATGTTCAGACCTAGCCCCCATACAAATGACCCCTATGAAATCGACTTAAATTGCCATAAGATCTAAATTATCATATAAATCTTAGTTAACTTGGGTTTGCATGTGTTTATTACGTCCATTGATCAGTAGTCCAAAAATGATCCCTGTGATCCCTCTATCAAAAAACAAAAATATTGCACGGATTCTTCTCAAATTTTGTTTGTGTATATACAAAATACAAGAGACCTTACCAAACATGGTCAGGATCGGTCCATTTTTGGGCCTAATCCCCATATAGATATAGCATCCGATATGAACTTTTTCATATCTTCAGCCAAAAAAATTAATAAAAATCCCACTCAGATTTGGTTTATGCTTATTTTTTTATATTCAGTTAGTTGGGCCTGAGAGATAGGGTCTCTAAACACATGGTATAGGGTATCGTATAGTCGGTCTAGACCGACTATAAATTTCCTAGTTGTTTAGTTTTCAAACGTTAAGACAATCTTTTTTTATCTTTTAAAAATTCTTTTATGAACTTTTTTTTTTATTTTTGAAAATATGGGTAATGAAATATTACAATATTACTGTCAAAACAGACCTTTCCAAGACTATAGTTTTAAAACAAATTCCATTAAGTGCAGAGCTGAGCTCATCCTTCATAAAATCAAATTTTTTCGTAGGTACAAGGGAACAAGGTTTTTGTTGATTAAGAAGTGAATGTTGTGTTTAAAGTTATTTGGGACGCTGAATCCAAATCTGCACTTGGTTTTTTCTATTAGCTAGTCTTTTCGCGATATACCGTTATGTCCAAAATTAAGGAACTTCCACTACATATATTGGGATAACTTGAAAAAGGTTTATTATTTTCAGTTAAAAAAAAAAAAATTTTTTTATAAATACTATAAATTCATAAAAAATAAAAATAAAAATTTGAAAAAATCATATTCATTTTTTTATATTTGTGGTAGAAATCGGATCTTAAAACGTGTCAGAAAAATATTTTTTGCTTTAAAATTAATTTTTTAAAGTGTCCATATTTTCAATTTTAGAACAAAGTCTGCAAAAAATTTTTTCTTATTTAAAAACTTTTGGATTCGTAAATGTAAGTCATTTCTGTGCTTATAGTGAGAAAGCAATTATTTTGTATCAACCGAATTTATTGCCAATCGAATCATTCGATTGAAAAAATTGAAATATTCTATTATCACAATACAGGTTCAGGGAAGACAACAGAAAACGCTTTTGAAAATTGAAATTTGGACGCTATAATTGAGATGCTGCATCTGAATAAGCTTTTTTAGATGCTGCATCCGATTGACATCTTTGCCAATCGATTATTTAAACAGAATCTTGGAGTAAAAACAGATTCTGGGCTATGCTAACCAAATAAATCAGTTACAGTAGCTAAGTAATGCGATTGACAATATATCTATTTTCTCTTTGTGCGAATTGGAATAGATCATTAACATAATTATACCCTACTAGTATAGTCCAGCACTCGAAATTCGAGTGCAAATTCTAGGAAATATTATTTTTTTCATTCAATTTTTGTCTTCCAATGTTTTTATAATCTATAGGTATATATAAAAAATTTATGAATATTTAAATGAGCCTAAAGGCAATTTAGCAATTCACAATTCAACACAGAGGTCTGATATATAATTTAAATCATTCGCATTAACAGGATGTAACGAATTATTATAAATATTTTATTTTATTTACTTAAATATATTTTTAAGGCAGATTGAACATAAATTTTACAAATCTCAGCTTCTCCTACATATGAACTAAAACTATGTCAATTTTCACACTCCTCCGTGCCTTCATATTGCTTAAAAAGGGAACTAAAAATTTACCTTCAAGTATTAACATATATAGATAGATAGATAGATCCCACTATGTAGTTTGGGTATAATTACTTTGTGCTGCTGTTTGTAACTACCAAAAATATTTAACCTAGACCCATCTTTTATTAAACCGATCGACTCAGAATCACTTTCTGAGTCGATTTGGCGATGTCCGTCCGTCCGTCTGTTCGTCCGTCTGTGTGTCCATGTAAACTTTGTAATCAAACTGCAGGTCGCAAATATGAATATATTTTGATTAAATTTGGTATATAAGCCTCTATCGGCCATAGGATGAATGCTATTGAAATTGGTGAAAATCGGTCCATGTTCAGACCTAGTCCCCATACAAATAACCCCTATAAAATCGACATAAATTGCCATAAGATCCAAATTATCATATAGATCTCAGTCAGATTGGGTTTGTATGTGTTTATTATATTCATTAATCAGTAGTCCAAAAATAATCCCTATAGGACAATTCTTAGTCACAGGCCCCATATAGAGGTGCTTCCCGATCTTCACTTAAATCTATCAAAAAGCAAAAATATTCCACAGATTTTTCTCAAATTTGGTTTGAATATATTTTTTCAAAATATAAGTGACTTTACCAAAGATGGTCAGGATCGGTCCATTTTCGACCTACTCCCCATATAAATATAGCATCCGATATGAACTTTTTCATATCTACAGCCAAAAAAATTTATAAAAATGCCACTCATATTTGGTTTATGCTTATTTTCTATATCGAATTAGTTGGACCGAAGAGATAGGGTCTAAAACATGGTATAGGGTATCGTATAGTCGGTCCAGACCGACTATAATTTTCTTACTTGTTTTTCTATTTATTTTGTAAGATTAAAAACGAATTAATTATAGGGAAATAGTTATTTGTCAATGACATTTTTAATAGATTTTATTATTTATCTGAGAATATATTCAATTGATATATTCCTTATACTGTTTTAGGTGGAGGGTTCAAACAATAGTTTTGTAATGTTCTGTGCTTTTAAAAATTGTAAATCGGATAATGGAAACAATGTTATTTTTTTACTATAATCTTTATATCTTCTTTAAGAACATGTTTTTTTAATCCTTTAATCGAAATATATTTATAAATAGATAATTTTCTAATTTTAGAGACTGATTTAGGGATTGATATATTCATCCCTGTTCCGACTTTCACAAGCACATGAAATAAAACAATTCAACACATTTTCGTGTTCAGTTTTCACTACCACATCTTTTTTAGTCGTTTCTTTTCGATCAGAAAACCCTTAGTGAAAGAATAGAATGTTTTAATAAATAATTGTCGACGGATAAAAAACAGACTTATAATTTAGAATGTTTTTCATAAATTTAAACAAAATCAATGTAATTTGTCAAATATTTATGGAAAGGTAAGCAGTTTTAGAAACGCTTAAAAATATATAGGTATGTTTTCGTACAAGAAATCAACAAAAAGGAACACTTTTGTTAGGGAAATTTTAATCCGATTTAAAAAAAAATCACGTTTGTCTTTTTCAAGCTTATCTATATACTAATAGATGAAAGAACATTTTATTTCCTTTTTAAGCAAAATGTGGGCGCGGAGGAGTGTGAAATTTGGCATAGTTATAGTTCATATGCAAGAGAAGCGGAGAATGATAAAATTTATGTATAACATGTTTTAAAAATATATTAAATTAAATAAAATAAAATAAAATATTTATAATAATTCGTTACACCCTGTTGATTTAAAGCTGTATCTAATAATTTTAAAAGATCCGAAAGGTATGCTAATGAATTTTTGCCAATTCACAATTCATCGAATTTCATTATAATCGTATATCACACGCCCTGTGTTGAATTGTGAATTGTTAAAATTGATTAGCATACCTTTAGAATGAATTTCATTTAAATATTCATAAATTTTTTATATATATAAAAAATATTAAAAGAAAAAAATTTAATGAAAAAATTAAATTTCCTAGAATTTGCACTCGAATTTCGAGCGCTGGGCTATACTAGTACTATATTAATTGTCTATTAATTTTTGCTCATAACAGTAATATTTAAAACGAAAGCGAGTGAATTGCAGAACTTTTGAAATAATGTGATTTCTAAAATGTTTGTGGGTGGAAAACGGGTGAAAATCAGAACATAGGCATTATTTTTTATATTGGTAAAAACATTTTATATGCTTCCTAAATTAGCAAACTTAAAAAAAATAAGTCATTCAAAACGCACAACTTTAAGGTCCGAAAAAGGCAATAACATGTAATGTTTTTAGAAACTCCCTAATTTGTTTAATAAATAATCTAAAATAATGTTTAATGAAGGCTTGCCAGCTTGATTCATAGAAGAATGTTGATTAAATAATAAAGCTTGGCATTTTTTTTAAGTTTCTTTTGTGTGCTCAAGACAGTGCAAATATCAATGTGGTCCTCGTATAAAAAGTTCTTTTTTTTTTTTGTAATTCATCTTTATTTATTGTATCTCTTCACATAGGTTTCTGAGCTAACAATAAGTTATTCAAATCTTAAAACTAAAACTTAAATATTAAATCCAGCCATTGCCGGACAAAATTTCATTTATTCTATATACATATGTAATCTAATGATAAAAAAAAGTTCGCCAATTGCCTAGCTTGATATAATCAGGATTACAAATTTCAAGTGTATGGGAAGGAAGCCGCAATTTCAATGATTTAAAAAAACATGTTCTGAATGATTATGTAAAATCATGTTCTTGGGTGAGGTTTGTGATTTATAAAAAAATTATTTTTATAAAGAACATCTCATTAAAAAAGCCTCTCATCAGAATGTGGTAGTTTCACCACCACAATACGTATTGTTATTGATATTTTTGGACGCTAGTCAAGTTACATCATACCGCCCGATAAGTTTACTCTCAATTTTATCAAAGCTTTTTGAGAAAGTATTCCTAAATGCGTTAACACCATATCTAAACGACCACCACATTATCCCCGTTAATCAGTTTGGGTTTCGAAAAGATCATGGAACCATCGAACAAGTTCATGGTATAATTACTCTCATCGGAAAGGCTTTCGAGGACAAACTCTATTGCTCTTCGCTATTCATAGACATTTCTCAAGCCTTTGACAAAGTCTGGCACGATGGGCTATTATATAAAATAGGATCGTTGTTACCCCAAAATACCCACAAATTACTGCGAAACTACTTATTGGATAGAACATTTGTAGTCATGTGTAAAGATCATATACCAGGCTCAAGGAAAATTAGAGCTGGAGTTCCCCAAGTCATCACACTAATTCCTCTAATGTATATACTACATACTTCAGATATGCCCACAAATCTCCTGATTATGCTTTTGCAGATGATACAGCGTTCATAAGTACGCACTAAAGTCCTATAAATGCTTCTAGCTGCCTGCAGTCTCATATTAATGAACTACAAAAATTGCTCAACAAATGGAAAATAAAAGTTAATCCAACAAGGTGTGCACATGTTACCTTCACCTTGAGAAAGGGAATCTATCCCAAACTGAAAAATAATAATATCGCTGTCCCACAACAAAACCATATAAAATATCTTGGTATACACCTCGATCGTCGTCTCACCTGGACTCAACACATTGAATTCAAACCCACGCAACTTAAACTGAAAATAACAGTTACTGTTGCTTCTTTTAGCCTCATTCTACTCTCGACTTAGACTACAAGGTTTTACTCTACAAAGTTGTTATTAAGCTCTTATGGACCTATGGAATCCAACTATGGGGAACAGCTTCTGCTTTTAACATAAATAAATTACAAATACGTCAAAATAAAACATTGCGACTAATAATTGGTGACCCCATGGTTTGTTCGTAACTCAAATATTCATAAGGACCTTAATATCCAATTTATAAAGGACGCAATAAAAATCTACTGCTCCAAATATGTGCAGAAACTGGCATTGCATCCAAATCCTCTTGCACACGTTCGCCTTAAGAGGGTCAACACAATTTCCCTCGCACAATCATAATCTAGACACCTTACGCAACAAAAAGTGGATGTCCTATTGCAATGGCAATAGACCCAGAAAGTATTAGTTAACTTACGATTTTAATACTTATTGTAATTATATGAAAGAAAGAAAGATGCAAAAACTTGCCATTTTCATCCGACCAGAGTTGTTTTTTTGGTAATATTAAAAAAGGCAAACAAAAACAAAGAAAGTGGAAATAAAATATAAGTTTGAAAATAAATATGTTTGCTATCCCAAACAGCTGTTTTCATAAGACTTGAGTGTGATGATGTAAATGGCCTAAGTATGCAGAAATAATGTCGGTACGACTTTATGACAGTCCGATGAATTTCATCGGATTTTTTTTTTCGAAAAATCATACGACTGATTGGTATCGTGTAAATGGGTCTTTAACAATCTCGGACCTGGGGGTAAAGCAAATAGGGCTGATTTTAATGCGCAAAAAAATCAATGTTGTTTGTTGACCCATAGGGCCTTGGATGAAACAATATCATCTGAATATTTCTGAGCATGAGAATTCAATGCGATGTTCGTTGGAACGAACATGTTTTTCAAGTGTCGAAAAAATCATTCAAGTGTCTTAGTTTTCTAAAACGATGCAAAAATTACTTCACTTCTTGTAATCTCCTTATAATCTATACTACCTTCTCTGAGCGAAAATGGAATACAACCCCCATACAGGGTTTCGAACCGAACCCGGAACCCGTTCCGGTTCAAGTTTTTTTAAAAAAATTGTGAACCGTGAACCTGGACCCGTTCCTGTCTGAAAATGGGTTCAGGTTCAATATTTGATTTTTTTTCAGCGAAAAAAAATATTGCAGTTTCTCTTTCTCGATATTTCATTTTATTATTCGCTGAAAATTTTTTTTGTTCATTAACATAACGTGAGAAAATTCTAATTCACGAATGAACAAAATAATGTTTGTTTTCTTTGTTTTCTCTAGTAATTTGTATTTTTGTATTTCCCCATTATAATTTCATTTGGTTTTTAGTTTTCTTAAGTGATGCAAGCAAAATTTTTTAATAAGTAATATAGGTACTTAAATATTTTCATAAGTAAACAGGTACGTAAAATGTAGTTTTTGAAATAGTGTGTAATAATTAAATTTTTTTTTAAATAGGGTAGTGTATAATAAATAGTTACAGGTTCAACATTTACGATAATTATAAATTAACAGCCTTTAAGTGTGTGATTTTTTATTGAAGTACCGAATTTTAATTATTTTAAATTAGTCTTACTTTTATTTACTGTTTTTATTTACCCTATAGATGTCGGAAAATCCTGTTCAGAAACGTGTTGACTATGATTCTACCACAGATAAGTCTACATGTAAAAAATGCTCGTTTGTTATGAAAGGTAAACATTCTGCTAATTTGGGTCGACATCTCAAACGAAAGCATCCAGATGAATATCGAATTATTAATGAGGAGACGAATATTCAACGGTCAAAGTCAGAAAATGCAGGATAAAAATTCAACTTCCCTGGAAAATTATTTTGGATTTATCAAAATTAATATGACAGCAAAATGTTTCATGGAAGCTTGCGTTAAATTAGTTACTATTAATGATCGTCCGTTTACCATTTTGAAAGATTCAGGGATGCGTGATATTATAGAACCTATAATGAAATCACTGCACCTTACTGTAAATTCAGAAAATATTAAGGATTTAATAAATGATAAGGCAAATGAAGTAAAAATATTATTAAAGGTGAAATTCGAAAAAATTTATATCTCTAAAAACTGATTCAGCATCTCGTCTTGGTAGAAGCGTAATTTGAATAAATGCTCCGTATATTTTAATAGAAAAATTTATTCAAGAACATTAGCAATGTACGAGGTTGATGATCGACAAACAGCTAATTATATAAAAATTTCATAACTGAAGTGATCCAATCTTATGACATAAATATAAATCAAGTTTACTCAGTTACGTCTGATAATGGTAGAAACATGCTAAAAGCTGCCGAATTGCTACGAAATGAATTTGAAGTTTCTGACCTTGAAGAAGTAGAAAAGAAGATGAAATAAACGAATTAATAACTGAAAACAATGAAGATGAAGGACTAGAAATGTTATCCAATATACATGGTAATATCATTCATTTCAGATGTGTAGCTCATACTGCCCAATTGGCAGTTTCTGATACTATAAATTCAGTTAAACAAAAGATTGATAAATGCAGAAATAGCAAAAAAATAAGGAATAAAAAAGCAATCCATGATTGTCCAACTCGGTGGAATTCTACTTTTGATATGCTCCATCGCTTGTTAGATTTCAAAACGTTTTGCTCAGATGTAATAGATCCTGAGCTAAGTATGGATGATAAAACGTGGGATTTTGTTTCAGATTTCATTAAGAATTTCGAGCCAGTTAAAAATAAAAAGTTAACATTAAAATTACAAAATGAACAGATGAATTTAGGAGATTTTTATGGACTATGGTTGAAATTTAAATTAGATTTAGAGAGAAATACCCATAAACAATTAGGTGCTGACTTGTACTTACATATCCTTAAACGTGAAAACTATTTTATTGAAAATGAACTTTTAAATGCTGCCGTATATTTGGATCCTAGATTTCGACTAATGTTAAGTAATGAAAATACTGTCAAAGCTCAAAACCAAATTTTAACAACAATAAAAAACTTAATAAATTTTACATCTACATATGGAAAAGCAAACACAAACTAGCACAGAAACAACGAATGCTGACGCAACTAAATTAATATCTAGTTCTTCGGATGAGGAAGACAGCCTGGAAGATTTGTTAAAGAATAAGGAAAAGTCGATTGCAGATGCTGCATTAAAAACAAAAAATAATAACAATAAATGCACTGTTGAAGTTTCGATTAAAAATCAATTCGAAGTTTATGATGCCTATCCCAGGATTTCTAAAGGAAACAATATTTTAGAATTTTGGGAACAAAAAAAACTTGAAATTCCGCTACTTTATGAGGCCGCACAAGTCAGTGTAGAGCGAGCTTTTTCAGCACTGAAATTTGTTTTATCGCCATTGCCTGAAGAATCATTTGACTGAAGAATCATTAAGAAATATTTTATTTGTTAGATTAAATGAAATTTTTTTCGAGAAATAAATAACTAATAATAACAATAAATAATATACTTTTATTTACTTTTCTATAGTATATTTCTTTAATTTACCAGAAGCATTACAAGATGACATTAATCACTAAAAATTCGATTTTTTTGGTAAACCTTTTGAACCCGAACCCGAACCTGAACCCACCGAATTAAAATTTATTGAACCCGTACCCGTACCCGAACCCGAAATTGTCGGGGTTCGAAACCCTGCCCCCATATATGGGCAGGAGCTTCAAAGTCTATTTATGAGTTACTGGACGGTGTACAAAGGAGGTCTTTGATGCTCATTAATGACAGTAGGGTATCTAAATCTATTGATCATTGGAACATCGCTGGAATGTGGGTTGTATAACACTGTTCTATGGATACTACCATGGGTAATTTTCTTGTGAGATTAGTGAACTCCTTCCATGTGCCCCAGTTTCAGTTTCTAGTAAATCACTACCTTCTGTAGTCTATTGTCCAGTTGACCGCACAACGCCTTACTGAGGAAATTAATTTATCAATCGAACAAGCCGTGGATTAAACTCTCAACAGAAGCCTTTCCTGACTGTTACAATCCATTAAAAGTTCGTCCTTCCCATTTCCCCTCATCCAATCAATCTGAAACTTGGTCTATAAACTTGCTGTGAAAAAGTTTAAATTTGACATAGTCATGCACAGTCACGCATAGTCACGGAGAGATTAAAACCTCACTTCCCCTCATCCGATCGATCTGAAACGTTGTCCATAGACTCATTGAGGCCAAAGATCTGTCTATCTGCCATGGGACAACCCCTTTCCCCCCATCCAATTGATCTGACTGTTTGTCCATGGACTTGTTGTGGCCAAAGATTAATTTTAGGATAGCCACACACAGTCACACATAGTCACGCACAGTCACGGAGTGATTTAAACCCCATTTCATCTATTCCGATCAATCTGAATCTTTGTCCATAGACTTGTTGAGGCCAAAGATTAATTTTAAAATAGTCAAGCAGTGTCACGCACAGTCACAGAGATATTCAAAACTCATATGCATAAGGAAAGAAAGAGTTTTAATAACAATTTTGTTTTTATGGGTTAGATTATTTTAATATCAATTAGCAGATTCCAGCGCTCGAAATTCGAGCGCAATTTCTAGGCAGCTTTATTTTTCAACTTAGTCAATTCACAAACCAACACTTTTATGGTTCATTATTATTGTGAATGAAGATAACATACCCATTAACAAACACATTAACAAATTTAATAAAACACACATAGCATATGTATAATTTTATGCATGTGTTAGTAGCAACTTTAAATGCAATTTACTCAAAATAAAGGAAAAAAAGTTAAAAATCTGTAAATCTGCAAAACGGCTAAAAAGAAATACCTTTCAAATAATATACATTTGGTCAAAATAGGGATAAAGCGGCTGAACAAAACATCGGTCACAAGAAATCGCCTAGCCTATTAATATTATATATTATCGTTTTTCCAATATAAATTTTTTATTTTATACAAATATTTATTTCTTTTTAAATTTCTTAACATCAATTTGTAATTCCCACTTTATGTTAGAATAATCTCCATTTCTATTTGATATTGTAAATTAATCAAAAAGTGGCTCTTTGAAAATGACTTGACTTTATTGCTGATATAAAATTGCCATTATAAGGCGCTAAGGGCGAAATTTTGTGACTAATTTTTAATTGGAGCTTTCCCTTTTACATGCTAATGTTTAATTTTCGTCACAGCTATGGTAAAAGGAAATTTAAAATTTAAAAACTATTTACGGAATGCATAAAATTCTAAGATAAATTGAAAATATCTAATAACATATTAATTATATTATTAATAGCAAATGATATGAAAATGTCATTAACAAAATACTTAAACCCAATAAAATCGTTTGTTATTTAAGAAGTGCTTTAAAATATCAATTTTAGATTATTTAATAATGTTTTTCAGTTAAAAATCCACATTATCTTCATCCATAAAATATTCACATTTAATTTACTATCTCAAATTTTATTTATGATTTGTAAGTATTGTTTTACAAAGTGTATTTTCGGAATGTTTTCTATTCATTCACCGCATTTGACACACATACAACAGGTGCTGTATCATTTTCTAATCTTTTGTTTCTCATTATTCGAATTTAGTCTCGTAAAAGTTAAACTGAGTTCAAACATTACGCATAAATCAAACTCTTCAACAAATTTCAAAACATATTTACAAATACATACAGACATACATACATACTACCATACACAGCCAACATGTGGCTAAAAAAAATGGAGAAATATTTTGAATATATGTACATATGAGTACGGGAACTAACGTATGCAAGATTATTAATGTATGAACTTTTCAATAATGAGCGGTGTGAGAACAAACATAATTTCCAAACTATATTACAAAAAAAAAATAAAAAGTATTGAAAAACGATTATACAAAAGAAGCCACAGCCAAAAATATCAACATCATTTTATAATGAGAAAATACTTTAATACGAGAAGAAGAAAAAACCAAAGGAAAAAACCTGATACCAAAGAATGCATAGAGTACATGCTAGGAGTGAAGATGTAGCTACAGAAGTACTATTTTTGGTTCGAACAAAAGTACTCGTACTTTCTTTAAACACTTTAAAGATAATTTGATGCTACTGCGTTTAATTTTGCGTGGTTCACATGCATAGTTTACGTATCTATCTATGATATTAATAGGCTATGCGATTTCTCGTGACCGATGTTTTGTTCTACCGTTTTATCCCGGTTTTGACCAAACGTATATTATTTGAAAGGTATTTCTTTTTAGCCGTTTTGCAGATTTACAGATTTTTAAATTTTTTCCTCTATTTTGAGTAAATTGCAATTAAAGTTGCTACTAACCCATACATAAAATAATACATATACTATGTGTGTTTTATTAATTTTGTTAATGTGTTTGTTAATGAGTTTGTTATCTTCATTCACAATAATAATAAACCATAAGTGTTGGATTGTGAATTGGCTAAGTTGAAAAATAAAGCTGCCTTGAAACTGCACTCGAATTTGGAGCGCTGGACTCTGCTAGTGTAAATTATTATTTTAGTAAGTCCCATTTATGACCTTTTCGGGAGAGTAGTTTAGAATTTACTCACAAAATGCTGCAAAATTCTATAGTTTAATATTTGAAAATTATCAATTTAATATAATCATGATTTTAGGATAATCTTAAACAATTTATAATTTGTTGGAAGCATAAATTTTGTATATTTAGGAGTGTGATCGGAAAAATCTTAACATCCTATTTCCTCTTAACTTTTTTCGCACGCATTATTTGAATTATCAAGTTATCTTTGAAAAATATTTTAGTTATTATGCTTAATAACAAGCCAGTTGATTTGTTGTTAGTTGATTAAAATGATAAAATTACTAAATATTTTTAACAAAATCGAACTTGGTCCTACAAAAAGTTGGAAAATGAATCAAAGGCCTGCCGTCAGACTGTTTCCAATGTTATTAGAAACTATCAGAGGAATTCGTTCCTTGATAGGAAACATGGTTCGGGAGGAAAGAAGGGTCTGCATGATGTTTGTAAGACACAGAAAGTAGAAAGCATATTTGAAAGAGCTCCCAACACATCCGGTAGAAAAGTAACACGGTTAGATCAGTGCCCGGACTATTTGGAAACATACAAATTCCAAAAAGTTTCAGGCAGGATGGCTGAAAAAAATTTAGACGCCTAAAATAGAGCACGGAAATTGAAATCATTTTTCATAAAAAAATACTTCTACTGCTTAATGGATGACGCACAGTGGAGCATTTCACGAGAAGGCAATCAAAAGTCCATAACTTTTAATTGGATTGGAATTTTGATATGCGGTTTTTTTTTTTTTGTTTGGTAGGTGCGACTTTAGCCTTTAATTTGCTATAAAACATAAACAGCGACCGACAATAAAACAAGTTATGGAGGGCTTAAAATACATTTTAATTTTTAGATGAATTTTAGTACAAAAGTGAAGTGTTAAAAGGTTAAAAAATGTTCTTTTATATAATGTCTTATTTTTTCAGTTAATTTTAAAACTAATACTTTTTAAGAATTTTGTTAGTTAAATTTTGTTAGAAAATGACAAGCTTTGGCCCTCGTAAACTTCTTAGTCCTAATGTTCACAAGGGCCAAAGGTTGGCTTTTTTTTTTTTTTTGAAAGAGCCCGAGTTCAAATATAATTTATTAAGCAGCGAACGTAAAAGTTACCTGATATTGGTTCAAGATGAAAAGTTTCAATGAAAGAGACGTATGTTTTTACTTTAGTTAAAAAATTTTTTAAAAAAGACTATTTAAATATTTCTATATCAATATTTATTTTAAATTTATAAAATACATAAATTTTTAAATCAAGAAAAATTTTTAACTATATAAAAAAGAGTATAACTTATTGTTGGTGTACTTAAAAATTACTTTAAATCAAACAATTTCAGTAAATATTTCTTCTAAATAGCCTTGATTATCATCTTCTTGAAGTTGTTTAGATTCTTCGTGTAATTAAATAGAGGTAATTTTCCATTTTTGTCGAATGTTGGACATATATGGATCTGAAGTGCACAACAAAATAGTGATAAGGTCTTCATTAGTGCCACATCTGGACATTTTTCTCGTGTTGTGCACGCGAAAGAATCTGTGTAGTCTTTGTACCTTTTTTCTTGCGCTTCTTCCAATAGATCTCCTATTGGTAGCATATATTGTTTTGAATTATCTGTTCCCCATGGTACAAAATTTTATGAACTGTGGATGACATACATATATCTCCAAGAGTATTTTTCGTTGTAAAGTATAGCTGTTTTATTGGCGTCCTCTCCAAATTGTTTTGCATTTATCTTTCTGCTGCATGCTATAACTTGTAATATGATTTTGAATCGTCTTATTAATTCATGATCTACACCTGTGATAGATGCTGCAGTTTCTGGATCTGAAAAAAATCTCCTTGCAATATTTCCATCATTTGAGTTTTCTTCCCTTGTTTTGGTTGGCCTAGCTGTAGAAATTTTTCTTGAATTCGTTTTTTTTTTTTGCTTTCTTTTTTCTTTGTTTTTTTTCACCAAATTCCAAATCATAACCCAATTTAAGAATATGCTCCATAAAACGTTCCGACTATTAATGTTTTTGAAAAATACCTATGTAAATGTACCTGTCAAAATAAAAAAGATTTTACCCATTAATATTATTTACCAATAAGCGCATTGTGTCTCAACCATTTTTTATAAGTATATAACAACTCGTGTCAACTCTACCGTTTCCTTTTTCTGTCAGTATAAAAAACAAATAAACTCACGCAAAAAAAATACACCGGTACGACAAAATTTTGTATTCATAACACACAGACGGACGGACGGACATCGTTAAATCGACTCAGAAAGTGATTTTGAGTCGATCTGTATAATAAAAGAGGGGTATAGGGGTATATTTTTGGTAGTTACAAACATCAGGGCAAACTCTTTGTACCCTAACCACATAGTGGAAAACTTTTGTATTCATAAATTTTGCACAAAATATCTGACCTTGGGTCAGAAAAATAGCTCTGGAGCACACGGGCGGAAACTAGCGGGTATACAATAGGGTATATGAGTGTAGGGGAGGGTTCGGACTACAGAAGAGTGCAAGATTTTTTTTGATGGCTTTAGATGGGCAGGAATTATGTCCCTTTTTTAAAATATTTTTTTGTTTTTAATTTGTAAACGACTCAGTGACATTATATTCTAACATTAATATCTTAGAAGTTACAAAATTATACAAAATTTATTTTACTTTAAAATCTTCTAAAACAAAAAAGTTACAGTCATTTAAAAATTTAAATTTACAAAGAAATTTTTAATTTTTGCAAAATACTAGGAAAGTCCATTTTCGAAGACCCTGTTCGCTGTGATATAGTTGAAATAGAGTCGCAATTTGTTGGGTTCCAAGGTTCACTGGTATTAATTTTCAAATGAATAACATAACTTTAAAATCGGTAACCATAAAAAAATGATTTTTGGTCGCCTTCTCAAAATATGGTCCAGATGACAGACTTTTCGCAGCTTTAGGGTCAAAATTTTTATGTTACTAATGCTCGAGGAAATGTTCGAGATAAGTTTAAAATCCGAAATTTTCTCGTTTTTATATCTTCGAACAATATGACAATGAAAAATTACTAATTTTCTCTTTTCCAGCGATGTATTTTTTTTCTTTTTGGCCCATTGCACTTATTAATAAAAAAAAAAAAAAAACAATCACAAAAAATGTTTGGCGTACTTTGTATACTACACTCTAATAAATATGGGAATTACCATTTTAGAAAAGGATTGAGGTGGATTTACATGTTACAGGTTTGTATTATATTTACTGAGACGAACAGTTAAATATTCTTAAAATTATTTCTTTTCATTAAAAGAAAATAAAAATAGGTCAAAAACTATAAACAACTGGACCATTATTATTACTGCAAATTTGCAGTCAGTAAAATCCCTACTTTGTTTAATTTTTTAAATATATTTCAATATGCAAATTTTATGCGTTCTTCTAGACAGCGATGCGTGCTTTTCGCGCTATCTTTATTGCCTTCTAACGACCCAAAATGCAATTTTTTTCTATTTAGCGATTTTTTTAAGCGATAAATTGTCGCTTTTTGTAAATACTTATTGTAAATACAACAGTTTTTGTTAAACAAAATTGTACATATTTGATCATACTATTTTTTACAACTGAATATGAAATTAAAGACATAATTATATTTTCTGTGTGAATCATAAAAGGGTTTAAATCATGTGCTACTAATTATAAAATTCGATCAAATATTTCTACTAAAATTCCAGAATTCAGAAAAAAACACACACTGAATAAAAACCTCGTACATATATGTAAACAAACATAGCAAACAGACACATATTTTTATTTTCATATCAATTATGTGTTTTTCTAAATTTTGTACGGTGCCGAACACAATCATGACTGTGTTTCGTTTTAATATTTCGTTATCTAACGAACATTTTTGTATCACGCAGAATTTGTTTCGATCACACATAAACCACACAGATTCGAGTTTAGCTTTATTTGAAGTTCGTTTTCTGGTTCGTGTAATTTTATTTAAAATCAATACTATGGCTTGAAGATTAGTCAAAAATAATAAATTTTTATAAGAGAAGAGACAACTATAATAAAAATTATTCACTTACTTCATATTTTTTTTTTTTAATTTATATAAAAATTATCATGAAATACTAAATTATCTCAATTGTACAGATAACATAAAACCTACTCCTTTTATCGCTTTTCGCATCGCTGCTTCTAGATGCAAAGATTTTATAGATTTTTCATTAAATTATTGATTGGCATTTAGACAGAAAGTACTTCGAAAGTTCAATCATTGTTTTATTAAACCCTTTTTAAGCTTAAAAAAAAGTACAAATATTGGTACAAAAAAGTCCAGTTCTTTAAAGTCATACTAAATGTGTATGTTATTCATCATCCCTATAACATTTATAAATGGTGAGTGTGTTTATGTGTGAGTGTGTACATATATTAAAATCATGTATGATCATCATCTTCACATCACATTTATGTTTGGACGCCACTTTAAGTGTTCTCTCACACTTAAACGAGACTCATTAAACGCCATTGTAATTGTCTGTGTGTGTGTGTGTTTGTATGAGCGTGTGGGGCGGAGCTGCCCAAAGGCACACTTTTGTGAATGAACACACATAAACGCAACACATCACAACATATTGTTTGCCCAGACCTCAATAAATGTGTGTTGGTGCATGTGTATGCGTATGTGTATGTGCCTTGAAATATCAGAAGCAGCATCATCATCATCATCATCATCATCGGTATCATCTTTTTTTCTCAAAGTAATTTATACTAAACCTACCAGCCAGATCAAACTAAAACCAGGCCGTTAACCATGTGTGTATGATTTGATTACTATGATGTACTCTTCGCTACAATATTTAAAAAAAAAAATCTTAAAATTCAACTTGTATTGTAGGTAAATTCCCATTAAAAAAAAATCGTGAAAAAATCATCATGGATGCCGAACGGAACAGTATAAAAAAGAAAATAATTTTAAAATCCTAAATAAGCATAAATAAATGGCAGTCGATTATATAAAGAATGAACGAACCGCGCTGAACTGAATGCTTATGATGTTGATGTTGCTGTTGCTGAAACTGATGCTCTGATCATCATCAGAATCATATTTAATGCTCTGAGTTTGGCTGTTTGACTGCTTCTGATGCCAGAATAAAGTAAAATTCATTTCATTGAATCGATTTTCGTTTTGTATTCAACATTTGTAGCTCTACAAAATATTTCAAATATGTATAGTTCTTTAACTCGTTTCCGTTTCTTTCGTAAAGCTGCCAGATTATTTTGATAATTTTAAAAATCGACAGAAAATCTTTATCAAAAAGAAAAAAATAAAAAATTAGGTAGTATATTTGTTATGTATATAACAATTCTCCCAATCATAGGAGTTCTCAAATCTAGAAATGTTTTTCTATAACAAAGTTAGGGAATTGTTAGTACAAACTGAATAAAGAAATGTTGCCAGAATTTAAGAAATTTTATCTAATTTTCCTCCATGTGTTGTTTTGATTCTATATTCCAATAAAATTTTTAGATATTCAAATGATCATTGTCCATGTTTGAAAACTTTAAAAGTACATAATTTGACTTAATATTATTGTTATAGACATTCACAGTGTCAGACAAATATTTTGGCACAGAATAACTAGAAAAATAAAAACGTCTTTGACCTGTTTGGCTAAACAGAAGTCCCAGGCAATATGAAATGCAAAAAACATGCATTGTTATCAAACAAAAAAAAAAAACGTGTTATATTGCTATCATATTTTTTAGCCTGATTTAAACTTTTAATGTTTTTTTAAGCAGACCCATAAGAAAATAAGGCAAATTTGGAATTTATTTGCTTTAGTTTTAATAAGCTTGTTCAATCGTTTGCTTATTGCAAAATAACACCGAAACTTTAGGATACTACAATTGCTGAAAGAAAAACTAATTACGCATCTACATTCTCAAGGCAAATTTTTGGCAAAAATTGGATATATAATGGGAAGAAGCCGTTTCACTATAAGAAGTATAGTAAATCGTTTTAAAAACTGCAAAAAATTGGAAAGAAAAAACAGATCAGATCGCCCTAGAACTTCTATTATGCGGAAGGTAACAGAGAATCCAAAAAAATACCAACGGAGATTGTGGCTAAAGTAATAAAAGATTTTGAAAAGGATGTCAGCCCAAGAACTACACGTGAAGTACTTTTACATGCCGGATTTCAATCAAGAGTAGTAAGACGAAAACCTTACATAAATCAAGTTTAAACAAGTAAGAGTGTTAAATTCGGCTGTGCCGAATCTTTGATACCCTCCACCTCGGTTTGAGTATTGATAATAAATGTAAACTAAATATTGGAAAAAGTAAACAATTTGTTAAACTTAATACCAAATTATTTCAGAAAATTCTTCGGGTTGGTTTTCGTCTTTTCTATTATTTCGGTGTTTGCTTTTTGGTCATCGTGGTTGCTGATCGGCATGCATTTAGGTTATATATCTACATGCATGCGTTTCCGGTTATATGACATAACTTCTCGTTTAATTTAGTTTTTGCTACTTAAATAGCTCGCCCTAACCTCCATTGCAAAGGTAATGGCTGTGTAGGGTGGCTATATGCATAAAATCATGCTAATTGGAGATGGCTGTATAGTTTCTTTTAACTGGCCAAATATTTCTCCTTTGCGGCCATATGGGTCGGATGGAGTAACAAAATAATAACCAAAAAAAAACTCTCAACTTTTTTATTAAAACATTGCCATATTTGGAAAACAAAGAGAATAAATTTATAATAATAAATATTCAAATTAGAGATGCCAAACGCAAAAAACTGAGTGTCCCAAACATTTTAAATAAAATAATTTGTTATCTTTATTTTCTGAAAACTTCAAATTTTCATCCAAAAAAAATTGTGAAAATTTATATATAAATAACATTCTCATCAAATTGAGTTTATTTATGTAACTATTTTTATGTTCGCAATTCTTAAATATCATTTGACGTTTTCTAAAATTCATTGAATTTAAATTAATGTTTTCTGTAGTGTAATTCTGTAAATTTCAACGATCCGACAATCGCAAAATATATCGACAGCTATTGTTGTTTGCACTAAGGATTAAGTGATTCACTAAGTGCATACATCTTAACGACAGTCGACAAATCATTTTTTCTATTTATTTAAATTGTAAACGAGTGGCATCTCTGTTAAAATAAGTGAAAAACACAAAGAATAGAAAAAAACAAATTACTTCGTTTTTGACAGGATGATTTTATGTTTATGTTTAATATCTTTATTTTGTTTACTAATATTTCTGTTTACTTATTTGAAAATGAAATAATGAATTGAATATGCTATTTAATTTTTTTATTTATATAAAAAAGTATTTTAAAGAATGCAAAATATTTTCACTATTTTATGATTGAATAAACAACACAAAAACGGTTGTCGTTAAGATAACAACAAAAGCTGACTTTAACAATAGCGAATATCGTTTACAATTTTTACTGATAATTTTCCAATTTTCTTTTTTTAACGATTCGACTATCGTTAAAAGAAGTTACTTAATCGCGGTACTGAAAAGTTATTAATTTTTCCTGAATGGCAATATTTTTTTTTAAATGTAAACATTTTTTAAATGTAAACATATTTGGTGTTTTTTTTTTTTGGAATTTCAATTTGTGTTTAACGAATAAAATTTATATATTAAAGATGCAATTGATGTCTTCTAAATTTAAAATTATTATTTCCGACGTTTTGAATTGATTTTCTGAAATTCAATTAATATTTTCTAATTTATAATTGGAAATTTTAATTCCAGTTTTTAGAATTGATATTTTCTTAAATTTAAATGGAAAATTTAAAAAGTGAAATTTTGTATTTATGTGAATAATAATGCTTTAGTAATTATAAACAATTTTTAAAAATTAGATGTAATCGCAATCAGATATTTTGTAGGTAAAGCAGAATAATAGTTCTATATAACTATGTAGAACTGTTTTGAAAGCAAAACTCGGTAACTCTATTTTATAAAGACAACAAAAAGTTAACATGGCAAACTTATGTTCATATTTGTAAAAGAATAATGAAAAAACGTATGAAATAAAAAACCAGCCCGTGTATACTCTTAACATTGTTCTGTATGATATCTAGTTGAAAATATTGACATTCATGTTAAAATAGAAATAACTATTGCAAAGCTAATTAGAACAAAAATTGTAGCGCCATCTACTGTGACACAGTCACGCTGAGCAAAATGAAGTGACACTCTGTTAATGCAAAAGAAATGTATTTTCCCCACAACAAAATATTGCAGAATTTTATGTAAATGAAATAATATACCGATTTGTAGTTGTTATGGATATACATATATAGAATATATGTATATTATTTGTATTATTTAATATGTGTATGTATGTATGTATATGTAAATATTACACACAAAAAATACAACATCAAAAGTTTTTTTGTTTTTTTTCTCTAAATAAATTTATACATAAAATTTTTTTTTTGCTAAATTTACATTGTTTTTTTTTTGTTAACAACTAGGTATTTTAGCATTATTTGCTTTAGATGTTGGTGAATTTTTACTCCCTTTATATTAACTCGTAATGTCTGCTTGTCGAAAAAATTTTGGATCGATTTTAACCCCTTTCCCGTGACCCATTCGATCTGAAATTTAGCAGGCAGGCTTGTGGTAATGACAGAAATGATCTAACAAATTTTTTTAGTGATGCCAAAACAATGGAAACTTTTAAATTTTTCTACCAGATTTAATAAAAAAAAATTTAAAAGGGGTTAGGTTTTATTATATTATTACCACAACGACCACAAAAACAACAAGTTCAGCTATGACAACATATTTTTTTCATATTTTTCATTTTTTTTTTACTTTTTCAGAGATTTCCCTGGACCTGTTCCACCGATTATAATGATTTTTGAAACAGAAATCTTTCCATGAATTTGGTAAATCATTCTCAATAAAAATAATCACTGTAGCTGCACTATTGAGGGCGTGAGCGTGACAAGAACATCATAGAAAATTATATTTTTTCAAGACTTTTTTTAGTTCGTCATTCAAATCTCGGGCCCTGATCGACCGATTTGGACGATTTTAAGTAGCAAACTTCTCAGGATGTTAATGAATCATTTTTAATGTCAACGAGCACCCTAGCTGCCCGATTGATGCCGTGATCGTGATTTCCACAGACGGACAGACGGACAGACGGACATCGCTATATCAACTCCGGTTGTTATAAGGATCACAAATATATATATTTTATGGGGTCCAAAATTTTTTTTCTAATTATTACAAACGGAATGACAAACTTATATATACCCTCTGCACACTTGCGTGGAGGGTATAAAAAGTAGAGATTGGAGTTCATATAAAAACTAGTCAAGTGATTTTTGGGACAAAGTGGTGTTTTCGGACGAAAGCATATTTAATATGTTTCAACTCGATGGACGAATTAGGGCTTGGCGAAAACCTAATACTGAGTTTCATGAAAAATATTTAGTAGATACAGTAAAGCATAGTGACGGAGGGGTTATGGTGTGGAGTTGCATGTGCTCTGCCAGTGTTGGAAATACCGTCTTTGTTGAAGGTGTAATGGATATGAACACACTTAAAGCATACCTTAAAACTAGTATATCAAAATCGGGACTTGATAATCATTATTACTTTCAACAGGACAATGATCCTAAACATACGGCTAATGATGTAAAAATGTGGATAATTTAATTTGTCTCCCACATTCTATCTAGCGCACCGCAATCACCAGTCCTAAATCTCATTGAACATTTGTGCGAGGAACTAGAAAAGATATTTTAAAACATCACATTAGCAATAGAAATCAATTCAAAGAAATCATTTCGAGGGAATGGAGAAATATAGGAGAGGATAATACCAAAAAATTGGTTCATTCAATGTCTAACGGACTTCAAGTGTGCCAATAGTTGTGTCAACAAAAATACTGACCAAAAAATGCAAGTAAGAGAGTATGTGAGATAGACGCAGATTCAAACCCCACGGCCGACCTAAGTAGAAAAATTTTATATAGAAACAATCTATTCAATGTTCAATAAAATCACTGATGACGGCTGAAATTCCTGAAACTAGTCCGATTAAAGGTACAGTGTAATTATGCATTATAGAAATATATGCTTTTTTCTTCTCTACCAAGCACCATTGAAACAAAATCAAAATTTGCATATTAATTACAGTATTAATTGCACTATGTCTGAAAGTGACGACAAATCTAACAAACTATTAAAAAATTTTGATTCAGAGCAACATCTCTAATATATCGCACCTGTACCTCTAAAGTGAGTCAACTAAAAATTTTTCAATTTTCACTTTTTGCAAGAAAACGATACACAGAGGTCATATCTATCCTCTGTAAAAATCTAACATCGGTTTTTCTAGTCTTTCGCAAAAAAAATACAGTTGTAACTCTCTTTGTTCTTCAGAATCCAATAAAAAGATTTTATTTTTTTTTTTTTTTGTTTTTTCATATTTTTATTTCATATGTACATATATAAAAATATTTACAATATTTGAGATCTTACTTATATTAAATAGTATTGCAACAAATAAAAACGTTTTATCTTATTTTACAATTCCTAATAGCTCAATATAAGGAGAAAAGTATTTAAAAAAAAAAAACCTAATAATGTACGTCAAATAAAAGTTTTATTGGAGAAGTGGGAGTAGGTTCTAATATGATATCTTCACATAAATGGAAGAGAAGAATAAGAAACTACTCGAATAATTCTCTAATTATGTCAAACTCAGACATTCTGCATCGATTTTCGAATGACAGTGTCAAATTTCTCATAACCATATATAATGTTTCATGTTTAAAATGTTCATGTAAATGAACTGTTGAATGCCTTATCCGTAAGTTGTGTATGATTTTAAGATTCTTGTTTTGTATTATTTTAAGCTTTTTAATGTTTGTTTTGCAAGCTTTTGTGGACCATACTTGACATCCATACAACAATATTGGACGAATACAACATTTATATAAAAGTAGTTTATTCTTTTCGTTTAAGTGCGATTTTCTATTTAAAAGTGGAAACAGTGCTCTGCCACATTTTATTGCTTTATTACAGGTGTTTACTATATGCTGCTTAAATGTTAGTTTTTTGTCTAATGCGACACCCAGATATTTTATAGAATCACTAAGCTCTATAACATTGCCACGAATTATTAGTGGCCTATTTGGGACCCTTTTGGGAGATTTATTAAATGGAAATATTATTGCCTGGGTTTTCTCATTGTTCATTTTTACTTTCCATTTTTCAAAATATTTGGTACTTTTTTCAACGCTTGACTGCATTTTTTTTATAATGGCATTGGACAATTTACCAGAACTTATAAACGCACTGTCATCAGCATAAAATGCTGCCGTGTTGTTTCTTGCTACTGCAAAATCTGAGGTAAAAATCGAATAAAGTGTAGGAGATAGCACAGATCCTTGGGGGAGACCAGCTGGAATGTGTCTTGTGGAGGATAGAATATTGTCTATTGCTACAACAAAAGTTATTTTTTCAAGAAAGCTTTTAATTAGTTTTTGTATATACAATGGATAGCCAAACTGATTTAATTTATAAATTACGGCATTATGCCAAATCGAATCAAAAGCTTTTTCGATGTCGAGGAAAACTATTCCAGTGCTTTTTCTTGCAATTTTATTAGACTCAATTATATTAACAATTCTCTTAATTTGATGTACTGTAGAGTGCTCCCTATGAAATCCAAATTGCTCATTTTTAATAATACAGTTGTCCTCAGTAAAATCCTTTAAACGTTTATGTATAATTTTTTCAAATATTTTGTCTAGAACACTGAGAATACTTATTGGCCTATAGCTTGAAGGTAATTTAGGATTTTTTCCTTTTTTATGTATGGGAATCACCCTAGCTTTTTTGAACAGATTGGGGAAATATCCCATTTTTATACAAAAATTGTAAACCCTACACAAAACATTGTGGAGTTCTTCGGGCATTTTTTTTCATCATGATGGTATTAATCCCATCTAGCCCAGGAGCTTTATTATTCTTGAGATGAAATATAATGTCTTTAATTTCCGATACATTGGTCAAAACAGTATTATTAATTTCATCTTGAATATTTCTATTAATAGTTTCAATATAATTATTTACTGCTCTTTCCATGGTCGAGGTGTTATGGAGTGAAACTTTATGGTACTGCTCAAAAACTTCCGCAATGGCATTTGCTTTACTTTCATTGTCACATAGTTCAACGTCATTTACAGTAAGCTTTCCTAAAAGAGGACGATTTCCCCTTATGGATTTAGTAATTTTCCAAAAAATTTTACTTCCATGAGATAAGGTGGCAATAAAATTGGACCAGTTTTTATTTCTATCTTGATTTAGATGAAAATTTATTAACCTATTCATTTGTTTTAAAATAGATGATAGTGTACGTCTTCTAGCTTGGTCTGCGCACCTTTGAAGTTGTCGCCTATAAATTCTACGTTGTATTATCAGGGATTCACTTATTGGGGATATTTTTCTGCACCATGGATTGAGACGTTTGGTTGGAACTTTATTATGAGCACCATTTATTATTTCGATTAAGCTCTCCAAAACGTTTTCTATATTTAAAAAGTTTATACACACATTGTTCAGCCCACGACTGTTTATTTCGTTTATAACCCAAGAGCGTATTTCATTCCAATTATCTAAGTGATATAATGATGTCATTTTTATTGAATTCGCAACATTTCCAGTTATAGTGCAAGTGAGAGGGACGTGATCTGAATTCAGTCTGCTTGGATGCGTTTCTAAATTGGTCATATTTAAATTAGAGTTTGACAAAACTATGTCAACTATAGAGGGCTGGGTGTAGTTGGTAGATTGACCAAAACGTGTGAAATCATGTGGATAATAAATGTAATAGTTGGACTGTAATTGATGTTGATAAAGAACATTACCTGAAGTATTGTTGTCAAAACAGTTCCAGCTGGTGTAAAGTCCATTAAAATCGCCAAAAATGAAAAAGTCAGTAAGGATATTAGTTAATTTGTCTAGATCGCCTGTAAATTTATTGTTGTACTTGGGACAGTATGCCGACGTAAAAATTGTTAATCGCCCATTATTATTTAACGATATTGAATTATTCTCAAAAAGTGACGTTTGACATTTAGGTAAAAGTTGATGAGTAATTGAGTCTCGAATGGCAATGAGAACACCCCCTCCATGAGTGGGTCTATCATCTCTATATATCTTATAACTAGGGAGACTAAATTTGTGATGTTGCTTCAGAAACGTTTCATTAATAAGAGCTATGTCGATTGCAAAATCGTGTAAAAAACGCTCAAATTGAGCAATTGCTGAATTGGTAGATATGCCTTGGGCATTCCAGTGCATAACGTTAATACATTTTAAATTATTGGTATTAGATAACATGACGAAGCATATTGCCTAGCACCCTCATTTTGTCGTATTTATTTCTGCATTTTTGGAGGTCATCTAATGCTTGGAAATAAATATCTAATAACCGCTCATTAGGTAAATCATCGCAATCACCTATTGGATCATCTTCAAAAGTTACATCAGCGTATCTGTCTCTATTTACCTTTGGAACATTTTCTCTAGTAACATCTGAGTACCTAATTATATTTATTGTAGGCGTAGTATTAGCATTTCTTAAAGTAGTTGGGCTGTTGTCATGAACACTTTGAATATTCGCAGAGTGCATGTGTAAATCGGGAACAATCGGTCTTCGGTGTAGTCGACTTGTTCTATCTGAGATTCTGCTACGGATCTCTAAATATTCTTTCCGGCACGGACATCTTGGGTCGTCAGCTCTATGATTTATATTTTTGAGGTTTCTTGCAGAGCAATTAAAACATTTGAAAACCACTGGAGTATTTGTAGTATTTTTATTTATGGTAAATTCAGAATAGTCATGATCACCAGCGCAAGCTGGACAAACTGGCAGACGGTAGCAATTTGCAGATCCATGTCCATACGTAGAACATTTGGAGCACAATGTCGGGCCCTTATTACCTTTATGAGGATTCCTCCAATGTACAGCTATGCCATAAAAAAATCGTATTTTTATAAATCACGTTTAGCAATGTGTAACTTATCAAATTCAATCATGTAGAGTGCATCATCAATGTTGGATCTTTTTGTTACGACTTCTTTAACACTTATTGGTACTATATTAAACGTGTTTTTAAATTCTTCAGTAATAGTAGTAATACTTAACTTAGGAAGGCCAAACAACATTATTTTAAATTTCTTTTCGTCTTTAAATTGATGAGTATAGAATTTTAGCTTTGCTTCTTTAAGTTTTTTCAAAGCTTGTGTGCCACTAAAAAGATGTATTTTGAGTTGCACCCTAAAAAAAATGTTTTTTTTTGATGATCACTGAAAAAATCACAAAAACAACTACTGTTGTATACTTATTATTCGCAATTCTTTGTTTTTAAATTTTATAGTAAATACAAAAAAGAAACGTTTTTGCCTCTACTGAAAATTTGTAAATTTTGAGTTGACTCACTTTAGAGGTACAGGTGCGATATGTAAAAAGTGCAGTATGTAGAATCTACAATCCATACATCACATATGACAACTGTTACGAAATTGAGAATAGTGGAAATTAGAAGTATAAATGCATAGATATTAAAAAATACAAAATACACAGAGTTGTATCTTCTGAGATTAATACGAAGTAAAAGCTGTATGGTATGAAAACTGATTCTTAACCACACTGCTCGTAGGTCTGACTTTAGGTTAATGTGTTAAAGCGCTGACCAAAAAGTGCAAGTACGAGTATATGCGAGATTTATTTATTTATTTATTTTATTTATTTATTCAGTCTATGGAATCATCCTTACAGACTACTTAAAGTATATGTACATTTATATTATAATTTATATATATAATTAAACATTTAACAAAATTGATATAAAACATTTATTTAATTCAGATGATTTAATGCATTTAAGTGTAATATAATATCTGTTCTCACAATATCCAAACTTTTATTAAAATCAATAAACTGATACAGCATATTAAACTCATCACAAATTCTGCGTAGTGGATTAAAATTAGCATAGTTTGTACAATAATATTTGATAGTTAGAAAGTTATAATTTCTTGATGATCGAAAAGGAATATTTATATTTATTTTGTTGATAAGAAATTCAGATTTAAGACTACCATTTAACAGTTTTAACAAGAAAGTAACATTTAGCATATGTCTGCGACTTTTCAATGTAGGAAGCTTAATTAGAGCCAGACGATTTTCATAAGATGGCAACCTGATATTAGGATCCCAGCCCAAACCACGAAGACAAAATAACAAAAATTGTTTTTGAACTGATTCAATTTTATTCGAATGTATATGATATTGCGGATCCCAGACTACAGACCCTTATTCGAGTATTGGTCTTACCAAGGTAGTAAACAATTGTTTTGTCGTATACGGATCCGAAAACTCTTTAGCCCACCGTTTAATGAATCCAAGTACACCAGTAGCTTTATTTATTGTTAGCGAAATATGACTTCTAAAGTCGAATTTTTTATCCAGAAGTACGCCAAGGTCGTTGAATGAATCCACTAAATCAAGCACAGCATTATTCATGATATACCGACCATTAATTGGAATTGATCTTGTAAAAATCATATATTTGCATTTTTTGACATTTAGGTCCATTAGATTCATATTACACCAAGTAGTTAAACGATCAATATCATTCTGTAAAAGTGATTGTTGATCAAGATTGTTGAGGGTAAAAATTAACTTTACATCATCGGCATACATTAATGTAGTTGAGTGTTTAATTACAGAAGGAAGATCATTTATAAATAGCGTAAATAAAAGAGGTCCCAAGTGACTACCTTGAGGTACACCAGATAATACTTTTATGTTGTTGGAATACGAGTTACGAAACTTAATACATTGTGTTCTGTCTTTTAAATATGATCCAATCCATTTTATTAGCATTATACCAAAGCCCATACGGTCAAGCTTAAACAACAATAGATCATGATTTACTTTATCGAATGCCTTGCTAAAATCATTATAAATAACATCTGTTTGTTTCATATTAATAAAACCATCATTTACCAAAGTTGTAAACTCCAAAAGATTTGTTATTGTAGAGCGTGATTTGCAGAATCCATGTTGCGTTGGAGATATGATAGAGGACACATGATGTGACAACGTGTCATATATAAGATTTTCAAATAGTTTTGGAATAGCACTTAATTTAGCAATACCTCTATAATTCGAAATTCCAGACTTAAAGAAGGGAATAATAAATGATTCTTTCCAAATGGGAGGAAAGTAACCCAATTTAAGGGATATGTTAAACATATAAGTCAAAGGAATATACAATAAATGTGCGCAGCGCTTTAAAATGCAACTAGGAACACCGTCAGGACCAGCAGCATACGACAATTTTAATTTTGTCAGGGCATTCAGAACTGTATGTTGATTGATGGATGGTATATTAATAATTGAAGATTCCGATATTATGTATGGATACAGATTATTAAATACTGTCGAAGAATAAGTTGATGCAAAAAAGTCTGCAAACGTATTACTTATGGAGTTATCATCTGAAGATTCTAAATCACCGTACTTCATAACCGAAGGAAAGTCCGCAGTACGTCTTTTAAAATTAATAAATTTATAAAATGATTTTGGATTATTTTTTAGATTATTCCTTACTTTAATTAAATAGTTATTATAGGCCAATTGATTAGCAATAATAAATTCCGATCTTGATAACGAGTATTTCATATAATCTATCAATGTTCCATATTTTCTATAATTTTTGAACATTTTGTTTTTCTTATTATACCCAATACCACTATGTGGTTTGGGTATAATGACTTTGTGCTGCTGTTTGTAACAACCAAAAATATTTGACCTAGACCCATCTTTAATTATACCGATCGAATCAGAATCACTTTCTGAGTTGATTTAACAATGTCCGTCCGTCCGTCCGTCCGTCCGTCTGTGTGTCCATGTAAAGCTTGTAATCAAACTGCAGGTCGCAAATATGAATATATTTTGACGAAATTTGGTATATAAGCTTTTATCGGCCATGGGATGAACGCTATTGAAATTGGTGAGAATCGGTCCATGTTCAGACCTAGCCCCCATACAAATTACCCATATGAAATCGACATAAATTGCCATAAGATCCAAATTGTCATATAGATCTTACTCAAATTGGGTTTATATGCGTTCATTACATCCACTAATGAGTAGTCCAAAAATGATCCCTTTGACCCCATATAGAGCTGCTTCCCGATCTTCACTTAAATCTATTAAAAAACAAAAATATTGCACTGATTCTTCTCAAATTTTGTTTGTACATATTTTTGCAAAATACAAGAGACTTTACCAAACATGATCAGGATCGGTCCATTTTTGGACATAGTCCCTTTATAGCATCCGATATGAACTTTTTCATATCTGCAGCCAAAAAAATTAATAAAAATCCCACTCAAATTTGGTTTTTGCTCATTTTCAATGTCCAGTTAGTTGGGCCTAAGAGATAGGGTTTCTAAACGCATGGAATATGGTATCGTATAGTCGGTCTAGACCGACTATAATTTTCTTACTTGTTTTTAAGTTGAGATAGATGTTTTGTATTCCAAGGAGGACCATTCGATTTAGGAGGTAAAATTTTAGATACAGATGCCGAGAAACATTCAAAGAGGTGATGATAAAATGTATGCAAACACAAGTCCAAGTTATCATTGCAACGAGGTAACACATTTATCCAGTCAATTAGTAATTAGTTTTATTAAAGCAAAAGATTTTATCGCTGTGAGTTAACTTTTTTTTATGAAGAGGATAGGAACAAAAGCAAGATATCTCAAGTGTTGGATGGTATATATCTTCCGGATTAGAAATAGGGCTATACCGCAATATTGAAAAGTCATTAGGTCGCAAGTTCAAACCTCACGGCCCTATACTATGGTTAAGAGACCCTATCTCTCCGGTCCAACTAATTGAATATTGAAAATAAGCATAAACTATGTTTGAGTGGCATTGTTATTAATTTTTTTGGCTGCAGATATGAAAAAGTTCATATCGGGTGCTATATTTATATGGGGACTAGGTCGAAAAATGGACCGATTCTGACCATATTTGGTAAAGTCACTTATATTTTGAAAAAATTTATACAAACCAAATCTGTGCAATATTTTTGTTTTTTTGATAGATTTAAGTGAAGATCGGGAAGCAGCTCTATATGGGGCCTATGACTAAGACTTGTCCTATAGGGATTATTTTTGGACTACTGATTAATGGATATAATAAACACATGCAAACCCAATATGACTGAGATCTATATGATAATTTGGATCTTGTGGCAATTTATGTCGATTTCATAGGGGTCATATGTATGGGGACTAGGTCTGAACATGGACCGAATTTCACCAATTTCAATAGCGTTCATCCTGTGGCCGAGAATGACTTTGTCCGTCTGTCCGTCTGTGTGTCCATGTAAACTTTGTGATCAACTACAGGTCGCAAATATAAATATATTTTGATGAATTTTGGTATATAAGCTTTAATCAGAACGAATGCTGTTGAAATTGGAATAAATCGGTGCATATTCAGACCGAGTTCCCATACAAATGACTCTCATGAGATCGTCTTAAATTTCCACAGGATCCAAATTATCATATAGATCTCGTTCAAAATGGGTTTGTGTGTGTTAATTACATTCATTAATTAGTAATCCAAAAATAAAACCTATAGGACAATTCTTATCCATAGCCCCCCACATAGAGCTGCTTCCCGATCTTCACTTAAACCTATCAGAATCATAAATATTTTGGAAGTTGAAAATTTTTTCAGGCTAAAGATCAAATATTTTTACTTTAAAATAAATTTAAAAACATTTGCAATTTGTGTCAAAAATTTATGTATATTTTGCATGACAGATTATACAGCTGTTTCGGGAAGAGTCACCAACCCTCATCAGTAACCAAAAGCAGTAGATAGTTTGTTTGGTAAAAAGTTAATTCATATACCTTTGCTGGGAAACCAATGCAATGAGAATCCAAGCAAAGAGTTGTACTATTACACCTTCCCCAATATAACAAACTACATATAAAACAACCTTGAAACAAGTGATTTTGTATATGTGTATTAGGGTGATAGCCATTTTTTTTTTTAATTTCAAGACGTGCGGGTCGGATTATTGTGACACTGTATCTAAAAGTTAAGTGCACAAAATTTTAGCAAAATCGGACAATGCTTTCTGGACGCGCATTGAGTTCAAGGTTCAAATATGAATTTAAACCATAATCTAGAGTAAATTACACGGTGTTACAGTCAATATGCACTTTTGAAGAGACCTAGTGTAAGTTGTGGGCCTTGTTGAGTAGATCATTTTTCCATTTTTAGAATTTTGAATACACCCTCAAAATCTGAAGTTATGTCCAAAAAACGTTTTTTTAGGACTTTATGGACTTAAATATTTTTAACTTTTTCAGTTGTGGGTCGATTTTAAATTTTTAAACGGTTTTGGAAAGATGACTAACTAAGCTTTCCAAATATATATATATATATTTATAGTTTTTACAAATCCATATGGAAATAATACCCCAAATATTTCAAATTTCCAGTTTTTTTGGTGAGCTTTTCCAACTTAGGCGCCTTTTTTTTCCTAGACATTGTTTGGGAACATATGTTTTTATTATTTTTATTTGAAAGCACATTTAGTAATGAGTAAATTGACACCTTGTTTTTTTAAATCAAATGCTTATTGATAAAGATTTATTATTTTTTAATAAAAGAGACTAAACCATATATAGGATATTTCAAGTGTAAAAAATAACAGTAAAAATGTTTGCATATAAAACAGTTTATATAAGTACATAGCATATACTAGGAAAAATTATATCTGTATAATTAAATAAAAATATTGTTACATTAACAATTATTAACCACTTTTAAAAAACAAGGTGTCAATTTACTCATTACTAAATGTGCTTTCAAATAAATATAATAAAAACATATGTTCCCAAACAATGTCTAGGAAAAAAAGGCGCCAAAGTTGAAAAAGCTCACCAAAAAACTGGAAATTTGAAATATTTGGGGTATTATTTATACAAGGGTTTGTTAAAAGTATAAACATATATATATATTTGGAAAGCTTAGGTAGTCATCTTTCCAAAACCGTTTAAAAATTTAAGATCGACCCACAACTGAAAAAGTTAAAAATATTTAAGTCCATAAAGTCCTACAAAAACGTTTTTTGGACATAACTTCAGATTTTGAGGGTGTATTCAAAATTCTAAAAATGGACAAATGATCTACTCAACAAGGCCTACAACCTACACTAGGTCTCTTCAAAAGTGAATGCAATTTTTTCTATTTTGTGACATAATGTTATCTTTCTAATAAAACAACAAAATCTATTATCGGTTGAAAAACAGCAAAGTTATATCAAGTTCCCCAGGCAATAAATGCGTGGCAGACCACTTGATTAAGAAAATCGAGGTCATATTTTTAAAGACATTGAAATAATTTACAACAACAACAATTTTGCATTCTTCTGATCCCAAAATTATCATACGAAAAATATTTTGCATCTCGTCTATTGTTATGCCGTTTTAAGTTAATGTCAAAACGGTGCGAATTTTTTAGCACTATTTCAAAATCACCAATTTTACTTTTTCAAAAGTATTGTTCAAGAAATTTACCGAAATCAATGATTGAACTTTAAGGTTTTATTAACAAAATATACGTGATTAAAACTGCCACATATTGTAAGTATCCTGTTCTTTAATTGGCGAGGGCAGCGTTTTTATTTCAGCGGATTTGAAGAAAAATTTGACTTTTCATACTTTTTAAACTTTTAGGCTACATCTTTTTGGTGTTTTCATATTTCAAATATCTTTTGTCAAAATATTACACTAATTGTTATAAGTTCTTAATCTTGTAAATTAAGGTTAAATTGAAACACTATAAACTGTGCCTCTTTAAGGTCAAAGGTCAAATTTAAAGATATTTACATTTCTTAAAACAAAATATCGAAATAATATATATTTGTGGAAGGATTTCGATAAAAGTTGTTGATAATATTTTAATAATTCCAAAAAATAATATTCTGGACTTATTTTCTGAAATTAACCCGTGGGGTACTCTTGGTGTCAAATTGCATCTATATGAAAATCTATAAATATTTTCTTCATCAGGATTTTTTTTTCTTTAATAAAACAAATTTAATGTATTCATAAAATTACTCAAATTTATTCGTTATTTTATGAAAATATTTACATTATTTAGTTTTTATATTTATTACAGTATAAATAAATTTAAATATTCTTAAATTTGACCTTTAAGGGGGATAATTTATAGTGTTACAATTTAATCTTAATTTCCAGGATTGAGAACTTGTATCAAGTAGTATAATATTTTGATAAAAGATATTCAAAATATGAAAACACCAAAAAGATGTAGCCTAAAAGTTGCAAAAGCACGAAAAATCAAATTTTTCTTCAAATCCGCTGAAATAAAAACGGTGCCCTCGCCAAATTAAGAAGAGGATACATACAATATTTGGCATTTTTAATCAGATATATTTTGTTAATAAGACCTTAAGGTCCAATCGTTGATTTCGGAAAATTTCTTGAACAAAATTTATGAAAAAGTAAAATTGGAGATTTTGAAATAGTGCTAAAAAATACGTACTCTTTTGACATTAATTTAGAATGACATAACAATAGACGAGATGCAAAAAACTTTACATAAGATCATTTTGGGATCAGGAGAATGCAAAAATATTATTGTTGTAAATTATTTCAATGTCATTGAAAAATGTGAGCTCGATTTTCTTAATCAAGTGGTCTGCGGCACATTTATTGCCTGGGGAACTTGATATAACTTGGCTGTTTTTCAACCGATAATAGATTCTGTTGTTTTATTAGAAAGATAATTTACTCTAGATTATGGCTTATTAATAAAATTAATTGAAACGCAATTATTAATATCAAACTTTTTGTGAAAAATGTTTTTTTTTTTTTTTTTTTTTTTTTGATAATTTTGACATATAAATTCATATTTGAACTTTGAAAGCATTCTCCGATTTGGTTCATAATTTGTGCACTAAAGTTATAGATCCATTGTCACAATAATTCGGCCCGCACACCTCAAAATTCGACCAAAAATTTTTTTTCATACAAACCGCTGCACAGTGGGATTTCTTCATACATCTAACTGCAAAAAATAGAAGGAGTGATCCTACAACGACGAAATTTTGCACACTTGTTTAGATTTAAGTAGAAAAGAAAAATACAAAAAATTTTTAAAATCCCTCGACTCCTTGGGGTACCTCCCTTGGACCCCCATTTTTCCTAGAATTTTTGTCCTTAATGTATAGGTCGCAATTTTACGAAATTTGGCATACGTCTATAAGTTGATCTAAGAAAAAGCACTACAAATTTTGGTTGATATCCGTTGACTCCTTGGGGTACCTCCCTTGGACCCCCATTTTTCCTAGAATTTTTGTCCTTAATGTATAGGTCGCAATTTTACGAAATTTGGCATACGTCTATAAGTTGATCTAAGAAAAAGCACTACAAATTTTGGTTGATATCCGTTGACTCCTTGGGGTACCTCCCTTGGACCCCCATTATTTCACGTAATTTTCTTTTCAATGTGTAGGCCGGAATTGTTAATAGAATTTGATTAAATTTGACACACGCCTATTAATTGATAAAAGCGAAAACTAACAATTTTCGTTGAAATGCGTCGTCTTTTATGTAACCTGAATGAACAAATTTCGTATAAATATAATTCTCATTGAAAATACTAGTAATATTTAATTAAAGAAATGCTAAAAATTGGTTATTCCCTCCCAACTCGAATAAAAAATATTCATATAGGTAAACAATATGTAAGCATTTTATTCATCAACTATCATATCTTTAACTACATCATCCAATTCTAAAATATTCTTATGAGGTTGACGTCTTAAGCTACTAATATATGGATCGGACGACTCAAGCAAACGATGAAAAACATCGATATTCGTTGCAGTTCTACTGCACTTTCTAGAAAACATTAATCTATAGTTCCTGTAATCTTTATTACGCGCTTCTTCTGCTTCCTCCGAGAGCATACCAATTGGGAGTACTGCTGCATCTATTATGTCCTTTCCATGAATAAGAATTTTGTGGACAGTAACAGGCATGAAATACCATTTATAATTTTTAACAAATAGTTCAGCTGTTGCCCACGCAAATTTCTTAAACTTCATGGTATCAGTTTTCTGCCCACACGTTATTATTTGAAGAATTATACGAAAACGATCCACTAGTTCTTCATTTACCCCAGTTATATCTGCAACAAGTGCAGGGTTGGAAAAAAAACGCCTTGAGGTATTTCCATCATTTGATGTCCCAGATCCTTGCTTTACAGCATCTACGCGTAAGCTCATACGTTCCCTAAATTCAGTCTGAATTCGTTGCTTGTTCTCTTGTTTTAAAATTTTATTGCGTGCATCGATTGCAGACCACTTTTCGAAGGGTTTATTGTATGCTATATGAAGTATGCACTCCATAAACTTAATCCTAGCGTGTAATGAAGAAAGTCCTAATTTACAAGCTTCATTATCGATGTTTTTTCTTGAAACCGCTTCCAAATCATTCATTTCTGAGGGTTTAGCTTTACAAATGTAACACACAGCTGCTGAACTAGTATTTGTAACGGTCTGAGCCGTTTTACCATCAATCATCGTAAACACTAAATTATGTTTTACGTTGAAATGTTTGTCATTAACTGAAACATTAGTTTTTTCTAAAGCATCTATATTTATCCTCATGTTTTCTACAACTGTCAGGACTTTTTCTTTTGTCTCCTTAGTAAATTCGAAAAAAAATTGGACGACAGTACCTTGTTGACGATGGGCTTTTATTACACCAAAATTCCGCGCCAGTGTCTGTTTTTAGACTTAGAGGCACCATCGATGCTAAAAATAGACTCCTGTCACTTATATCACTTGGCAAGCTTTGATTGTATTCTGAATGTCCAGATGACCCATCACAGCCCCACTTCGACGTAAGAGTAAATTCAAAATTTGCTGCATTAATTCGTTCCTGCGAAAAACTTTCAAAAAGGCGCTTTGTCGTATGGTCCATCAGACTTTGTAAGCTAACAGTGGCTTCTTTTTCTGACACTTGGATTTTATCCGGATAACATTTCTTCTTTTCATCAAGAACTTTTTTATAAGGAGGCAAAATATCATATCCTTCTCTTTGCAAAACGTACTTTATTGTTTCGTACTGATGTTTTGATAATTCAGCATCCAGCATTAAGGCAAGTGCAGTTGTTGAAGGAATATATGATTGTGGTGTTATTTTTGTATCTGGTGAAGTTCCACTTGCCATTATTAATTGCTTTTGTGGGTACTGAGATGCTAAATCAGCTGCTTTGTACCTTTTACTACGATACTTGCAGTCATCGAATTCCTTAACTGGTCTTCCTTTTTTCTTTGAACAGCTAGGTTGGTCATCAGCAAGTGATACTTCGAACATATCTTAAAAAAATTTCATAATATTCAAAATAAATTATTATTATTATATTAATTCTTTAAAGATGTATGTATTTACTTTCTAACCAAGTCGCATTTTTCCGAAAGAAATAAGATTTGATTTTGTGCGATTCTCTCCAACGATTTAAAAAATGACCAAAAAACCTCTTTTGAACTGCCTTTTCCACTATTTCAATTTCATCAATAGTAAGCACCGAATTTTTCTGTTTTATAAAATTTGTTAACAAATTAACATTGCTACCATAATCAATAAGTTCATGGCACAATTCACTATATGAAACAGAAAATAAAATCATTTTTAGAATTATATTTTAAATTTTATTACAATATTTATTAACGTTAACTATTTACTTGTTGCGAATTTTGTTTTCAATTTAAGCGGTTTTCTTTTTACATTTTCTTTTTTAAAACATATGATTTTGTTTATTTTTTTTTAATCTTATTCACATCTGTCAACAATTTATTAACAAATTGTTGTTATAATTAATAACTTAAATTACTTTAAAACGTTAAGCCTAAAGGTATGCAAAACTTTTTTATTAAAAATACTAGGGTGCAATATTCGTGAATTTTTTACTAAATTTTGATTTTTTTAAAAGATTGACAAAAGTTGGTGAATTTTTTTGACTAATTCGAAAGAAGGGCCTTTTACCTTTCATTTCGTTATACTGTGAGCACGGAGGTAAACCGAGCTAACTGACTTTTTCTCCAACGAAAACAGCCAATGCTGAATTTTTAAGGACAATTTTGATGCACTCATATCTCCCAAACTATGTACGCAATAACTTTTTTTTTCCTTTAAATTAAAAACAAGGCTTCGGATTTAAATAAAATCGACACTCAGATTTTTCCGCTCGAAACATCTTCGATATATAAATCTCTGAATTTGAACAAAATTACCATATATTTCCCTTTCACAACTTTAACCAGATTTCAACCGATCTTTTCCAAGAATATAAATACATATATCTTAAAAGAAATGCAGATTTTTGTTTGCCAGACTCTTCTCTATAAAATAGCATCATTAGATTTTTTAAAAGTAATAGTCAAAAAATGCCTTTTTTGCAGCAGAAATCCCATAGTGCGCTGTAACCCAAATGTCCATATAGCATCTGAGTTAGATTTGGAGTATGGGACGTAGTCGGAGTAGGAGTCGGAACTTTTTTTGACGGCGCAACTACGGCTGTATAAAGAAGTATTTCTCTTTGGTTTCTTAATCAGTTTTCTTCTCTAATTATAGAAAAATAAGGCAATATTTCAATATAAAACCATCATTGCTTTTATAAAGAAAAACAAAAACAATAAATAAGAAATTATAATAAATATTGGTCAAAAAGAAAAGCATTTAACTTTAAATTTTAATGGTAATAGAATTTTACGGTTAATAGTGGTTCTAATATTGAGTTTAAGACACAGATGGAGCATACCAGAGATTTGGCACAGGCTAATTTAAGACTCTTACTTGTTTTTTATACAAATTTAGCCAGAAATATTCAAATTTCAAGTTAGTGCCTAAGTGAATATTGATCGGTTGGCCTTAAATCGTTTAATAATTAAGAAATTTATTAATAAGATATTGATAAATATTGTTAATGGAATTTAAATTTTTAAATTTTATTTTTGGAATGCTTCCTTATTTACAAATTTAAATTTATTTAATGAAACTGTGGAGTTTTAGAATTAAAATGGCCACCACACCCGCCCGCCTTTTAAAAATTAGTAAAACTATATACAATGGTTTATGGTTCATTTCAATTAAACACATTTTCTTAGAATCCATTTGTAGTATGTAATATATGTATAAGAAATACACATACATACGGTACGGTATTTTTTTTAATCATTATTTTCCCATCATTTAATTTTTTTTATTTTATTTTTTTCTTTGTATATAGTTTATCATCAATAAAAAACCGGAAATACTTACTTAAAACAAAAGAATTCCTAGCATTAACTGATTTCTTTTTAATTTACAGGCACCATCAGTATGTATCATTTATGATTGGATGCAGAGAAAAAGAACTTGTTTATTGCATTCGCCAATTAATTGAAGACAAACACCATTTTAGCCTTTAAAAAAAACTTTCTCATGGATTCTTAAAACAAACGTTCGTACAATAAGTTTTATTATACGAGTAGCAAGTAGCTTGATTGCAATGAGTTTGTGTCTTGAGTCTTTTAAAGTGATTTGTAAACAAACCAAGCATGTGTCTTAAGTCTTTTGATTTTATTCATTATTTTTTTTTTTTTTTGTAAATTACTACTTTATTTTACTCCTATAATTTTTTATGATTAATGACTTAAAATGTCACATGATTTTTTTTCCATAATTACACAAACCCTTTTTAAGCTCCAAATTGTATTGTATAAATTTTGCAAATCACTGTTTGTAGGTGGATTAATTGGCAAACAGGAAAAAAAAACAACAATACCATAAACCATCAAAACATGCAAACAAACAAGACTATTAATAATATATATGTGCATACATACGTACAATTGCCTTAGAACAAATACTATGACTTCGACATGTATTGCCAGTGCAACGACGAACATTAGACGTAAATTACATTCATCTGCTATATATATATATATATATATATATTTTTTTTTCTTGTAGTTTTATGGTAAAAAAAAAAAAAAAACTACAACAACACTGAAATAAATTACTAAACAGAAGGTAGTATGAGTAGCTGATCAATGAACAAATGATTTTTGCGGTTTAAAGAAAAAGGAAACATTTTTGGTTTATTGTTTAGAGGCAGCAGAGTAGTTTACAAGCAGCTATGAAGGGCATATTTGTAACTATTTCTTCGTAGTCTGTTTGCCAATAAGCACAACATGTGGTCTACAAAACAGCCTTCCAAAGTAGTTGTAGTAGTAGTAAATAGTCGTTGGCGAGAACAACGACACACAACCTAAAAAAAAGTGCTAACTAGTATGAACACCAACTATTTTGAGAACAATAGCGATTTGATGCAGCTACAATAATTTTCTTACTTAAAACATTGCAAAGGCCTTTACCACAGATACACACACACACATATATACACACACACACATAGACTCACACATAAACACACAGATTTTTAGTTACTTAAACTTTGTTATGTTACATTATTACTGGCTGTTTAATTCTTGTTTTCTTGTTGCTGCTGCATGTTGCTTTTTTTAAGACTTGTTTCTTCAGTTGTTCAATGATATAGGCCGGCATGTATGGTGAGGATCAAAAGCCCTTTTGAATTTTGCCTTTTTGACAAATGTCCTCGATTGTAACTTTAGTTAAAAAAATGTACTTGTGTGTTCAAAGTACGTGTAGTTTTCCCAGTTTTGTCTGTCTATCAGTTTGTCGGTCTTTCTGTTGCTCTGGCTTTATATATCTGGCTTGGTATATCTTCTTAATAGTTATATCTGATTTTTCCTCAGATTTTGATGGCATGTATGTTTTTGTGCGGTCGCTGTTATTTAAATAGTTTTTTGTGATAATTTGTAAATGTTTATATTTATGATATGCCCCTGGTATTAATATTATTATTATTGTTCAAATGCGATGTACAACAAATAAACATTTTACACTCACTCACACATACAAACTCTTGTGCATATTTTCCTTATTGTCAAGTAAATGCTCTTTGACACATTTATACTGTTCTCGGTGTTTATGTTGTTTTATAAATACGCCTATTGTTTTCTTTTCTTTTAATTTCATTGTTCTGTTCGATTTTTAGTACCGTTTTATTTTATTTTGTGTGTATTTTTTTCTTTTTTGTCTTTGGGCGTCAGTAGCAACTGTTGTGTTTCTTTGATTTTGGTTAAATTTCCTTGGAATTTCCTTTTTAGTTGTGCTACTATGACACTATCGATTCCCCAATGACAATTTAGTTAAATTTATGAGTCTTAAATGGTAGGGAGCGAGAGATATTAATGGTCCTTGAAGCCTAAACATATCTCAGCAGTAGTTTTTATTGTTGTTTCAGAAACGGAATTTGTGGTTTATGTGATGGTAATTCTCTAATTAAAGAACATTTTATCATTCTAATAATCAAGCGGAAGTTTAGTTAAACATTGAATAAGCACGCGATTTTATACATGAATTTCATTTGATAACAAAATAAAATCAGTTTGTATATGAAAATTTCTATTATGATTTGAAATTAAAAAAAATCTAAGATTGAGTCTTGAAATCTACGAAAATATAAAAATTAACGTTAAAGACTTGATTAAATTTTATTATAATCTGTAGAATATATTCGGCTGAGATTAAGCGAATTGTTAATTTTTATGTAATTTAGAAGCATAAAGAAACAATTTGATGAATTATTAGAAAACAATTATTACAATGTTTAACATAATCGCTGATGAAGAAAGCCCGATGTCAGAAACCGGTTAGATTACAGGGTAGTTATGATTTTTAGAAAAATAAAATCCGTGTCAAAAAAATTCTGGCATAGGGATTTACCTAAAAATTCACACAGTTAATCTCTAATATGCATTTAACAAGACCTTAAAGAGCTAGATCAATTTTTTTTTTAAATTTTGTTTAAGAAAATTTTTCAAAACTTGAAAAAGGAGTTTTCAAAATTTTATCAAAAAAAATTTCCATTTTCGGTCTCAGTGCTTAATACGTTAACAAGATGGTAATAAAACAATACTTCATATCTGAGTACTTACAGGTATAGAAACTAAAACAAAATGTTGGCTTTAACTAATTTCTTAAGGTTGAAAAAATGCCATCAAATTTCATGATCTATTTTTTTTTTTTTTTTTTTTTTTTTTTTTTTTGCACAAAAGTGGTCTGGGGCATTTGCTATTTTTTTGGCGAGTTTTTATTCGATTTTTAAGTTTTAAAGCTTTTTGGAAAAATAATTTAATACTGATCCCGAATTAAATAACAATTTGTCGGAAAAATTAAACTATAGAACGAAATTTTCGTAAAATCTGAAAAAAATTCATATTTTCCCCATATAAACACACTTGAAATTTTCAATCGCGTTGAGCCACCTCTAAATGTTTTTTGATTGGCCCAAAACGTTGTATTTCCGCCTTTTTTGCTATTCGCATATTTCTAGGGGGTGCGACCGAGAGTTTGAACATTTTTTTATTAAGGGCCACCCTAATATATATGGTATATATATTTATAATATTAATAGGTAAAGCGATTTCTTGTGACTGATGATTTGTTAAACAATTTTCTCCCGATTTTGACCAAATGTATCTTATTTGAAAGGTATTTCTTTTAAGCTGTCCACCAGATTTACCGATTTAAAAATTTTGAAATTTTTTTGTAGTAAAATGAAGTTAAAGTTGCTACTAACACATAGATAAAATTATACAATGTGTTTGTGAGTTTGTTTTCTTCATTCACAATAATAATTGTGATGAATTGAAAAATAATTTTCGACTAAACCCAATAACGACAATATTCGATATTTAAAAAGTGTTGAATTGTAAATTGGCTAAAGTTGCTTAGCATAACTTTAGGGTCTTTATTAAATGAAAAAATAAAATTTCCTAGAATTTGCACTCGAATTTCAAGGGCTGGGATTTGCCAGTATGTATTATATTAATAGGCTAGGCGATTCCTTGTGACCGATGTTTTGTTCTACCGTTTTATCCCGATTTTGACCAAACGTTATTATTTGAAAGGTATTTCTTCTTAGCCGTTTTCCAGATTTACAGATTTTTTAATTTTTTCCTTTATTTTGATTAAATTGCATTTAAAGTTTTACTTACACATACATAAAATTATACATATGCTATGTGTGTGTTTATTAAATTTGTTAATGTGTTTGTTGATGAGTTTGTTATCTTCATTCATAATAATAAACCAAAATAGTGTTGGTTTGTGAATTGGCTAAGTTGAGAAATTAAGTTGCTTAGAAATTGCACTCGAATTTCGAGCGCTGAAATCTGCTAGTATAAATAATTGTGACCGATGATTTGTTAAACAATTTTCTCCCGATTTTGACCAAATGTACCTTATTTGAAAGGTATTTCTTTTAAGCTGTCCACCAGATTTACCGATTTAAAAATTTTTAAATTTTTTTGTAGTAAAATGAATTTAAAGTTGCTACTAACACATAGATAAAATTATACAATGTTTTTGTGAGTTCGTTTTCTTCATTCACAATAGTAATTGTGCTGAATTGAAAAATAATTTTTGACATAAACCAATAACGACAATATTCGATATTTAAAAAGTGTTGAATTGTGAATTGGTTAAAATTGATTAGCATACCGTTAGAGTCTTTATTAAATGAAAAAATAAAATTTCCCAGAATTTGCGCTCGAATTTCGAGGGCTGAGATTTGTCAGTATATACATAGATTAGGGTGACAGCCAAATTTTTTTTGGAATTTCAAGACGTGCAGGTTGGATTATTGTGACACTGGATCTAAAACTTTAGTGCGAAAAATTTGAGCTAAATCGGACAATGCTTTCTATTTTTCTCAAAAATTTTGATATTAATAATTGCGTTTCAATTAAATTAATTAATAAGCCATAATCAAGAGTAAATTATCTTTCTAATAAAACAACAAAATTTATTATCGGTTGAAAAACAGCCAAGTTATATGAACTTTCCCAGGCAATGAATGCGCCGCAGACCACTTGATTAAGAAAATCGAGCTCACATTTTTAAAGACATTGAAATAATTTACAACAACAACATTTTTCCATTCCCCTGATCCCAAGATGATCTCATGTAAAGTCTTTTGCATCTCGTCTATTGTTATGTCGTTATAAATTAATTTCAAAAAGGTACGTATTTTTTAGCACTATTTCAAAACCTCAAATTTTACTTTTTCAAAAATTTTGTTCAAAAAATTTTCCGAAATCAACGATTGGACTTTAATGTATTATTAACAAAATATATGTAATTAAAAATGCCAATTATTGTAGCAATCCTGTTCTTAATTTGGCGAGGGTAGCGTTTTTATTTCAGCGGATTTGAAGAAAAATGTGATTTTTCGTGCTTTTGCAACTTTTAGGCTACATATTTTTTGTGTTTTCATATTTCAAATATCTTTTGTCAAAATATTACACTAATTATTATAAGTTCTCAATCTTGTAAATTAAGGTTAAATTGAAACACTATAAACTGTCCCTCTTTAAGGTCAAAAGTCAAATTTATGGAGATTTACATTTTTTTTAAAGAAAATATTGAAATAATATATATTTGTGGAAGGATTTCGATAAAACTTGTTGATAATATATTAATAATTCTAAAAAATAATATTCTGGACTAATTTTCTGAAATTAACCCGTGGGGTACTCTTGATGTCAAATTGACCCTCTATGAAAATCTATAAATATTTTCTTCATCAGGATGTTTTTTAAATAAAACAAATTTAATGTATTCATAAAATTCCTAAAATTTTTCGTTATTTTATAAAAATATTTAGATTAATTAGTTTTTATATTTAATACAGTATAAACAAATTTGTATAAATTTTTATTTCAGAAATAAATTAATATCGTAAATTTACAATCTCTACAAAAAGATTTGATAATTTCTGAAATACATTTGATGTTTTCTGAAATATAATTAATACTTTCTAAATTACATTTTATGTTTTCTGAAATACAATTGATTATTTCTGAAAATCAATTAATGTTTTCTGAAATACAATTGATACTTTCTGAAATTCAATTGATATTTTCTGAAAAACAATTGGAAAAGTTGTATGGACTTTTAGGAAAGAATAATTGTTGCCTTGCGAAACGTAAGTGCGTGCTTCCTGGTCCACAATATTATTCAGAATCTGTTTCTGTGGCACGATATTTGCCAATAATGCAAAAAGTCCTCTTTATTTGTAGCAGCAGCAACTATTATGCACAAGTGTAGAGAAGGGTATATGGAGGGGGGAAAAAGTGTTCGAATTTAAATTCTCATCCTCTAGAAATATGCGAATAGCAAAAAAAACTGAGAAATACAAAGTTTTGGGTCAATTCAAAAAATTTAGAGGTGCCTCAGCGCGACTGAAAATTTCAAGTGTGGGGAAAATATGACTTTTTTACAGATTTTACAAAAATTTCGTTCTATAGTTTAATTTTTTCGACAAGTTGTTATCTGAATCGATTTCAGTACTAAATTATCTCTTTCAAAAGCTATATAACTTCAAAATCGAATAAAAACTCGCCAAGAAATAGCAAATGCTCCAGACCACATTTGTGCAAAAAAAAAAATAGATCGTGAAATTTGACGGAAACTTTTTCAACTTTAAGAAATTAATTAAAGCCATCATTTTCTTTTTTTTTTTTGGGTCAATACCTATGAGCACTCAGACATGAAGTATTGTTTTAGTACCACGTTTTTAACCTATTGTGAAATGAGACCAAAGATGGAAAAATTTTTTGATAAAATTATGAAAACTCCTTTCTTAAGTTTTAAACAACTTTTTTAAACAAAATTTCAAAAAATGGATCTGGCACTTTAAAGTTTCGTTAAATGTATGTTAGAGATTAACTATGTGAAATTTTAAGTAAATTCCTCTGCCAGGTTTTTTTTACAAGGAATTTTGTTTGCGGATTTCGATAAAAATGAGTTTTTTGTGAAATATTCAGTAAATGTACTCTTTCTAAATAATTTGTATCAAAAATTCATTACTTTTCTACTTTTAAATGTTATATTTTATCTTAATAGCCTAGGGGTTCGGAAAAAAAATTATATGACCCCATTATCCTTTTTGGACTTGGGGTCACATATGACCCCAAGCTAATAAAAGACAATTTATTCAAAAAATTCAAATATTTTGTAAGCGCTGTCGAATTTTTAGATGTGACGCTTAGAATATAATAACCAAATGTGCAGGTCTTCCATGCTAAGAGTTTGTAATAAATCGAACAACGTTATACCTTTGCTTGCCGAGGCCAAACTTTTTGGCATATTAAAAAAAATTAATTGTTCTAGTAAACTATACGAGACCCTTACTATGGGTTGGGAAATAAAATTATGCTATATTTTACGAAAACTTACCCTTATGTGCTCCTAGGGTTAAAATAATCCAAAATTCACTAGTATTTGCAAAATATTTGAATTTTTTGATTTAATCGTCCTATGCTAGCTTGGGGTCATTTTTGGCGCCAAGTCCAAATGGGCCAATGACGGTAAATTATAAAATCATCATAATCATCTAATCATAATAATCGGTAAAATATAGCACAATTTTATTTCCCAACCCATAGTATCGGTTTCATCTAGCTTACTAGAACAATTAATCTATAATATTAATAGGCTAAGCGATTTCTTGTGACCGATGTTTTGTTCTACCGTTTTATCCCGATTTTGACCAAACGTATATTATTTGAAAGGTATTTCTTTTAGCCGTTTTGTAGATTTACAGATTTTTAAATTTTTTCCTTTATTTTGAGTAAAGCAATTAATGTTGCTACTAACACATACATAAAATTATACAATGCTATGTCTTGTTTATTAAATTTGTTAATGTGATAAAAATGAGTTTGTTTTTGTGTTGATTTTTAAATTGACTATAATTATTTAGGGTTTATATTTAATGAAAAAATAAAATTTCCTAGCATTTGCACTCGAATTTCGAGGGCTGGAATCTGCTAGTTTTTTTAAATATGCCAAAATTCAAAGTGCCTTCCATTTGAAAGCTAGTGGGCTCTAATAAAAAAAAAATAATTTAAGAAGACTGTCAATGACATAAAAGATTTTGAAAAAAATGGAATAATGCCTTCAGAGCTATAACCAATAACGCTATCAAAAGGAAAAGGCAGGAAACGAAGTGGACAAGAAAATATAATTGATGTTATTTTTGTTGAAATACAATTTTATGATTCCATTTTGATTTTAATGAATTTGAAATGAAACATTCTTTAGACTGAATTTGTACTCTGGTTTTTGATATTGTTGTTAATTTTCGTAATTAAGAGACTTTCTGGAGTTATATAAAATTGCCAGAAATCCTGAAAATTAGCAACTTTATGACTAAAATAGTCAAAAGTAAATAAAAAATCAAAAATCGAGAAATCCGTACAAACATAACTTTTGTCAATATTGAAAACTTTGACACAAAAAACAGATACACTTAAATCTGATAAACAATATTGTGTTGCAAATAATGAAATGAATTGAGTATGATAAACTTTAAAATAGTAAATTTAAGAAAACGACAAAGAATATTACAAAGTCATTCTTGTTGAAACATGTTTTCCTACCAACTACACACTACAAGTCCAAAGCAAACCATACATCAACTACTCACCTTTTATGTATCTCCTGGTTTCGTCACGATTTCAAAATCATCTTCAAGATGATGGTTATGATGATACTTAACATGACTGGTTTATGCACACATGTGGTATATATAATATAGAGAGTTCATAAGTGAATGAGTGACCATCATCATCATCATCATCATTATATACAGCAGCAGCAGCAGCAGCAGCACCATCAACATCAGCATCAGTGATGTTAAGGCCATTGTCTAGTCAGATTATATAGAGAGGGTTAATATTTGTTTGCTTAATAATTTCAAGTTGACAGCCAACAATAAGTGGCGCTTATAACGCGCATCCATATACAATATTTTGTAAAAACACATATAAAACATTTAGAATAAAAGGCTGTCGAACGGACAGACGGACATCAAGTGACTGGTGGTAGTAAAAGGGGCATTAAAATAAACAATATTGTATCCACTTGTTTGTTTTTTTATTTTATTTTTTCTTTTATATTGATTTCAAAGTTAAAACGATGATTTTCCAAAAAAAAAAAAAATCACTACATTTCATAACACACACATACTCATAAAGTAGTTTTTATTTTTAATTTAAACCAGCAAAGGTATCAGTTAATGATACGAGTGAGTATGAAAGAAGTATCAGTATAAATAGTGTGAGAAAATCCGTTGTTGGATGAAAAATAACTCGAAAGTCTGGTAAGAATTTATAAGAGTTCGATAATCGGTAATATCTGTTAATCTAGTTATTTTTTGTTCTTTTCACTGCATATCAACATACACTTAACTGCAACGTTAAACAACAAATACAAGATGTAATTTTTTAAATCTATACACTGAGGAAAACAAAATCTTTATAATCATACAAATTGGAAGAAAAATTGGATGTATCTCGGGGTATGATTATTCATCAGGCATGATAGTTGAAACTACCAAATTTACGAGTAATAACAAAAAAAAAATGGCGACCAGAGTACAGCACTCGAAATTCGAGTGCAAATTCTAAAAAATTTAATTTTTTCTTTCAATGTTTTTTAATCTATATATATAAAAAATTTATGAATATTTAAATAAAATTCATTAAATTTTAATTCTTAAATAAAATTCCTTAAATTTCATTATAAAGATTTGTTGAAAACATAGAAGATATATAAATGGGTTTGTTAATAAATAATTTTATAAGAACCTAAAAGTATGCTAATCAATTTTAGCCAATTCACAATTCAACACAGGGCTTTTAATATACAATTTTTGCAAACACATTAACAAATTTAATAAACACGCACACAGCGTTGTATAGTTTTATGTGTTTTGTGCATGTGTTAGTAGTAACTTTAAATAATTATTACTCAAAAAAAAAATGTACCAGATGATGCACATCTGTAAAAATGGTGCAATCTGCAAAGAAAAACCTTTCAAATGGTATATTTTTCTTGTCGAAATCGGTTGATAACTAAAAGCGTAGAAGAGGTCACAAGAAATCGCTTTGCCTCTTAATATTATAGATGTAAATACATATTTACAAAAAGTAAGCAATTTGAAAAACTTAATACTAAAAAATTAATTAATTAATTAATTAAAACCTTTAACCTTTTAGAGGTGTCTCCATATTTTAAGCCATATCTTGTGCAAAATGACGCCAGATTTACCCCCTTTTCAATACCAACCTGCTCAAAGGAATGAAAAACAATATTATCCTAAGTTTGAGAGTGATTTCAACAGACAGACAGATAGACGGACGGACGGACAGACGGAGAGTCGGACATCGGTATATCGACTCGAGTTTTTATAAGAATCCAGAATATATATATACTTCATGGAATCGCAAATTCAGTTTACGATGCGTTACAAATGGGATGAAAAACTTGTACACATTTACCCTATGCACATTTGTAGATAGCTTTCATACTCTCTAAATGCTGCAATAACACCAACACGTCATAGGAACGTTCGTACTAAAGGAAATATCGCCGCTGTAAATGAAAGTGTGGAAGAAAATCTAAATTTATCAATTTGACGACGCACAGTGGCGCCATTTGAGTTTTTTCGTTTCAAAAATCATATCTTTTGAACCGAATAACATAATTGAACAGTTTAAACAGCATATGATAGATAACTGTTCAGCCTATGAACTGAGCGTTTGGAAAGGGTGCTACGCTTTGTAGGGGCCTACTTATTTGTAGAAAAATCAATTTTTTTTTATGGTAACTAAAAAAAATTATTTTTACATTTTTAGATTGTTTTTTTTTTTCTTTAGGGTTTTATGTTTTAAATTATTACCCAACAAATTAAAAAAAAAATTACTTCTTTTTTAAATTTATTTTCTCAATTTTCTGTAAAATATTCATCACAATTCGTAAGAGAAGGTATATCTAAAAGACTAATCATTTCTAAACTATAATTAACTCTATTCGTGACTTCACATGCCACAGGGAAGAAATAAGTGGATCGGAAGATGCTGCCAACATGTTGAAGAGGTCCTCATTTTGCCTTACCCTTGATGCTTTGAATGTGTTCTGCAATCTATATTTTTTATAAAATTTGTTAAGAGACTCCTGGCTTCTTCAGAAAGCTCTCCAATTGGCAAAAACTGGTACTCAATTATATCTTTGCCATGCGCCAATATTTTATGGACGGTCGGGGTCAACTTCTTCTGTGGATACATTTCTGCTAAAAGAGATGCAGTTTTCGATGCATATTCTCCATATTTTGTAGAATTACCATTTTCTTTGCAGTTTAAAACATTCAAGATCGTTCCCAATCTTTTCACGATTTGATTGTCAATTCCAGTGATTCTAGTTACTGCCTCATCATTTTCAAAAAATCTCCTAGAAGTGTTTCCATCGTTTGAGTTACCGTGTCCGTGCTTGGGACAGTCTCCTTTTAGTCCAAATTGTTTAAAAAAAGCATCCTGTATTTGCCTTTTCTTTATCCTTTATTGATGTATTTTCATCGAAGTTTTCCTCCTCTTGTGGTAGGGTATACGCCAGTTTTAGCAAGAACTCCATACACCTTATCCTTGCGTGCAATGGTGACATTCCATATTCGTAATTCTCCTCGTTTGTAGAATCGTTTAAATTACCAAAGTTCTTCTGACTCTTTTTGCAAATCGGGCATGACAATGTTGAGGTTGTTCCCGTCAGTTCGTTTATGACTTTTCCGTCAACCATGGTCAGGTGGAACTCGTAATTGCATTCAATATATTTTCCTTCTCCAATTTGCAGCTTTGTAGGCTTAATCTTGCTTATTTGTTCTTCAATGTCCTTCACCGTGGTCCTTATGAGTTCTGCCGATTCCCTTGCAAACTGAAACATTATTGGTCGGCAATAATGCACTGATGACGGACGTGGATTTTTCCAGTGTAGGGAAACATCAGATTTTGGCCGCAAAGGAACAACAGATGCCATAAACATATTTCCATCCGATATTGTAGCGTCATCGGAAGATATCCTTTGCTTATAAATGCTTTGTCCGGATGATCCATCGCAGCTCCATTTCCTGATCAATGTCAGTTTCTCAGGAAGAATTTTCACCTCATTTTCAGGAAGACTCTCCAACAACCGTTTTGCTGTATGGCCCATGAGATCCTGCAGATTGGCTTTCACAGAGACTTCCGTAAACTCCGTATGCAGTGGTCGTGAATTTATTTTGGCTTGCGTAATATGCTTGTATCCTGGTAAAACGTCAGCCCCGTGTCGCATCAAGGATGCCCGTAGTATCTCATATTTTTCTTTGGAAAGTTGTAAGTCCATAAACAAGGCCAAGGCTTCTTCGGAACCATACTTTTTAATGTGTGCGTTTGTGGGCGTGGGAATGCTTTCCTTAATCCTTTTTAGTCGCAGTGGGCTTGCATCAGCAACAGATTTTGTAATCTGCGACCTAACTCTTTCACTATCCTTTGTATATTTAATAGACAGCGCGTCCGATAAATGCTTCGTGGTCAAGTCATTGGTGGCATCGGCAAGTTTCCTCTTTCTTGTGAAAATTGAACACTCCTCAATACTTTTTTTTGGCCTTCCTTTTGCTCCTCTGGTTGATGTGGTGGGTTTATCTACTGCCAATATATCCAGGATGGTGTCTTCATTAAGCCAGTCCTCGTATTTGGAGTTGAAGTTCTGAATGGTTCGATTAGATTTCACCCATTTTGCCTTAATATTTGCATATATCAGATAAAAATTATTTTTTATAATTTCGCTTCTCTCAATATTTCCGTATAAGCTATCAAGTTCTTCTAAAGCAGCTTCCGTAAAAAACTTTGGTGTGGTTGACCTTCTAAACAGTTCGAATAATTTTAAATTGTTCAACGCCATGTTTTCAGTACTTAAATTGTTTAACGCCATGGTTTCAGTACTTGTTGCGCCAACTTTCAGTCGTAGACTAATCCAGGCATTATGCTTATTTTGCAATATATAGGCTTATGCTACCATGCCTAAAAATTTACCTGTTCCCTGCATACATACTGATTTTGGCTGAATTATGCAATTTTGATATTATGCTCGTGTCTAAATAAGATTTGTGCCTACCTGGAGGGACCATAAGTCAATATTGTTCTAGACCATTTGTACTCCAAAGTAATTTTTAAGTGAGGTGCGTACCTGCGAATTTCAATGAGTAGTTTTTTGTGCATCCTGTGTCTGTAACAGAATATTGGGAGTAGACTATGGCAGAGGCTTACAGGTAGACAACCGACTTAAAATGCAATTTTCAAACTATTAGATCAAACTACTGTCAGTCAAAACATGTAAGGGATGCACGCCATACAAATTCTGCAACCATGTCTTTTTAACCTTTTTTTACCTCTAGAAGCCAAACGGACACGTACGTAAAGAAATAATCAAAGAACATGTTTTGCAAATATGGCAAATATAGAAAAATATAGATTTTTTTTATTTTCCGTCAAAGTTGAAAAATAGTGAAAAAACGGATAGTTTTTAAATAGTGATTTACCAGGAGAAACACAAAGCAAACAGTTAATTTTTTTTTATCATTATACATTTAATAAATACATCAATCAATACAAACAAAAAATAAGGCGATTCGTTACCTATTTTTCGTGATATTACACCTGAAAATTTTGATTTTTGCAACCTCGTTTGCTCTACGGGCGCCACTGTGCGACGATCGCATTAATTGCGGCTCCGTCCGTCTACCGTGGAAAATTTTGCACAAAGTCTTGGCCTACACCCGTATAAGATCCAGCTTGTATAGACATTAAAGCCACGAAACCATCATATGCGTCGTTCTTTCGCCGATTGGGCTCTAGAGCAGTTGTAAACTGACCCGACGTTTTATCGCAAAATTGTGTTCACCGATGACGCTCATTTTTAGTTTAACGGGTTTGTTAGTATACAAAATTGCCGCATATGGAGTGAAACCAATCCACATCAGACCCTACACACTCCGTTACATCCAGAAAACTACACCGTCTGGTGCGCTTTACACGCTGGTGGCAGCATCGGACCTTATTTCTTCAAAAATTTAAGCCGGAGCTCGTGTTACAGTCAATGATTTTGTGTTGGAAAATATGGATAACATACGGCAACCGCAACCATCGACTTATTGAAATCAAAATTTGGCGATAAGTGGATTTCGAGAAATGAACCTGTCAATTGTCCTATATTTAAGGTCGTGGTCGCCTATGCTGATGACGTGGCCATAGCCGTAAATGGGAAGTTTCTATCCACACTTAGAGACATTCTACAGAGGGCTCTCACTATGCTATCTAGCTGGGCAAGTAGTTGCGGTCTGGGGGTAAATCCGAACAAAACGGAACTTGTTCTTTTCACGAGGAAGTATAAGATACCTACCTTCGACCCTATTTCTCTTTACGGTGCTGATATCGCCTTCTCTGATGGAGCCATGTATCTTGGAGTATTCCTGGACAGGAAGCTGAACTTCAGACGGAACTTGGAGGAAAGGGCGAAGAAGGCGGCTATAGCTTTATACTCCCGCAAAAAGGCCATTGGTAAGCGGTGGGGCTTCAGCCCGAAAATTGCTTACTGGATCTACACAGCGCTGGTTCGCCCAATACTGCTTTACGGGGTCATCGTCTGGTGGCCTGCACTAGAGAAGGCCTCTAATACCAACCTTCTTGCAAGGGTACAGAGAATGGCTTCCATGTATATTACTGGTGCCCTTCGTACCACACCTACGGATGCCTTGAACATCCTCTTACACCTAATACCGTTGGACATATTAGGAAAGCAGTCGGCGGCCTCATCGGCCATTCGACTAAGAAGCACAATACAATGGCGTGGTCATAATTGTGGCCATGGAGTGATCCTGAATAACAGGAACTTACCATTGAACGTGGATTACACCACTCCGAGGAGTGTATTCGAACGACACTACCAAACTCTGATACCGACCAGGGAATCCTGGTCAGGGGGGGTTCCAGGTAGCAGGCGTTCGACAAATTTCTATACTGACGGATCGAAACTGTGTGGTCAAGTTGGTTTCGGAGTCTCGCAGGTTGCCAGACCACTGCAGTGTTTATCAGGCAGAGGCAATAAAAGAAGTTGCTGACTGGTTGGGTCGGAATATTCTGTCTACAACCGCAGTCAACATCTACTCTGATAGTCAGGCCGCGGTAAAATCCTTGGAATCAATGTTCCTGAAAACAAGAACCACCCTTAACTGCCGCACGTCTTTAAATGAGATGGCCAAGCAGTTCGACATCAGACTCATTTGGGTCCCAGGGCACAGGAATTTACCGGGAAACTGTAAAGCTGACAAGTTGGCAAGACAGGGCACTACCTTACGGGTTCCAGCGGACTTGGAATGTGTTGGTATACCCCTGGAATCTTGTAGGCTGGAACTTCGGCTTCACAGCGCCGGCATAACCGACAACAGATGGGCTAATGGATCAACGTGCAGGATCACGAGACAGATCTGGCCGGCTCTAAATCATAAGCGCACTAGCGCGCTACTATCACTCCCCCGTAGGGAGATTTCAACAGTAGTTGCTGTTATCACTGGGCACTGCCTCATAGGGAGACACGCTGAACGCCTCAGGGTCTCGTCAAATGACTTCTGTCGTAGCTGCATGGATGTGGAGGAGGTGGAGAGCATAGAGCACTTCCTTTGCTATTGCCCGGCGCTCTCCAGAACGAGACTTCGAACATTGGGATCGCCGTTTCTTCACGATCTCTCTGATCTCTCAAATGTGGACATTTCACATATCAGGGGCTTCATCAGGAGCTCAAACTGGTTCTACGGTGGGGACTGAGGGGAACACCTATTCGTCCCGTGGTATCACAATGGACCCCAGAGTCTAAGTGTGCTTTTCCTTTGGTTTAGCAGCCACTTTCAACCTAACCTAAAGGTCGTGCGATTTAAGACCTCTGATTATTTCCTGTGGGTCTACGTGAAATCACCAGTAACAATTGACCCCTTGGAGACCAATATTTTCGTGTTATTCGTGACATACGGTCAGCAATGCTCGAAAAAATGGTCCAAAATTGACGTCCAGAATGTGCTTTGTCATATGCCCGAAAGCATTTTCAAATGTTAATGCAATGTTTTGATCTTTCGAAAAAAAAATATTTTTTACAATTTCAAGTGTTATCGGGGTCCAAATTTTTTTTTTTTTTTTTTTTTGAATATTACAAACGGAATGACAAACTTATACTTATATACCCTCTGCACCTAGTGTGGAATGAAATGAAAAATTTGTGAAAGGCAATAACGTAAAAAATTTAAAGACATAAATTATAATTTACTGTCTGTACCAGAGCTGCCCATTACTCGAGCTTCGAGCTACTTGAGCCAAACGAGTAGCTCGAGCAGTAAAAACAAACATTTTTCATATTTGAAAGCATGTAAAAATATAAATATAACTATTAAGTGTAAGAAATATATACTTCTTGAAATCATACAAGTACCAGGAATAGCAAACTCCTCGTATTTGTTATTTTAAGCAGCCAAATTTATAATCAAATTTTAGCAGCCGCATATACATCGCACACATCGAGCTGCTTACTAGAATACCGATTAAGCCAAGCGGTAATTTAGCACAGAGTTTATTCATAACCAATTTTACTGTGTCAACTAAGAGTTAAAATATCAACTCTGAATTTTGTGATGCCATCTATTTTTAAACTCTTTCTTTCAACTCATACTCTCTGTCTATCTGTCTGCCATGGGTGGACCCCATTCCTACTTATCCAATTGATCTGAAACTTGGCCCATAGTCTTGTCGTGACTACAGATTAATTTTGGGGTAGTCACGCACAGTCATGGAGTGATCTAAATGTCATTTCCCCTCATCCGATCAATCTCAAACTTGGTCCATACACTTGCTGTGAAAAAATGACTAACTTTGACTTAGTCACGCACAGTCACGTGTGATCACGCACAGTCACGAAGTGATCTAAATGTCATTTCCCCTCATTCGTCCAATCTCAAACTTGGTCCACACAGTTGCTGTGAAAAAAGATTAACTTTGACTTAGTCACGCATGGTCACGCACAGTCACGGAGTGATCTAGATGTCATTTCCCCTCATCCGATCGATCTAAAACTTGGTTCATACACTTGCTGTGAAAAAAGATTAACTTTGGCTTAGTCACGCATAGTCACGCACAGTCACGTTGTGATCTAAAACCCATTTCCCCTTATCCGATAGATCTGAAACTTGGTCGGTAGACTTGATGTGAAAAAATATTAAGTTTGACATAGTCACGCATGGTCACGCACAATCGCGGGGTGATCTAAATGTCATTTACGCTCATCCGACCGATCTGAAACTTGGTCAATATACTTGCTGTAAGGAAAGATCAACTTCGACATAGTCACGCGCAGTCACGCATGGTCACGCACAGTCACGGAGTGATCTAAATGTCATTTACCCTCATCCGACCGATCTGAAACTTGGTCGATATACTTGCTGTAAGAAAGATCAACTTCGACATAGTCACGCGCAGTCACGCACAGTCACGGAGTGATTTAAAATCCATTTTCCGTTATCCGATCGATCTAAAACTTGGTCGATAGACTTGCTGTGAAAAAAGATTAACTTTGACATAGTCACGCACAGCCACGGAGAGATTAAAACCCAATTTCCCCTCATCCGATGGATCTGAAACTTTGTCCATAGACTTGTTGTGGCCAAAGATTAATTTTAAGATAGTCAGACACAGTCACGCACAGTCACGCATAGTCACGGAGATATTAAAAACTCATATGCATAAGGAAAGAAAGAGTTTCAATAAAAACTTTGTTTTTATAAGTTGGCATTTTGTGTTTTTCCATTAAGAAAAAAAATTGTTAAAAGATCAGCAAATTGGGAACAGGATGAAAAGGTGAAGTATAATTTGTTTTTAAATATATATTTGTTATTAAGAAATATATTTATAGGATTTACTTTCAAATCTCGTGCTGGATAAGATCGAAATTATAGAAAATGCGATAATTGACACCAACACAAATAGAAAGAAAAGGGAGGCTTGGTACATCGTAGTCGATCTTTTTAATAATGTGGCAAAAACTAAAAGAAATTTATAGCAGATACAAAATCAGTGGCGCAAAACTAAATCCGCTGCGAAGACAAAAAATTCATGATATATGAAACAACTAAAGCAGACTTGTGGCGGTCCTGCACCTGAATCTCTATATATAATTAAAGAGCAGTTGGTTTCCCGTCTGCGTAGACATTTTGAGATAGATTCCAACATTTAAAAACTCTAATGTGTTTAAATTGTCAAGAGTTTCCATTATTTGTAAATAAAAAATATTTTTTCGCACACAAAAATTTTAATGGTATTTTTTTGCATTTATTTACAACACCACAGGCTGTTTAGCAAGTGTTTGAAAGTTCTTTAGAATGAATTTAGCAAGTGCATTAGCAAGTGCATTATAAATAACACACCTGCTAAAATTTGATTAAACTCGTAAATCGGCTGAAAATATATAAATTTGTAAAATGATGTCAAACATCTATGAAGTGAACATTTTCATACATTTATATGGAAAGTGGCGGAGTTTTTTAGAGTAGTGAAATATAGGATTATATTCCTGGTACTTGTACGAGTCCAAAACATATACATTGTTATACTAACTAAATACTTATATTTATCGTTTTACATGCTTTCAATCATGAAAATCGTTAGTTTTTACTCATCGAGCTACTCGTTCGGCTCGAGTAACACATTTTCTACTCAAGCAGCTCAAGCTTCGAATAGTTCGAATACTCGAGCTTGACCGTAGACTCTAGTCTATACAACAGCATGAAATGGAATATTGAATGTAAATTTTAGATAAATTTTCGTGTTTAGAAAGACATCTTCACAAACAGCCGGCAATACATCAAGAATTAATTGAATTTTATTTAGAAACAAATACCAACCAATTTTTCTGAGTGTTCGTTCATTTTTGTTAAATCTGACTTTGTTTTGTTTGACTATCTGTCTTGTTAGACATTCATTTGTATCTTCGTACATACTCTTACCATCGTTATTTTATTATGAATACAAGTATGTAGTCATGGTAGATGGGAACTCATTCATTCATTGTTGTGTGTTTGTTTGTCTGTATGTTGGATCGTTGTGTGTGCTACAATATCTCTCCTCGTTCACGCGCTTTAAACGCCAGTTCAACAATTTTTATGCTGTCAGCGAACGCGTGCCTGTATTTGTGTGGTCTTGGATCTCATGAATAACATGAATCGACGGCATTTATACTGCTGCTACGATCAGCTTGCAATTCTTTTGTGCACGCAAAAGAAATAGGGTGAACCATATATATACCCTAAAGAAAAGGAGATGGTATGTTCAGCACTCAAAAACGATGGTTAAATTCGTAAAAATTTGCTAAAGGTTTAAAGTCATAATTTTTTGTTGTACTAATAGCTGTAATGAGAGCTTTCAAATAAATGACAAATTGAAAGAGTTATTAACCTGATGAAAGAGTTGCCTTTTTGGATTTTAAAATAGAGTTGGAATTAGTTTCATCAGTAACGTTTTTTTTTCTTTCATTTACTATAACAATCAACAGTATTATACTGTAGGGCTGGTACTAATTTTTGTAATAATGCAACAAGTACTTCAGAGAGTAAAAGCTCAAAGTTATTCACAAGCTTAGCGAACCTTTAAGACCGGCTATAGTAGCCTATTCTTTCAACATTTTATCGTTTATGTTGTTCCCATGTGTTGGGCTTCCTTGTAATGTGGTTGAATGTTTTTTTTTCGTTTTGATTTTTCTGAAATCGAATTCACACATCTCACGCGTTTGGCAAACAGTCAGACAGACATATATTCATTCGTAAGCCTCACATAGGAGTCAGAATCAGAGTCACAGTCAGTTAACTCAAATTGTTGGTGTTGTTGTTGTTTCTTTGCCGGCTCATTTGTAGATGTTAGCCGCTGATTTCTCTTCTGTGCTTTTCTGTTCTCTACATACATATGTACATGGCACAGTCTGGTTATTGTGGTTTACTTAATACCCTTGTTGGTATTTAATTTTAATTTTTCGCTTCGGTTTTATTGAATTTTTATTTAGTGTTGCTTTAATGAATTTAAACATGCGACCCAGCCTTGGTAAGAAGCCTAAATAGTGTGTGTGTGTGTGTGCAAATTTTAATTCTTTGTGATTGTGACTGTTGTCTGCCGCAGGATCTGCAAACAAAACAACTAGAACATCAGTAGAACAGCCACAACATAAAATACGAATCAGGAGCACATAATGCTGTTAACTGATCTGAACTTTTAATTCTTTAATACGATTTATGTTTAGAGGCCATTATTGACTTCACTAATTTAGTTAAGAAAAAACTTTAAATGATCATAGCTTTGTATGTAAATTTCAAGTTAAATTTTTTTTTCATAATTTCCGAACAACCTACTTGAATCAAAGATACCGTTTTTTTAATCGTAATATTTTTTCTAAAAAACAAAAATACCTTTTTCATCGACATCTTATTCGAAAATAGTTTTTATTTTTTTGTTAAGGATATTTTAAAAAATATTCTTTCAAGAAAAATCTAGTTTTGCTTAAACTAAATTTTGTTTGTTAAATAAAATAATTTTATCAAAAAAATGCAATTTCGGATAAAGTACTATTATATTTGAAAAGTGCTTTAAAAAGTACATTTAAAAAATAAAAAATTATGTGAGTCCGATCACAGGGGAGATGTATAAACATCTAGTAATTAAAGATTTTATATGGCACTTTTTTAAAACCAAACAGAAAGCTTCATCTATGTATCACTTACAGCAAGCAACTGCAGGGGCTCTGCTAATATAAACATAGTTATTATTATTCATTATTTCAACTGGTTAATTTTCTATTTTTCATTTTTCGTCTTTAATTTTTTATTTTTCAACTAGCTGTTTTTACCCGGTCTTGCCCGGGATACAAAGGCCTTTGACTTGAAAAATGGTTCATTATGCTTACCAGGCGCTGAGTACTTAGTCCCCAATTAACAAATTCCTCAATAAAATGAACTTTCTCCCTAAAAATTTGTATGGGCGGTAAATTCATTTTTTATTTAAATTAAAAATTTTTTGATTTTTTAATTTAGAAGTTTTTTAAGATGCTGCAGCAAAAATGCTTCAAAAATAAGTTGCGAAACCGCTTTAAGTTTTTTTTTTCAGTTTATTTATAAACATCAAATATAACGGAATGGTTCGCAAATTAAAGGAATCACAACTTTTAAAAATTGAATTACTTCATTCAATAAGTGATCATCATTGAGCAGAGACGTCAAATTCAAGTTTCAGAAATGAAAGACTAATGCGACGGTTAATGTTGTGTCGCAAGGTTTCTTTAAGCAACTGCTTATAGTATATGTGTGGCTTATTTTGATCAACAGGTAATTATTTCACATACGTAGATAAAATTTATCATACGACATTTCACTAAGCTGTGTTCCGCGAGCGAGTCGCGCACGATTCCGCGCGTTTGGCAGCCAGACCCATGCTGCCGTGCAGTTGTTGTCAAATTATTTTAATCGCCAAAATATATTTTTCAGATCATTGCGATATTTTTGCTGAGCTGTGTTCCGCGAGCGTGTCGCGTCCGCATCCGTCGCGTCCGCGGTCGCACACCGCGCGCCGCCTCCGCGCGTTTGGCAGCCAGACCCATGCTGCCGTGCAGTTGTTGTCAAATTATTTTAATCGCCAAAATATATTTTTCAGATCATTGCGATATTTTTGCTGAGCTGTGTTCCGCGAGCGTGTCGCGTCCGCATCCGTCGCGTCCGCTGTCGCGCACCGCGCGCCGCCTCCGCACGTTTGGCAACCACAACAGTGCTGCCGAGCAGCTGTTTCCAACTTATTTTAATTGTCAAAATATATTTTTCAGATCATTCCGATATTCTAGCTAAGCTGCATTCCCCGTGCGCGTAGCTTCCGCGCAACAAAATGACGCTATTGAAAAGAATACTCATTTTAAATGCATTTATTGTAGGACATATATTGAGAGCAGTATGCAAATGTTTACTAAAATATATATTTAACAAAATTCATTAAATAAAAATATGTAAAAATTTAAGAATGAATTTGGGGAGTAAGTTCATTTTTTCTTTCGATTAAAGAAAAAAATGGGGAATTTGTTCATTTCATTTGGGTACCTTTTTTTAAGTTTGGGGAATTTGTTCACCGTGTAGTTATTTCCGTGTAAACCAAATATCAGAGAAATCCGTTGAAAAGTACAAATTTGTATAGGGAAGAAATATACCACACAACAAAATGTGAATTTTATATGAAAATTGGGCGTAAAAGTAGGCGTGGTCGGTAAAAATCATATGGCGACCTTCCCTGGAATATGTACTAAATTTCGGAGAAAGCCATTGATAAATAAAAGTTTGTATAGCAATCAAATAAAGAAACAAATAAAAGGAAAAAAATAAGTTTTATATACATAGAAGTTGGCGCAAAGTAGGCGTTGCCTGTAAGAAGCATATGGTGACCTTCCCTGTAGTATAGAAATCGTGTGACCAAATTTTAGACAGCCCTAGAAAAATAAAAATTTCTATAGTGAACAAATATACCAAAAAACAGAAAATTAATTTTGTATAAAAAGTGGGCGTAGAAGTAGGCATGGTCGGCAAGAATTATATGGCGAGCTCTCTGGAGTACAGAGATCGTGCGTAGTAAATTTCAGAGAAATCCGTTTAAAAAAAATTGTGTAGCGAACAAATGTACCAAAACAGAATATGAATTGTATACAAAAAGTGGGCGTAACAGTAGGCGTGACCGGTACGAAGAATATGTCGACCTTCCCTGGAGCAGAGAGATCGTGTGTACCAAATTTCAGAGAAATCGGTTGAAAAATAAAAATTTGTATAGGGAACAAATATACCAAAAAACGAAATGAATTGTATACAAAAAGTGGGCGTTAAAGTAGGCGTGGCCGGTACGAAGCATATGGCGAGCTTTTCTGGAGTACAGAGATAGTGTGTACCAAATTTCAGAGAATTCCGTTGAAAAATAAAAATTTGTATAGCAAACAAATATACCAAAAAACAGAAAACGAATTGTATACAAAAAGTGGGCGTAAAAGTAGGTGGGGCCGAAAGAATCACCCGGTGACCTGGCCTGGGATACAAAGATCGTGTATACCAAAATTCAGAGAAATCCGTTGAAAAATAATAATTTTTATAGCGAACAAATATACCAAAAAGCAGAAAATGAATTGTATATAAAAAGTGGGTGTAAAAGTAGGCGTGGTCGATAAAAAGTATATGGTGACCTTAGGTGGAGTACAGGGATAGTGTGTACCGAATTTCAGAGAAATCTGTTAACAAATAAAATTTGTATAGTGAACAAATATGAATAAAACAGAAAATGAATTTTACTTAAAAAGTGGGCGTGAAAGTAGGCGTGGTCGGTAAAAAGTATATGGCGACCTTTCCTGGGGTATACAGATCGCGTGTACAAAATTTCAGGGAAATCGGTTGAAAAATAAAAATTTGTATAGCGGTCAAACAAACAAACAAACAAACAAATAAACAAACAAACAGAAAATGAATTTTATATATATAGACTAGCTGTTTTTACCCGGTCTTGCCCGGGATCCAAAGGCATTTGACATGAAAAATGGGTCACTATGCTTACCAGGCGCTGAGTACTTAGCGCCCAATGAACAAATTCCTTAAAAAAACTTAACTTTCTCCCCAAAAATTTGTATGGGATTGGCGAATTTGTACATGATGAAAAAATTCCCCAATGTTTACGTTTTTTGGGTAGTAAATTCTTTTTTTATTTCAATTTAAAATTTTTTGATTTTTTAATTTAGAAGTTTTTTTTAAGACGCTACTGCAAAAATACATCAAAAATAAGCTGCGAAGTTTGACGTTTTTTTCGAAGTTTATTTATTTTGTAAACATAAAATATAATGGAATCGTTTGCAAATTAAAGGAATCAGAAGTTTTAAAATTTGAATTAATTCATTCAACAAATGATCGCCATTGAGCAGAGACGTCAAATTTATAGAAGTTTCAAAAATGGAAAATTAATGTGACGTTTAACATTGTGCCGCAAGGTTGCTTTAAGCAACTGTTTATAGTATATGTGTGGCCTATTTTGATCAACAGGTAATTATTGCACACACGTAGATAAAATTTGTCATAAGACTTTTCACTCAGCTGTGTTTCGCGAGCGAGTCGCGACCGCGTTTGTCGGCCACACCCGTGCTGCCACGCAGTTGTTGTCAACTTATTTTAATTACCAAATATATTTTTACCAAAATACCAAAATATATTTTAGCTGAGCTGTGTGCCGCGATCGCGTCGCGTCCGCGAGCCGCTTCTGCGCATTCGGCAGCCACGCGTCGCGTCGCGTACGCGAGCCGCTTCTGCGCATTCGGCAGCCACGCGTCGCGCCGCATCCGCGTCCGCGCCCCGATTTCTCTCACCGAAATGATGCTATTGAAAAGAATACAGATATTAAATAAATTTGTTGTAGGACAGATATTGAGAGCAGCATGGAGAATTAGTTCATTTCTTTCATTACAACTATCTATGTTTATGCATGGAGTATTTTGAGTATATGATGTCTAAATGTTACGAATTTTAGTTATTCTAGAGCTTTGTGATATACAACATTTCTTGTTTTTCCTTCAGGTGCATATACGAAAATATTATATTCTGGAGCAGGCGACATAAAATTGTCTATGAGAAAAACAGTCGTTAATGGAGTTTCAGATTCGCTAGATTCAGCTTGTCTTAACCGTTGGATTTCTAAGCGCAGTTGAGTAGATTCAGGTATTTCCGCTTCTCTTAACAAAGCTTGCTGAGCTGCGTTCCGCGAGTGCGTCGAAATGCTGCTATTGAAAAGAAATGCGTATATTGCAGGACATTGAGATCAGTATGCAAATTTTCACTTAAACAAATATTTAACAAAATTCATTAAATAAAAATATGTAAAAATTTAAGAATGAATTTGGGGAGTAAGTTAATTTTTATTTAGTTTAAAACAAAAATGGGGAATTTATTAATTTCTTTTGGGGACCTTTTTGAAATTTGGGGAATTTGTTCATCGTGATGTTATTCCCGTATGTACCAAATTTCAGATAAATCCGTTGAAAAATACAAATTTGTATAGCGAGCAAATGTACCAAAAACAGAAAATGAGTTTTATAAAAAAGTGGGTGTAAGGGTAAGCGTGGCCAGAAAAATATACAGTCCGACCTTCGCTGGTGTACAGAGATCACGTGTACCAAATTTCCGAGAAAGCCGTTGAAAAATAAAAGTTTGCATAGCAGTCAAACAAAGAAACAAATAAAAGAAAAAAATTTATATACATAGAAGTAGGCGCAAAATTAGGCGTGTCTAGTAAGAAGCATATGGCGACCTTGCCTGGAGTACAGAGTTCGTGCGTACCAAATTTTAGAGAAATCCGTTGAAAAATAAAATTTTTTATAGCAAACAAATATACCAAAAAACAGAAAATGAATTTTGTATAAAAAGTGGGCGTAAAAGTAGGCGTGGCCGCAACAATGACGTGGTGACCTTGCCTGGAGTACAGAGATTGTGCGTACCAAATTTCAGAGAAATCCGTTGAAAAATAAAAATTTGTACAGCGAGCAATTATTCCGAAAAACAGGAAATGAATTGTATACAAAAAGTGGGCGCAGAAGTAGGCGTGGCCAGTGAGAGTTAAATGGCGACCTTTCCCGGAGTACAGAGATCGTGCGTACCAAATTTTAGAGAAAACCGTCATCAAATAAAAATTTGTATAGCGAACAAATATACCAAAAGGCAGAAAATGAATTGTATATAAAAAGTGGGCGTAAAAATAGGCGTGGCCGATAAGAAGTATATAGTGACCTTAGCTGGAGTACAGGGAACGTGTGCACCGAATTTCAGAGAAATCTGTTAACAAACAAAAATTTGTATAGTGAACAAATAGGAATAAAACAGAAAATTAATTTTACATAAAAAGTGGGCGTGAAAGTAGGCGTGGTCGGTAAAAAGTATATGGCGACCTTTCCTGGGGTATACAGATCGCGTGTACAAAATTTCAGGGAAATCGGTTGAAAAATAAAAATTTGTATAGCGGTCAAACAAACAAACAAACAAACAAATAAACAAACAAACAGAAAATGAATTTTATATATATAGATGTTCGTTTTTCATTTTTTATTTTTTATTTTTCATTTTTCGTTTTTCATATTTCATTTTTAATCTTTAATTTTTCGATTTTCATTCCTCATTTTTTATTTTTCATTTCTTATTTTTTATTTTTCATTCTTCATTTTTCGATTTATATTTTTCATTTTTTATTTTTCGTTTTTCGTTTTTCGTTTCTCATTTTCCATTTTTTATTTTTCATTTTTCAACTTTTATTTTTCATTTTTCGTATTTTCCCATTTTTCATATTGTTTTTTGTCATTTTGCATTTTTCATTTTTCGGTTTTCATTTTTTAGTTTTCATTTTTCATTTTTTATTTTTGATTTTTCATTTTCCAAATTTTATTTTTTATTTTTAATTTTTCGTTTATTATAAATTTTTTTTTATTATTCATTTTCGGCTTTTTATTGTTCATTTATTATTTTTCATTTTTTATTTACCATTTTTTATTTTTCGTTTTTCATTTATTTTTCATTTTTCATCTTTCATTTTTAATTTTTTTATTTTTCATTTTTAATTTTTTATTTTTCATTTTTCCCTTTTCCTTTTTAACTTTTAATTTTTTATTTTCTATTTTTTATTTCATTATTCGTTTTTTAGTTTTCATTTTTTATTTTTCATTTTTCATTTTTCATTTTTTACTTTTTATTTAATTTTTCTTTTATTATTTTTAATTTTTTATTTTTCATTTTTTATTTTTCATTTTTCTTTTTTCGTTTTTCATTTTTTATTTTTCATTATTCAGTTTTCATTTTCCATTTTTTATTTTAAATTTTTATTTTTCATATTTTATTTTTCATTTTTCAATTTTTATTTTTCATTTTTTATTTTTAATTTTTAATTTTTCGTTTTTCATTTTTTATTTTTAATTTTTCATTTTTTATTTTTAATTTTAAATTTTTCGTTTTTAATTTTTTATTTTTAATTTTTCATTTTTTATTTTTCATTTTTTATGTTTAATTTTTTTATTTTTTATTTTTCATTTTTTATTTTCCATTTTTTGTTTTTATTTTTCATTTTTTATTTTTCATTTTTAATTTTTTATTTTTCGTTTTTTTTATTTGCATTTTTCATTTTGTATTTTAATTTTCGTTTTTTATTTTTCATTTTTTTATTTTTAATTTTTTATTTGTCATTTTTTATTACTCATTTTTCATTTCTTTTTTTTTTCGTTTTCCATATTTATTTTTAATTTTTAATTCTTTAGTTTTCATTTTTCATTTTTTATTTTTCGTTTTTCATTTTTTATTTTTCATTTTTCGTATTTTCCCATTTTTCATATTGTTTTTTGTCATTTTGCATTTTTCATTTTTCGTTTTTCATTTTTTAGTTTTCATTTTTCATTTTTTATTTTTGATTTTTCATTTTCCAATTTTTATTTTTTATTTTTAATTTTTCGTTTATTTTTAATTTTTTTTTTTTATTTTTCATTTTCGGCTTTTTATTGTTCATTTATTATTTTTCATTTTTATTTACCATTTTTTATTTTTCGTTTTTCATTTATTTTTAATTTTTCATTTTTCATCTTTCATTTTTCATTTTTAATTTTTTTATTTTTCATTTTTAATTTTTTATTTTTCATTTTTCATTTTTCATTTTTCCCTTTTCCTTTTTAACTTTTAATTTTTTATTTCCTATTTTTTATTTCATTTTTCGTTTTTTAGTTTTCATTTTTTATTTTTCATTTTTTATTTTTCATTTTTCATTTTTTACTTTTTATTTAATTTTTCGTTTTTTTTTTTCATTTTTTATTTTTCATTTTTTATTTTTCTTTTTTTTTTCGTTTTTCATTTTTCATTTTTTTATTATTCAGTTTTCATTTTCCATTTTTTATTTTAAATTTTTATTTTTCATATTTTATTTTTCATTTTTCAATTTTTATTTTTCATTTTTTATTTTTCATTTTTAATTTTTCGTTTTTCATTTTTTATTTTTAATTTTTTATTTTTCATTTTTTATATTACATTTTTTTATTTTTCATGTTTTATTTTTCATTTTTTATTTTCCATTTTTTGTTTTTATTTTTCATTTTTAATTTTTTATTTTTCATTTCTCATTTTTTATTTTCATTTTTCATTTTGTATTTTAATATTTTTCATTTTTATTTGTCATTTTTTATTAGTCATTTTTCATTTCTTATTTTTCATTTTCGATATTTATTTTTCATTTTCAATTTTATATTCTTTATTTTTAATTTTTTATTTCATTTTTCTTTTTTTTCGTTTTTAATTTTTATTTTTATTATTCATTTTTCATTTCTTATTTTTTATTTTCCATTTTTTATTTTTTATTTTTCATTTGTAATTTTTTAATTTTTTTTTTCATTTTTCAAAACGTTTTTATAACGCTATTCGCTCCCTGATTTAATTTCAGCACACTTCCTAATGAAATCGTGCCTTCATTTTGTCTCCAAACACTTCGTAATGAATGCGTGCCTTCATTTTATCCCCAAACACTTCCTTTTTACTGTCATTCGTTTATATTTTATTTTTATTTATGTTTGATTAGCATCTATAATATTAATAGGCAAGGCGATTTCTTGTGACTGATGTTTTGTTCTACCGTTTTATACCGATTTTGACCAAACGTATATTATTTGAAAGGTATTTCTTTTAAGCCGATTTGCAGATTTACAGATTTTTAAATTTTTTCCTTTATTTTGAGTAAATTGCATTTAAAATTGCTACTAACACATACATAAAATTATACAATGCTATGTGTGTGTTTATTAAATTTGTTAATGTGTTTGTAATAAAAATGAGTTTGTTTTTCGTGTTGATTTGTGATTTGGCTATAATTGATTAGCATACTTTTAGGGTTATTTAATGAAAAAATAAAATTTCCTAGAATTTGCGCTAGAATTTCGAGGGCTAGAATCTGCTTGTTAATATTAAATGCAGTGATAATTGTGTTATTTATATGGAACAATTTATAACTTTAAGATTACTTTTAATTGATTGAGGAAATTAATTATAAATGTTAATAAAAAGGGAAAAATATAATGCAGAAAACAGCGACAAAAAGGTTAGTACATATCATAATTTTTTCACCAATCAATCATGTCACACCGATTTTGTCTTACGTCTTACATCTTACGCTGTTTTTGTGATTGCATTGTGAATTAGATTTTTACCCCTGCGCGTATAGATGCTTATACATCAAAAAAAATATTTTTATAAAAGTTAATTCTTGTTGTTATTAAGGTGCGTTTCATAATTTTAAGGCACTCATTTTTTTACTACATCTCCAGAAAGACGGACTAAAAGGTAAGAATACTTTCTGGACAAACTGTTTACCTAGTAAAGGGCGCGGACAGCAAAAGATGAACTTTTTTTTTTGTTTTAAATTAATCAACACTCAGGGGATGCCCCCTACAGATGCAGTGCATTGTGTTGATCTCAGGAAAATAGGTTAAGGAGGAAAGAGGGAGTAGTGTGTTCTTTTTTTTTTTTTTAACGACAGACCAAAGCCTCTGGTGGGAATCGAACCCACGACCCTCGCATGATAGGCGAGCACGCTATCTACTCACCTACCGGGGGTTTTTGGATTAACAGTACTTTTCTAGAACAACAATAATAAAACTGCAAGTGAGTAAAGTCAAATTAGCGATCTTACAATCGTGGAGGAGAAATGAAAGATATCGGCTTGAGGACGTTGTTGAACGCAAATGTGTCAAAAGTGTTATTTAATACCCATATTGACATAAACTGATGGATAGCAATATTAAAATAAATTTTTAGATAAACTTTAAAGTCCTTTAAAAAGGTGAAAAGATCATACAATAAAAAATTGAGAACTAAGTTTTACTATATACGATATCTACTTTCATGTGTATATGTTCAAGTCCAATAAGTACTGTCGTACGGTGTAATTATATGGAATGGAAAAAATTTTAATTTCTAAAAAATCATGTGAGTCCGATCACAGGGGACATATGTAAACATCTAGTAATTAAAGATTTTTTTATGGCACTTTTTTAAAATCAAACAGAAAGCGCCATCTATGTATCACTTATATTAAACAACTGCAGGGACTCTGGTTATACTTGTGGGGTTGTTGAATTATGTACATGTTATACGTTTATATTGTGAAATTTTTGTCGTTTTACAGCAAAGGGTTGTTGAATTAGCTGAAACAATTTCATATCATAATTTTTTCACCAATACAATCATAAGTCACACCGATTTGTCTTACGGCTCACAGCGTAACATGTGAGCTCACATTTTACGCTGTTTTTGTGATTGTATTGTGAAATAGAAATTTACCCCCCTGCGCGAGTAGATGTTTACACAACAACAAGTTTTTTTATAAATGCGTTATATGCGCACTTATCTGAGATTTGAGTTAGATGCGCAAAAATTGTTTGACTAAAACTAAAACATGTTCACTTAAGTTCACATTATTTAATTTTTTCAGTCAACCCTAAATGCAATCGAATATCTTTGCAAAATACCCCACTTGACCATCTCCAATTCGTATGCATACCGATGTACAACCACTTAGGCTTTTGTGTAAAAACAACATCCTTAACAGCAGCAACATCTTTAAGATATGAAAAATAAGCATACACCTCAGTTGAGTGGAATTTATTCCCATGTCATTTATATTTATCCGAATCTTTGCATGCATCGCTGGACCCGAACGACTTTGTGGTAACGGACAGCAATTGTGCGGAGATACAACATGCACGAGGCAGCAAACAATGCACAAAACTGCGAATATCAACTAAAAGAAGAGGAATAATAATAAAACTAAAAAAACACAGAACAGAGAACTTGTTTTACTTTGTATTCTAGGCATTATGTGCATGGGATTTGGTACTGACCAAACCCTACCGATGATACATCTCCTAGTCACAACAACCGTGGCTTCTTGACTGAACTATGGTACTTGAGCTGGCTGGAATGGTGCGGTGCTGCTACAAACAATAAAAATAATTTAAAAAAAACATTCAACATTTCATTTGTAACTCGATACACTTTTTGGTTTCTAATGCATGGTTTAGTTTGTTCAGCTATATTGTGGTGGAAACGATGACTGTCTGGCTTGTTTGGTTTTAACTTGGTCCGGTGCAGTGTGGTGCGGTGTGATCCGATCTGTACTAGTGGTATTATTATTGTTGTTTTGGTTGTCGTTGTTTCCATCCTTTGTAAATATTATTGCAGTTTATTGCTGCTGCCGTAGAATCTTGTCTCAGCATGGATGTTGTCGATGCTTAAAAGTTTAATATGGCGGCAGGCAACAACATCTCATTAGGCATTTTTAATTTGACAACGCGCGCACAATTTATGTGGGAATGGGGTTTTTCAGTTGTTTTTTTTTTTCATACACATTTTTTTTTTTTTTTTCATTTCTTTTAATGTCAACTGTTTTGCATGTTTAACTTGCTTGTTGGTATCATTTCAAGTGTCATTTTTATACTCTTATCGTATTTTATTTGTTTTTTACTGTTTTAATGTTTTGTTTATCATTTTTGATTTGGGCGTGTTTGTAATTGCGAAACAAGGCAATTGCTGCTGTGATTCCTAGACAGGAAATTCATTTTATAAAATTGAAAATTTGATTTTATAAAAATGATGCTAAAACAAAAGACTTAGGACAATAAGTTCAATTGCTTAGCCAAGAGATATAAAAATAACTTTGTTTATGTGACAAAATGTTCGATTTCAATTATTTCCATTTAAAAAAACAAAGTTTTTATTTTCCAAAATGTTTAAAAATTCCTAGAAATTTTAGATTTCTTTGAGAAAATAGAATCATATCGCAGTTGCAAAACACAGTCAAACTTCCCTATAATGAATCTGCACGGGACCAGATAATCCCTTCATTATATCTGTGGTCACAAGCGATAACCGCCTAAGGCTGAGGCCACGCAATGAGCGGCAAAGCGACGAGCGGCAGAGCGATGAGCGGAAAAAAATTAAAACATATGAAATACTACTGAAGTGGCCACACAATGAGCGGCATGTGAGCGGCATTTCTGAGTGTCTAAGCGGCGCCGCTCAGGAATAGAACTTGTTCTAATTTTTAGTTGTTTTTTGAGCGGCAAAGAATAAAAATTGCAAAAAAGAAATGGCTTTTCTTTGTTTTGTCAATCTGTAGCACGATTCAGTTACTTCTTTTTAACGATAATCGAATCGTTAGAAAAAGAAAACAACAAAATTATCGATTTTGGTATTCAGTAAAATTTTTAAACGATATTCGCTATTGTTAAAGTCAGCTGTTGTTGTTATCTTAACGACAACCATTTTTGTGTTGTTTTTCAATCGATAAAAAGTTAAAAAGGTTGTTGTAGTCATACATAAATAAAAATCATAAAATAGTGAAAATATCTTGCTTTTATTATAAAAACTTTTTATATAAATAATAAATAATAACATTGACAATGGCATTTTGACAACTAACCGCTCAGAAATGACGCTCAGTAATAAGCCACTTGCCGCTCAAACTCGCCGCTCTGCCGCTTTGCCGCTCATTGCGTGGCCTCGGCCTAAGTCGACTTAAGAATGATTTGAGTTATGTATGCTATCATATTCTACTCAAAACGCTTTATATTTATCTCTGTTTATTAAAAAGTTATTAATAAAAATATACTGACCTAAGTCGTACTGAAGCCCCATTACATTTATATAAAAAGTTATTTGGTAATTCTGTCCATATTTTCCACGACTACCCACATTGGCAATTAATGTACTTGTTAAAAGTGACACGCCCACCAATCCTATCACACCCATTTTTAATGTGACTACTCACATTAATATCTGATGGACTCGTACAAAGTATCAAGACTTTCTCTTTTATAGTACTCCAGTTATATGATGCTATCATGCTCATTGCTCCATTTTTTGTTCGACTAATCAAATGAATAACTCATGGGCTCAGACAAAGTCCCAAGGCTCTCACTATTACAGTCCTCCAGATATATGACGTTTAATATTTACTTTGTACGGGGTGTCCGATCCCGCCCATTTTCCGACTACTAACATTAATAATATATGACCTCAGACTAATTTGCAAAGCTGGATCTGTCACAGTACTCCAGATATATGATATTGATTAATTACTTTGTATGAAAGTACCACGCCCACTTATCCAATCTCGCACCTTTTCGACATTAACATTAACATTAATAATAGATGACCTCGTACAAATTTGCAAAGCCCTTCCTGTCGTAGTACTCAATATATACGATATTAAAAATTCACTTTGCTTGAGAGTTGCCACGCCCACTAAAAAATTTCAACAAATTTATAGCCTATACTTCCTTCCAGATACAATGTAAGACTCGGTGAAAATTTCAGGAAGATTGGTCCAATAGTTAAGCCTCTTATAAGATACAAAGGTTCCCTACTTTTTTAAAGAAAAAAAAATACAGAAAGTTCAAATTTAACGGCGAATATTTGTTATCATTTGAAAGAACATTCTTTGGCATTCATTTTTTGAAGATTATGTCTATCAAATGTTGGCCGCAGCTACGTCTCAGATGGTCCATCCGTTGAGTCCAATTTTCGATGACTCGTTCGAGCTTTTCGACTGGTAACTGGCGAATGACACGCGTGATGTTTTGCTCCAAGGCCTGAATCGAAGCGGGATTGTCCGCCTAAACTTTAGACTTTACATATCCCCACAGGAAAAAGTCTAACGGTGTGATATCACACGATCTTGGCGGCCAATCGACCGGCCCAAAACGTGAAATTATTAGCGATGTCGCTTGGGAAGGTCGGGCAGCTTCAGTTCTTGCACAAGCTATATTTTGTACGCTTTCAATTTAAGATCTCGACGTAAAATGCGCCAAGTCGTTCCATACGTCAGTCCGAGTTGCTGCGAACGGCGCCGAATCGACTCTCCACGGTTTTCGTGTACACTCTAAGCTGCGGCCGCTAAATTTTCTTCACTGCGTGCTGGACGTGGTCTATTCGGTCGAATATTATCCAATAATTAATGCTGGGTCTCAAGATGGGTGATGGTGTTGCGAATAGTACGCTCAGTAGGCCGATTATGTTGACCGTAAGTTGAGCGAGGTGCACGAAATACATTCTTCACAGAACGTGAATTTTCGTAATAAAGTTGAACGATTTGTAAACGTTGTTCAGGCGTAAGTCTTTCCATGATGAAATGCCAAACAATACTAAACAAAAATAACATGACAGCATGACACGACTCACGTGATCTGTCAAAAAAAGGCTATTGGAAAAAGTATCTCTACTTGGATCACCCGGTATATGTATGTATATTAGAGCGACTCACGAAAAAAGTGAAAAAAGTGCCGCCCTAGAAATCTACATTGGTTTGTTTTATAACGATTCCCAAAATATTTATGGTCTAGCGTTGACCCATTGTATATACTTATAGATAAAAGATAATCAGCTATTTCAGTTTGGGTTACACTCTTCCATTTTTCTTCCTCAACAAAACCTTCTAATACACTTACAGATTTAAATATATTAGTCGACACGATACTCCTCATCTCCACAAAGGTTCGAAGTACGTTAATTGATGAAAGAACGTGTTCCAATGTAGACAACGTCTTATTGGCATCTCTCAATTCTTCGTCGGTCATAAGTAATATACATCACACTTTTATTTGGCATTAGGATTAAAATATGTGCCGGATCCGATGATGTTCAAGTGCTACAGAAGAGAATTAACAATTTAGAAGACTATTGCAGTTGCTGGAATCTGCAGGTAAATTTATTAAAATCAAAGATTATGGTGTTCAAAAATGGTGGAAGGAATGCTAAAAACGAAAAATGGACTTATGGCGGTAATGAAACTGAAAAAGTAAATGAATACAATTATCTTGGTATAATAATCACACCAAAATATGTATTTACAAAGCAAGTTAAGAAAAAAAGCTGCAAGAAATTGTATATATATGACATGGAGTAACTTTTTAAGCAAAAATTACATTTCTTTTCAATCGAAAATTCGTCTTTTTAATGCCGTATGTTGTTCCATCCAAATCTGGAGTCATTCACATTTCGATAAAGTAGATAGTTTACAAAGATTTTTCTTAAAAAAAATATTAAAATTACCAAAATTTACACCATTTTTTTACGCTGAATCTACATTTTTTTTAGAATAAACACAATACAATACAAAATGTGGTGATGAGAATATCTACATAGGACGCCATGCCCATGGTCTGCACATCAAAATCGACATTGACATCGTCTTGAAATGATGCATCAATATTCGTTACGTTCCTAAATGAAGCCTGCAGAGCAGACAAACCAGACAACTCATCCCATAAGTCTGAATGCAATCTTTCGAAAATCCTACCTTTCCGAAACATTTCGCAATTGTTTCTGGTTTTACATAGACATTCCACATTGTGCCAAAATTTCGAATACCTTGCAGCAAATCTATGACAATAACGACTTTCGTTTTCTGCAAAGTTGTTTTATGTTGTCCATTGGTTGAAGTAACAAAGTTATGTTGGGAGGAAAATAGGCAAGCTCAATATTTTGCAACAAAAAAATCCTTCCTCTTTTGAGAAACGAATTTTTGACCAGCTCTAAAAGCCATTTCGTAAAATTACCACTTGTCATCCACGCTTTTTTTTTAACTTAAAGCATCCCCTTAAAGCATCTAGGATTATCGACCTTTCCTAGAACAAGCTGTATCAATAAATTGGCCATGGTTTCATATGATTCCTTCATATTTACGAAAAAATAAAAATGAAAAATTAAAAATGAAAAATTAAAAATTAATTATTGAAAATTAAAAATTAAAAATTAAAATTAAAAATTAACAATTAAAAATTAAAAATTCAAAATTAAAAATTAAAAATAAAAAATTAAAAATTAAAAATTAAAAATTAAAAATCAAAAATTAAAAATTAAAAATTAAAAATTAAAAATTAAAAATTAAAACTTAAAAATTAAAACTTAAAACTTAAAACTTAAAAATTAAAAATTAAAAATTAAAAATTAAACATTAAAAATTTAAAATTAAAAATTAAAAATTAAAAATTAAAAATTAAAAATTAAAAATTAAAAATTAAAAATTAAAAATTAAAAATTAAAAATTAAAAATTAAAAATTAAAAATTAAAAATTAAAAATTAAAAATTAAAAATTAAAAATTAAAAATTAAAAATTAAAAATTAAAAATTAAAAATTAAAAATTAAAAATTAAAAATTAAAAATTAAAAATTAAAAATTAAAAATTAAAAATTAAAAATTAAAAATTAAAAATTAAAAATTAAAAATTAAAAATTAAAAATTAAAAATTAAAAATTAAAAATTAAAAATTAAAAATTAAAAATTAAAAATTAAAAATTAAAAATTAAAGATTAAAAATTAGAAATTAAAAATTAAAAACTAAAAATTAAAAATTAAAAATTAAAAATTAAAAATTAAAAATTGAAAATTAAAAATTAAAAATTAAAAATTAAAAATTAAAAATTAAAAATTAAAAATTAAAAATTAAAAATTAAAAATTAAAAATTAAAAATTAAAAATTAAAAATTAAAAATTAAAAATTAAAAATTAAAAATTAAAAATTAAAAATTAAAAATTAAAAATTAAAAATTAAAAATTAAAAATTAAAAATTAAAAATTAAAAATTAAAAATTAAAAATTAAAAATTAAAAATTAAAAATTAAAAATTAAAAATTAAAAATTAAAAATTAAAAATTAAAAATTAAAAATTAAAAATTAAAAATTAAAAATTAAAAATTAAAAATTAAAAATTATAAATTAAAAATTAAAAAATAAAAATTAAAAATTAAAAATTAAAAATTAAAAATTTAAAATTAAAAATTAAAAATTAAAAATTAAAAATTAAAAATTAAAAATTAAAAATTAAAAATTAAAAATTAAAAATTAAAAATTAAAAATTAAAAATTAAAAATTAAAAATTAAAAATTAAAAATTAAAAATTAAAAATTAAAAATTAAAAATTAAAAATTAAAAATTAAAAATTAAAAATTAAAAATTAAAAATTAAAAATTAAAAATTAAAAATTAAAAATTAAAAATTAAAAATTAAAAATTAAAAATTAAAAATTAAAAATTAAAAATTAAAAATTAAAAATTAAAAATTAAAAATTAAAAATTAAAAATTAAAAATTAAAAATTAAAAATTAAAAATTAAAAATTAAAAATTAAAAAATAAAAATTAAAAATTAAAAATTAAAAATTAAAAATTAAAAATTAAAAATTAAAAATTAAAAATTAAAAATTAAAAATTAAAAATTAAAAATTAAAAATTAAAAATTAAAAATTAAAAATTAAAAATTAAAAATTAAAAATTAAAAATTAAAAATTAAAAATTAAAAATTAAAAATTAAAAATTAAAAATTAAAAATTAAAAATTAAAAATTAAAAATTAAAAATTAAAAATTAAAAATTAAAAATTAAAAATTAAAAATTAAAAATTAAAAATTAAAAATTAAAAATTAAAAATTAAAAATTAAAAATTAAAAATTAAAAATTAAAAATTAAAAATTAAGAATTAAATATTAAAAATTAAAAATTAAAAATTAAAAATTAAAAATTAAAAATTAAAAATTAAAAATTAAAAATTAAAAATTAAAAATTAAAAATTAAAAATTAAAAATTAAAAATTAAAAATTAAAAATTAAAAATTAAAAATTAAAAATTAAAAATTAAAAATTAAAAATTAAAAATTAAAAATTAAAAATTAAAAATTAAAAATTAAAAATTAAAAATTAAAAATTAAAAATTAAAAATTAAAAATTAAAAATTAAAAATTAAAAATTAAAAATTAAAAATTAAAAATTAAAAATTAAAAATTAAAAATTAAAAATTAAAAATTAAAAATTAAAAATTAAAAATTAAAAATAAAAAAATTTAAAATTAAAAATTAAAAATTTAAAATTAAAAATTAAAAATTAAAAATTAAAAATTAAAAATTAAAAATTAAAAATTAAAAATTAAAAATTAAAAATTAAAAATTAAAAATTAAAAATTAAAAATTAAAAATTAAAAATTAAAAATTAAAAATTAAAAATTAAAAATTAAAAATTAAAAATTAAAAATTAAAAATTAAAAATTAAAAATTAAAAATTAAAAATTAAAAATTAAAAATTAAAAATTAAAAATTAAAAATTAAAAATTAAAAATTAAAAATTAAAAATTAAAAATTAAAAATTAAAAATTAAAAATTAAAAATTAAAAATTAAAAATTAAAAATTAAAAATTAAAAATTAAAAATTAAAAATTAAAAATTAAAAATTAAAAATTAAAAATAAAAATTAAAAATTAAAAATTAAAAATTAAAAATTAAAAATTAAAAATTAAAAATTAAAAATTAAAAATTAAAAATTAAAAATTAAAAATTAAAAATTAAAAATTAAAAATTAAAAATTAAAAATTAAAAATTAAAAATTAAAAATTAAAAATTGAATTTAAAAATTAAAAATTAAAAATATTAGCAATATTTAAGTAATATCAGATTCAATTATTTCCAAAACTCAAGAACAAAATTATGATTCTAAATTGGGCAACGGCAAATGGTCTACGACTTAATGCAAATTAATCTAAGTGTATTATAATAAAGAAGAAAGTGATGCATTTGGAGAATGAGATAAATATCTTCCTTGGGGGCTGTAAGAAATCTCGTTATTATGTTTAATAGAACTTTGACTTGGTCAGATCATATTAATCCTGTGGCATAATTTATACTATGTTAAGAAACTTGTGGTTAACACAGCACTTTACTCCACGGAAAATAAGTTTGATACTTGCTAAAACGTATCTTTTACCAACATTCTATATGCATCTGAGGTTTTCACAGGTTGCAACTCTAGGGATAACAGGAAACTAGCTGTAACTTTCAACAACATTATTCGCTATATCTTTGAATTAAGAAAACTTGATCATGTATCCCAATACTCGTGTCATGCCTTACACATGTCTCTTGACAACTATATCAAATTCCAAACATATATTTCTACATAAAATTATTACAACAAAGGCTCCAAAATGTCTTTTTCAACGATTAAAGTTCGCAAGATTTTTCAGAGGAAATCGAATAATTTAATTTATATGCTGGGACCATGCCTCTGAATGTCAATGTCAAATCTAACTTGTCTCTGGAACCAACTTCATAATGTTATGCAGAATACATGTGTTGCATGTATAACAGGGTTTAGAAAATTACTATATCAATACTTTAATTGATTTTATTAGATTTTCTGTTTTTCAATTATAATTTATAATATTTTAAATTTAGATTAAGAGTTATTGATGTTAAATATAGTGAATGACTTATATGATTCCATTACTGTAATTTATAAGAAACTGTGTCTTGTTGTAATGGAAAATCAAATTTAATAAATAAATACAAAATACAAATACAAAAATTTGTTATATAATAGATATCTATAATATGAATAGGCTGGGCGATTTTTTGTAACCGATGTTTTGTTCTATCGTTTTATCCCGATTTTGACCAAACGCATATTATTTGAAAAGTATTTCTTATTTGCCGTTTTGCAGATTTACGGATAAATAAATTTTTTCCTTTATTTTGGGTAAATTGCATTTAAAGTTGCTAATAACACATACATAAAATTATTCATATGCTATGTATGTTTTATTAAATTTGTTAATGTGTTTGTTAATGAGTTTATCTTCATTCACAATAATAATAAACCATAAAAGTGTTGGTTTGTGACTTGGCTAAGTTGAAAAATAAATCTACCTAGAAATTGCACTCGAATTTCAGCGCAGGAATCTGCTAGTTTTAATATTAATATTTTAAATAGATTGCGATGGGCTGAAATTACCAAATATTTTAATATTTGAAACATTCTAATACGAAATTAATTATTTCATTGGTACTCAAATTTATTTAAAATATAAAAAGTGCATTCAAATTAAATTTTGCGTCTGTTTCTTCCTGTATTTCGCTCCCTAAAATGAATGTTCAGAAAACTGTTTTCTGTAATCCATTAAAATCTATCAACATCCGAATGGTACCGAATATTTTACGTTCTTAAGTATTGAATTACATAACGATGACCGATTTTCTCCACGTTTACAAATTAACTGAGGTCGCCTTGATATTTAAACGTGAACATGGCGCCATGATATTTAAAACATATATTTTATAAGGTTGCCAATTTTCAGCAAACTACTTCCGCCACCTATACATCAAGGTCGGGTTGTTCTGGGATCGCCGCACAGTGGCGCCATTTGAGTTTTTTCGTTGCAAAAATCATATCTTTTGAACCGAATAACATAATTGAACAGCATATGATAGATAACTGTTCAGCCTATGAAATGAGCGTTTGGAAAGGGTGCTACGCGTTGTAGGGGCCTACTTATGGGTTATCAAAGTAAAAATTTGTAGAAAAATCAATTTTATGGTAACTAAAAAAAATTATTTTTACATTTTTAGATTGTTTTTATTTTTTTTTAGGGTTTTATGTTTTAAATTATTACCCAACAAATTAAAAAAAAAATACTTCTTTTTTAAATTAATTTTTTCAATTTTCTGTAAAATATTCATCACAATTCGTAAGAGAAGGTATATCTAAAAGACTGATCATTTCTAAACTATAATTATTTTCTAACTCTATTCGTGACTTTGTTAAGAGACTCCTGTGCTTCTTCAGAAAGCTCTCCAATTGGCAAAGACTGGTACTTAATTATATCTTTGCCATGGACGGTCGGGGTCAACTTCTTCTGTGGATACATTTCTGCTAAAAGAGATGCAGTTTTCGATGCATATTCTCCATATTTTGTAGAATTGACATTTTCTTTGCAGTTTAAAACATTCAAGATCGTTCCCAATCTTTTCACGATTTGATTGTCAATTCCAATGATTCTAGTTACTGCCTCATCATTTTCAAAAAATCTCCTAGAAGTGTTTCCATCGTTTGAGTTACCCCGTATCCGTGCTTGGGACAGTCTACTTTTAGTCCAACTTGTTTAAAAAAAGCATCCTGTATTTGCTTCTGATCTTTTGCTTATCCTTTATTGATGTATTTTCATCGAAGTTTTCCTCCTCTTGTGGTAGGGTATACGCCAGTTTTAGCAAGAACTCCATACACCTTATCCTTGCGTGCAATGGTGACATTCCATATTCGTAATTCTCCTCGTTTGTAGAATCGTTTAAATTACCAAAGTTCTTCTGACTCTTTTTGCAAATCGGGCATGACAATGTTGAGGTTGTTCCTGTCAGTTCATTTACGACTTTTCCGTCAACCATGGTCAGGTGGAACTCGTAATTGCATTCAATATATTTTGTAAGTCCATAAACAAGGCCAAGGCTTCTTCGGAACCATACTTTTTAATGTGTGCGTTTGTGGGCGTGGGAATGCTTTCCTTAATCCTTTTTAGTCCAGTGGGCTTGCATCAGCAACAGATTTTGTAATCTGCGACCTAACTCTTTCACTATCCTTTGTATATTTAATAGACAGCGCGTCCGATAAATTCTTCGTGGTCAAGTCATTGGTGGCATCGGCAAGTTTCCTCTTTCTTGTGAAAATTGAACACTCCTCAATACTTTTTTTTGGCCTTCCTTTTGCTCCTCTGGTTGATGTGGTGGGTTTATCTACTGCCAATATATCCAGGATGGTGTCTTCATTAAGCCAGTCCTCGTATTTGGAGTTGAAGTTCTGAATGGTTCGATTAGATTTCACCCATTTTGCCTTAATATTGCATATATCAGATAAAAATTATTTTTTATAATTTCGCTTCTCTCAATATTTCCGTATAAGTTCTTCTAAAGCAGCTTCCGTGAAAAACTTTGGTGTGGTTGACCTTCTAAACAGTTCAAATAATTTTAAATTGTTCAACGCCATGTTCTCAGTACTTAAATTGTTTAACGCCATGGTTTCAGTACTTGTTGCGCCAACTTTCAGTCGTAGACTAATCCCGGCATTATGCTTATTATTTTGCAATATATAGGCTTATGCTACCATGCCTAAAAATTTACCTGTTCCCTGCATACATATGGATTTAGGCTGAATTATGCAATTTTGATATTATGCTCGTGTCTAAATAAGATTTGTACCTACCTGGAGGGACCATAAGTCAATATTGTTCTAGACCATTTGTACTCCAAAGTAATTTTTAAGTGAGGTGCGTACCTGGGAATTTCAATGAGTAGTTTTTTGTGCATCCTGTGTCTGTAACAGAATATTGGGAGTAGACTTTGGCAGAGGCTCACAGGTAGACAACCGACTTAAAATGCAATTTTTAAACTATTAGATCAAACTACTGTCAGTCAAAACATGTAGGGGATGCACGCCATACAATTTCTGCAACCATGTCTTTTTAACCTTTTTTACCTCTAGAAGCCAAACGGGCACGTACGGGCAGATGAAACCTTTTGAATTATGTAAAGAAATAATCAAAGAACATGTTTTGCAAATATGGCAAATATAGAAAAATATAGATTTTTTTTATTTTCCGTCAAAGTTGAAAAATAGTGAAAAAACGGATAGTTTTTAAATAGTGATTTACCAGGAGAAACACAAAGCAAACAGTTAATTTTTTTTTATCATTATACATTTAATAAATACATCAATCAATACAAACAAAAAATAAGGCGATTCGTTACCTATTTTTCGTGATATTACACCTGATATCGCAACAAATTGACTAAAAATTGTGTGTTTTTTTTGAAAACCGAAAGTCGGTCAACTTTGAACGGTTATATCTTCTAAACTAAAAATGTGATATTTAAGAGTAGCATATTTGAAATCGTTGAAAAGTTTCCTATAACATGGGTTTATTCAAAACTTCGTCGGCGCACATGAAAATTTTGATTTTTGCAACCTCGTTTGCTCTACGGGCGCCACTGTGCGCCGTCTAGAATTTAAGACCAATTGGAATTAAACTGAGCTTACTGATCATGTGTCCTTTTTAAATGACTACAAAAGATAAAATTTTTCAACAAATGTATTTAAATACTTACGCACTCGTCCTACGAAACTGCTTTCGGTCTCAAATGAGGAGGATCATTCAAATTCTTTGGTAATTTTTTTGTTTTAAGTAATCATACTAACATTGTTAAATAAAAACAACATATATATTTTGTTTGTTTTTTAAATATATATATTCATATATTTTTAACACAATTTAATAATATTCCATAATTTGATAATGCTATAATATAAATAAAGACTTTGTTTCATTTAATTTCTTCTTTATTTAATTAATTATTTTAGCAGTTTTACATAATAATAATAATTTATTTAAGTTTTTTTTTTTTTTTTTTTTTTTTTGTTGACCATCGTATTTATATTAAAATAATTTGTTTTGCAGAGTTTGTTTTTGTTCATTTAAAGTTTGTCCTTTTATGGAGAATTTTTTTTCTAAAATTTCTTTCAATTAAAATTTTGCTTAATTAATTAATTTCTTTTCGCAATGTACTCTTTAAATTTGTTAGCTTTAAATTAAATTCTCTGTGTCTTTCATTCATAAATATGTAATTTGTTAAGAATCTAAAGGTATAATTTGTTTGATATATTTTATTTAAATATTTGTTACTTTGTCTTCTAGATTTTGTTTGTTTATTAAAAATTTATTGTTAGTTAATAAACCCTACACGGTAATTGAGTTGTTGGATTTGATTTATGAGTTTTGTGAATTTTGTTTTGTATGTATTGATTTTTTTTTTGGTTTTTACTAAATTTTCCTTTTTATTTTAGTTATGTTAAGTCTATACAAATACAATTAAAATTTTAGAGGTCTAAACTAGAGTCTATCTTGGTAATATATTTCCTTTTTTCTTTGTTAATTTTTTTTTTTTAATTTGTAACGTTTAACTAATTTTATGAATTTAATACTTTTTTGTTGTTATTATTATATTTCTAATATTTTATAAATATTTTTTATTTAGTTTTGGTATTTAATGCAAATGAAACACACATTTCTTAAACTCAACAATTGTTATTTTTATTACACACATTATAAAAAATATAAATATAAAATAGATCGGTAGTATAGTTGTAAATAGTTGTTGTTGTGTTATTGTTTTTTTTTTTTTTTCTTTTTTTAAATATATTTTTTTATTATGTTTAAGTATTTATGCCTGTAAAGTGAATTTATGAGATTTCTTATGAACTACTCGACTTCATTGAAATCCATGGAATAAAAAGTCACTACGTAACTGAAATGTTTCTACAGTAATTTTTTTTCTAAAACTCTAAAGACAGCTATTTCTTCTTATTTCTGAAAAATTCTTAAGAATAAAAGAGATATTTTTTAAAGGAAAACGTTCTCTGAATCAAATGTATATTTCAATAATAAAATTTCGTTAAAACCTAGGAGTTTTTCTATTTAAAAAAAAATATTATAAAAAATCTAAGAATTTTGTAATAAAAAAAATATATAAAATATAAAATATATTTTTTATATATTTTTTTTATTTTGGAAAAAAAAGTAAGAAAGTTATAGTCGTTCTAGGGCGGCTTCACCAAAAATGCTCAGATACCAGTCTTACTGTTTAAGTTATAAATGGAATTTATGTCGTCCTTAAGCCGGTTAAGGTTTATGCACCATTTCGCATCTAAATATCTAAACATGTATGCAACTTTATTTTACGGATATCAGTTAATCGACTCAGAAAGAGATTCTGACGGGATCGGTATAAAAAATTATAATAAACAATAATAAAACCCAAAAAATACATAAAGGCCTAGTTAGCCACACGTTGTTAAAATGTATCTGTACCGTAAATGTAACGTTGGCATTTAGTGCAATTATAGAACGTAAAAACGAACCAGCATGTTGCTGTGTAAAATTAACCAAACTTTATCAGCTGTTCACAAATGTCACGTAGAAACGTAGCAAAAATCAATTTTCAACTGATTGGGTTACGTGACAGTTGAGTTCGGTAACTGCTCTAAATGCTTTTCATGTAACAGAAAAACAACAGCTGACACGGTTGGTTACGGTTACGTGTGGCTAACTAGGCCTTAAGAATTGTAAAAGAACTTCTAGGCAGGCTTAAAACTTTTGAATTATAATTGTGTTTCAAAACGCCACATAAAAACATCAGATGAATAAATTCAAATAAAAATTAATTGAATATAACTTATAAATACAGTCAACTCGTGAAAACGTGAACACCCAGAAGTATGAACTATTCGGAAACGTGAAAATTTTTATTTTTATACAGACTACGCTAAAAACGTGAACCAATTTTTTGGGGGTTTTTTTTTTGTTATATTTTTTTAATTTAGGGAATCCCCGAATTATGGTTTACATTTTTTGTTTATGCTAAACTCTTTATTTTATGTGGCAGTCGACTACTTAAAATTTACGGAGAAAAGCTTTCTGTCCAGCCAGAATTAGTCGACCATACCAAAGTGAAGTTAAGAGCAAAAATTTATGAACTCGCCTTATGCGACGATCAGCTGTACAACGCTAATAAATCCGATTTGTATTGGGAACAATTTCCGAGAAAAATTTTGTATCATCATTGGAGAAAACTGATCCAGGTGCTAAGATGGAGAAACTACGATTTACTTCTATGTGTTTCTCAAATGCTTTTGGATCCATAACAATTTTGTACGCTCCGTTAATTATGAAACTTCTAATTATTATTGGACGACATTTTCTATTTTTTACGATTGGTTTCATTCATTCATTTATATATATGAAAAATTTCTAAGGTAATAAATTTTTGGTTTGTTTTAGTAACTGATTTCTTGACTCAAAAGGCCCTGTCAATAAAAGCTCAAATCCTCTGAAAAAGAATTAATATCTCAGGATGGATCTGATCTTTAACGGATCAAAAAGTTTTAAAAATTAAACTGCATTATAGAAACAGCCTCTTGGCTGTACAATCCACTAATTATCTTTTTAGACTCCAAAACTTGGAAAAATGTTTTGAATTTAGTTTCGGATGAAGATGACGCTGATGACAGCATACCTTTAAGTGCCTCAAGAGAAACCTAGCAAACTGGTCGGTCGGTCTTCTCGGTCTTATAGTAGTTATTTAATGCAATTTTATTCCAGGTGAAATTTACAATGTCCCTCGTTCACAGAACGTGAAATTTTTGAAATTCAGGATAAAATATGGGGGGCTAATCGCCGAATTCGATATCGAGTAAAATCAATCGAAATTCCATATTTTTTATTATAATGTAAAGAAGACGGACAAACGTGAGACCTTGTCTCCCTTTTACTCTTAACTAGTGGCCATAATTCGTAAACTGTGTAAAATTAAGAGAGTAAAATTATTCTTTTGATAAATAAAAAAAAATTTCGATAACGAATGCAATGGTTAGATCCCAGATGGTGACGATTATTTTAGATCCGCCGGAAGTGATAATGAAATCAAAGGAAGCCGTAGAAGCATTTGGTAAGGGTTTAATTAATATGGTTGGCCAAAATGACATTAAAGTGTTGAGAAATCTAAGAAAAAGAATACCGATTTTTCTCTTTAAATTTCATATCTATATATTAATACGTGAAGGTAAATTTTTAGTTCCCTTTTTAAGCAATCTACGGGCACGGAGCAGTGTGAAAATTGGCATAGTTATAGTTCATATGGAGGAGAAACTGAGAATGATAAAATTTATATTTATGTAATCTGTCTTAAAAATATATTAAATTTAACTAGAGGACCCCTGCTGCTCCGCAGCATTATATTATATTTTATTAATTTTTATAATATAATACCAAAATTTGCCAAGAGAAGTTAACGTACAGTAATGCCAAAATATGACAAGAGAAGTTAACGTACAGTAAAAGTAAAGTTGATTGTCCACGTATAACTTTCCTCAAACCCAACGAATTTGCCAAGAGAAGTTAACGTACAGTAATGCCAAAATATGCCAAGATAAGTTAACGTACAGTAAAAGTAAAGTTGATTCTCCACGCATAACTTTCCTCAAACCCAACAAATTTAAGCAGTTAATAGCTAAAAAGAAGGAGCTTGATCCACTGAGTGTTCTTAGACCTATGTCAACAGCCTACGTTAATTAGAACTCTAGTTATAGAGGTTCGAGAGAAGAAAAATATTGAAAAAAATCTTGAATACAAAGTTTATTCATAAATCTTTTAATATATAAGATAAAATAAAATATTTATAATAATTCGTTACACCCTGTTAATGCGAATGATTTAAATTATATATCAGACGCTGTGTTGAATTGTGAATTGCTAAAATTGATTAGCATACCTTTAGGCTCATTTAAATATTCATAAATTTTTTATATATGTGACCTTCTCAGAGAAAAGGGACTTAGTGTGTCAAAAAACGGGTTATGTCAAAAACGGTGGATTCTGGTACCTAAAAGGGTGTAGAAGCTTTAAATGCGTTTTTTTCTCAAAACTTTATTTTCACACACTAGGTCCCTTTTCTCGGAGAAGGTCACATATATAGAATAAAAAAACATTGGATGACAAAAATTAATGAAAAAATAATATTTTCTAGAATTTGCACTCGAATTTCGAGTGCTGGGCTATACTAGTTTTTTAAACATGAATTTAACTTTTAATTTTTTTTTTTTTTATTTTAAGTAATTTTTATTTAGTACTATTTTGATGTAAAAATTTAAGTGTAAAAAATCTAATAAAATGTGAGCTTTAAATAGAAAATCTTAGAAAATCTTTTCTGGGGTTTAGTAGTGCTAGAAAATTTGTACAAATTGTACAAAACGTAAACAAACTGAAAAACGTAAACACCCTTGGTAAAAATTAGTTGATGTTTTTGTGAGTTGACTGTAATTCATAAACGTAGATCAATATAAAAGAAATACTTATTTGAAACTCGTTTCATCTTTTTGGGAAGTAGTAAATTTTTATACGAAATGGAACTGAGTCTGATCAATTTAGGGCATAGGGCATATACAGTGATGGGAAACATTAAAAAAAACAGCAAACATTTCAAAATTCCGAACGCCATTATTTTTTTAAGAGCAAATTTTGTGCTAGTGGCTCACTGTATCAGAAAGTTGGATTACCGATCTTCATTAGCTTTGCCATGATTTATGCAAAACTTTCAGTTGCGCTAAGTTATTTATGGAGTGAAGACGGTTTCGTACTTGAAAAAAAAAATAGAAACGCAATTAGTTCTTTGGCTTAGTAATTAAATTTTGTTTATAATATAATCACGGACTATTTTTTAAATTGGTAAAAAAAAATGTCTTAAAAAAGTAACAATTTATGTATTGTGTGAAGCTTTGTGTGGCTAACTGTACTCAGAATGGGTCCTATAGTGAGTGCATTGCAAAGATATTAAAAGGGAGATCATACGAAATCTAAAAAAACACTGAGTGAAATTGCAGAAATGATGAAATGTTCATTTTAACCTCAAGGAGGAAAAACGACAAGGAAGCGAGTATTCTCTGAAAGGTTTGACCAGTTATTGGTTATGAAAACTAGAAAAAAATATCAGTACGAAACATTCAAAATAGGATGTCGAACAATACGAGATAGACTGATAGAAACAATTTAAGAGCATAATACTCCGTAAAGGCCAGTTTAGATTAACACACTTTGTAATACGACCTGTCAAAAAGTCGAGTATTATGAAAAAGTCGTAAAAAGCTTATTTTATGAAATTGACAGTCTGTAGGATTTTATTTTCCAAGTCCGATGGTTTTAGAAACATTTCTAAAAACTTGCCATTTTCTTCGGACCAGAGTTGTTTTTTTTTTTTTTGTAATATTAAAAAAAAAAGGTAAACAAAAACAAAGAAAGTGGAAAATGTGTAAGTATACTTTATGACAGTCCGATGAATGGTATCGGATAAATGCGCCTAAAGGAAAGTGCCATTAGTAAGCAAAAAAAAAATTGCAGCCGAAAAGCTTTTGCGAAAAGACATCTGCTGAGGAGAAATTTGAAAAACGTGAAAAAAAAGATGAAACAAAGATTAATTTTCTGGGATTTGATAGTAAGGTGCTCTAAAAATAAATCTTGAAGCATGGTGGTGGCAACATAATGCCTGGGGTTGCTTTTCAGCATCGGCTGTAGTAGGTCCAATTTATTTGATAACGAGCAAAATGTACGCCATCGACTACGTCAACATATTGAACAACACCATGCTGCCACATGCCGAGAAAGAAATGCCTCTGAAATGGGAATTTATGCAGGACAACAAACCCTAATACTTTTATTTCATTGGGATGGCTTTCGCAGTCACCAGACCTTAACCAAATAGGGGCATTTCAAACAAAGGAATTTACCGGCTTTAAATCCAAAAACAAGGCAGGTTTATGAAAAAAAAAGTTCAGGCTGAGTAGTATGCCATTGATCCGTCACACATATGGGTATTTTGATTATCTACGACCAAAATTATTTTTTGTGAGAAACCTATTCTGGAGGATAGAATTGAAAGAAAAAATACGTTTATTAAATTTATAAACACGTTTTACTGAAAAAAAAAACGCAAAACACATTTTAAAAACTAATGGTCATCTTCGTCACTCTCTGAAAATTCGTCACGAACATTGGGCTTCGCTGGCATAAGCAGAGCAATTGTTTCAGTCAAAACAGAAACGAGTTTGTTATTCTTCTTTATACGTTCCTCATGCTACTTATAAGAAGCCTATTAAAAATATCTCTATTGCAATCTTTCCTAGAGAATTTTCGGGTAAAGTTTAGACGATATTGCCTAAAATGTTTAATACGTGCTTCTCGGCCTCCTCTGAAAGCTGCCCAAATCCGCAAAAAATGCGTTCTTTATGATAACTGCACCATGCATTAGTATTTTGTGCATTGTTGCAGTGATTGGGTGCCATGGGTACAAATGGACATATAAGCGAGCAGTATCTAATGCATATGTATCGAATTTAATCGGATCAATTGAATGTCCGCTTGAAATCGTCTCTAAAACTCATTCCTATTATGTTGGAAGCCAATTTAGGGTGCTCAAAAAAACCTTCTACTGTTATTACTGTCATTGGTATTGCCAAAATGTGCCTTTGGAATGTTTACAAGTAAACCAGTTTCTTCGTGAAATGTTTTCTGGATTTCGATTTTTTTTTTCAATTCAATTTTTTTCTCTGCTATAGTCTCTATATTTCTTAACTGGCAACTTGTAACCCAAATGGAGAATGCTTTCAAGGATTCTAATTCTAGCGTGTAAAACTGAAACGCGAAACTCCATAGCTTAGGAACTTATTTCGTTTCGAATATCAATTTTATTAAAATCCTTAGATTTTGCCCCATTTATATAGCAACGGCTCGTGAATTTTGTGCCAGTAGCTGCGTTGCAGACTTTGCCATCTACCATTGTCATGATGAGAACCTGTTTCCATTTAAATTAATCTCTGTAGGGCTTAGTGACATCGCAGACTTTTTTATAAAGTTAACAGTAACATCAGCATCTTTAACAAAACGAAATCTTATAGGACGGCAAAATCGGGGTGAAGAAGGTGTTGGGTTTTGCCATAACAGCTTTTCGTCTTCTCTACCAGAAACTAATCGCAAAAGAACGTAACAAATTTGGAATATATTTGCATCTAAGTCGACATCATTTACAAATTTCTGTTTGAATTGAGATTGATGTGACCCTTCACAGCCCCATTTTGAAATCACCGTCAAGCTATTCCGTTCTTGCCCTTTTACTGTTGTTATAACCTCATCTAGGGACATGGATAAACGCTTAACTGTATGGTCAATCAAAGGCTGTAAATCAGTTTCGGCGGAAGTACTTGTTACTCTGCATGATTCTAGCATTTTTGCTTCGCTTTTTGTAATAAAGTATAACAGGGGAAGAATTTATTGTTAGTACTGACGACGAGGCAAATCTGTGGTTCTCTATAATAACCGCGTATGTCATAAAATCAAAATGTTCAGGGGAGCCAAAAAACGTTATATTTGAAATTATGAGCTCGATATAAAGTTTTTAGAACTTTTAATTTAACAGTCCTGCAGATATAGGCAATAAATAATTTATATAAAATTTTGAGTCAAAAATCTTCAGAGGAATAGATCCTAGAGAAGGACGAAAAAAACAATATGTAAATTACACTTAAAGTGTGTGCAGATAAAACAACTTATGTCGACAAACGTCGTTTTCTTTGAAAAAGAAAACTACCAATGCAACCACCCATGTAGACATAAGTTGTTGCTTGAAAAATGAATTTTTTTTGTTTGTCAACAAAAAGTTAACGGGACTTAGGATGAGAATAATAACAACGTATCAAGAATAATAGTGACAAAAAATAACAGAAATAAACACACAAGTTTTTATAAGTGGTTATAAACTGAAAGCTAATCCAAAATTATTTTGCATTTTTTTTCATTAATAACAACGTATGTCGCTGTGTCGTTTTCTGAGAAAATAATTTGTCAGCGATCAAACGTAGGTTGACATACGTCGTTAGTGCTGCAAATTAATTTAATAAACATTTATGTTACGTCGTTATTTAAAGAAAAAACTCAGAAATGGTCAACATTAAAAAAAAAAATTTAACACATGTAAAGAGCGTTAAAAATTAATATATTTGGCATCGTTAACTCAAAACTGACAAAAAATGGACATACGCGGTTATTCCAGGAAACCACAGAAATCGTCATCTACAAACATTGACAGTGCTTGTGTTGTCGTTAGTGAAGCAGTTTTTCCGCTCTTTGATTTAGAAAAAGACTTTTTATGCTTACTTGCACGATTGGACTATTAAGGACTTCTTTGAGTATTTGAGAAGCATCTCGTTTTACAGCTTTCCGAAATTTCACCTGTGCAGCATGTATAATTACGTATTTTTCTATCGTACACCACACTTCTTCAGTCTTTCTACACTTGATTCGTTAATTAAATTGGATAGTATAACAGGTACGAGTATCTCAAACGTTCCTTCTAGCCAAGATTAATTGTTTTTGAGAAATACTTCTTCCTTCTTATGGCCTTTTGACCATCTCTGCGTAATATTTGATTTAAAGTGTGCGAAATTGTGCGTTTTAAGCTATCAATTTGGTCTTCTGTATAATTTCTGTATAAATAATAAAAATTTTACTGCATACTTAATCAGCCCAATTCTCAATAACAATTGCCTGGGAATTTTTTCCCTATTCCCTGTTCCCCTATTCTTAATAAAATCTCCCCGGGAATTTTTTGTCTTTTCCCTTTACCGTTATTCTAAAAGAATTTCCAAAATGGGAAACTCTTCCCCGGGAAAAAAGAAGTAGAAAAGGGAGAATAATTTGGGAATAATTCCGCCAAAAAATTGCTAGGGAATTCTGCGAAAACTGTAAGTATTTAATATTTTTATGAAAAATAGTAATATATATCATTTAAAATTTTGTATAATAATATTATTATGGCATTACTGTTGCTTTCAGATCAAAAGCAACAAACAAAAAACAAATACATGTTCTTTGGAACACAATGCTAGCCAACTCTGATGTTGCATGCGGGATGTTCAAAGGAATCAAGGAGGAGCTAAGCCGGGTATGGCGCAATTTGGAGTGGAAATTAAACTCAGCAGGCAATTCAAGTGGGTTGCTGGCATCACGTAACTTTCTTGTCATGCTTTGCTCCGTCTTGTCCTGCTGCTGCTCTTCTGCTTCAGCTACCATCAGAAACGCTACACTGAACATTTTTTGTATTTATTTTTAATTTATTAAAGATTTTAAAAAAGTTTAACTTTTAAATTTAAATTTTTTTTAAAAAAATATTGAAAATTTTGGTGATTTTTTTGTTTAAATAACGACGTAACTTAAATGTTTATTAAATTAATTTGCAGCACTATCGACGTATGTCAACCTACGTTTGATCGCTGACAAATTATTTTCTCAGAAAATGACACGTAACGACATACGTTGTTATTAATGAAAAAAAATGCAAAATAATTTTGGATTATTTTTCAGTTTATAACCACTTATAAAAACTTGTGTGTTTATTTCTGTTATTTTTTGTCACTTTTATTCTTGATACGTTGTTATATTCTCATCCTAAGTCCCGTTAACTTTTTGTTGACGAACAAAAAAATCCATTTTTCAAGCAACATCAACTTATGTCTACATGGATGGCTGCATTGGTAGTTTTCTTTTTCAAAGAAAACGACGTTTGTCGACATAAGTTGTTTTATCTGCACACACTTTAAGTGTAATTTACATATTGTTTTTTCGTCCTTCTCTAGGATCTATTCCTCTGGAGATTTTTGACTCAAAACTTTATATAAAATATTTATTACCCATATCTACAGGAATGTTAAATAAAAAGCTCTAAAAACTTTATATCGAGCCCATAATTTCAAATATAACGTTTTTGGCTCCCTTGAACATTTTGATTTTATGACACACGCGGTTATTCTAGAACACCACAGAAATTTTTTTTAATGGCCTGCTCTGCTTTGATAATTTGACTTTTGAACGCGTAGAAGATCAAAATACCCGTAGTATATGCGTTGATTGTGGTGGATTCAATGGAACGACAGTGAACCGAATTCTTAAAAATCACAATGCTACAACAAAATATTAGATTTGCAGTATTTCCATTCATAATTTATGAAATCCGTAGTTTTAGTCATTTGATTCTTTTTTTTCCAAAATAAAAAATTACGATAAGCACAGGTTTTTTTTTATGATTTAGTTAAGAAAGTTATTAAGTTATTTGCTGAAATAAAAAAAAATTCAAGTCATTTATATAGTTTTTTTCTATAACTGTATGTACTACATGTACATAAAATAATTATATTTATTCTCATACTATGACAATATTTTTTGTAAATAAATAAATTTTAAAAAAAAGTCATATTGTGTTGCAAATATGTCATGATTTGACTAATGAGGATAATAATGCATGCAATTTAGAATTTCCAGAGTTTCGAAAATATTTAATTTATCGAATTCAATTTTTTTTTTTTTTTTTTTAATCGAGTTATGGAGTAACCTCCTAATATATTTACAATGGAAACAATTTTAAAAATGATTTTCGAGTAGTTTAATTTTAGTGTTTGTGATATGATGTTATTTTATTTTTTTTTTTTTTTTGTTGTGAAAATAAAATAGCAAGCCAGAAATTATAGGTTAATTTATATAGCAAACACAAAAAAAAACATTTTTTTTGAAATTTCGTTCCATTTATTGCTTTTCATACATTTTGTTGAAGAAATCTTTTTCGCCATCGCCATTATTTATTTGTCGTCGCATTTTTAATCATTACTATATAACATGTATTATTGTATTGTTCTACTTTTAATCTCTTTAAATATGCTTTGGTGAA